>JAQQAC010010882.1:7964923-7999311 GCA_029783875.1 Phataginus tricuspis
TCCTCCTTAAAGTTTTTCGAAGAGTAGAAGAAGAGGAAATATTTCCAAACTCATTCTATGAGGCCAGCATCACTGTAATACCAAAACCAGGCAAAGACACCACAAAAAGAATTACAGACCAATATCCCTGATGAACATAGATGCAAAAATACTCAACAAAATATTAGCAAACTGAATTCAAAAATACATCAAAAAGATCATCCATCATGATCAAGTAGGATTTATTCCAGGGATGCAAGGATGGTACAACATTTGAAAATCCATCAACATCATCCACCATATCAACGAAAAGAAGGACAAAACCCACATGATCATCTCCATAGATGCTGAAAAAGCATTTGACAAAATTCAATATCCATTCATGATAAAAACTCTTAACAAAATGGGTACAGAGGGCAAGTACCTCAACATAATAAAGACCATATATGACAAACCCACAGCCAACATTATATTTAACAGTGAGAAGCTGAAAGCTTTTCCTTTAAGATCGGGAACAAGACAAGGATGCCCACTCTCCCCACTTCTATTCAACATAGTACTGGAGGTCCTAGCCACGGCAGTCAGACAACACAAAGAAATAAAAGGCATCCAGATTGGCAAGGAAGAATTTAAACTGTCTCTGTTTGAAGATGACATGATATTGTACATAAAAAACCCTAAAGAATCCACTCCAAAACTACTAGATCTAATATCTGAATTCAGCAAAGTTGCGGGATACAAAATTAATATGCAGAAATTTGTGGCATTCCTATACACTAACAATGAACTAGCAGACAGAGAAATTAGGAAAACAATTCCATTCACAATTGCATCCAAAAGAATAAAATACCTAGGAATAAACCTAACCAAGGAAGTGAAATACCTATACTCTGAAAACTACAAGACACTCATGAGAGAAATTAAAGAAGATACCAGTAAATGGAAACACATCCTGTACTCATGGATAGGAAGAATTAATATTGTCAAAATGGCCATCCTGCCTAAAGCAATCTCCAGATTCAATGCAATTCCTATCAAAATACCAACAGCATTCTTCAATTCTTCAATGAACAGAGAACATCGTTCTAAAATTCATATGGAACCACAAAAGACCCCGAATAGCCAAAGCAATCCTGAGAAGGAAGAAAAAAGCTGGGGGTATTATGCTCCCCAACTTCAAGCTCTACTACAAAGCCACAGTAATCAATACAATTTGGTACTGGCACAAGAACAAACCCATAGACCAATGGAGCAGACTATAGAGAGCCCTGATATAAACCCAACCATATATGGTCAATTAATATATGAAAAAGGAGCCATGGACATACAGTGGGGAAATGACAGCCTCTTCAACAGCTTGTGTTGGCAAAACTGGACAGCTACATGCAAGAGAGTGAAACTGGATTATTGTTTAACCCCATACACAAAAGTAAACTTGAAATGGATCAAGGAACTGAATGTAAGTCATGAAACCATAAAACTCTTAAAAGACAACGTAGGCAAAAATCTCCCGAATATAAGCATAAGCAACTTCTTCCTGAACACATCTCCTCGAGCAAGGGAAACAAAAGCAAAAATGAACTCATGGGACTACATCAAACTAAAAAGTTTCTGTATGGCAACGGACACCATGAACAGAACAAAAAGGCATCCTATATGTCTTTGTATGTCTTTGTATCTATCTTTGTATGTCTTTGGTATTTGGGAGACTATATTTGTAAATGACATATCCGACAAGGGGTTAACATCCAAAATATATAAAGAACTTAAACGCCTCAACACCCATAAAGCAAATAACCCGATTAAAAAATGGGCAGAGGATATGAAGAGACAGTTCTCCAAAGAAGGAATTCATATGGCCAACAGACACACGAAAAGATGCTCCACATCACTAATCATCAGGAAAATGCAAATTAAAACCACAATGAGATATCACCTCACACCAATAAGGATGGCCAGCATCCAAAAGACTAAGAACAACAAATGCTGGTGAGGATGCGGAGAAAGGGGAAACCCTCCTACACTGCTGGTGGGAATGTAACCTAGTTCAACCATTGTGGAAAGCAATATGGAGGTTCTTCAAAAAACTTGAAATAGAAATACCATTTGACCCAGGAATCCCACTCCTTGGAATTTACCCAAAGAATACTTGTCAGATTCAAAAAGACATATGCACCCCTGTGTTTATCGCAGCACTTTTTACAATAGCCAAGATATGGAAGTAATCTGTCCATCAGTAAATGAATGGATAACAAAGAGGTGGTACATATACACAATGGAATACTATTCAGCCATAAGAAAGAAACAAATCCTACCATTTGCAACAACATGGATGGAGCTAGAGAGTATTATGCTCAGTGAAATAAGCCAGGTGGAGAAAGACAAGTACCAAATGATTTCCCTCATTTGTGGAGTATAACAACGAAACAAAACTGAAGGAACAAAACAGCAGCGGACTCAGAGACTCCAAGAAGGAGCTAGTGGTTACCAAAGGGGAGGGGTGTGGTAGGATGGGGGGAGGGAGGGAGAAGGGGATTGAGGGGTATTATGTTTAGTACACATGGTGTGGGGGATCAAGGGGAAAACAGTGTAGCACAGAGAAGGTAAATAGTGAATCTGTGGCATCTTACTTCACTGATGGACAGTGACTGCATTGGGGTATGGGGGGAACTTGATAATATGGGTAAATGTAGTAACTGCATTTTTTTTCATGTGAAACCTTCATAAGAGTGTATATCAATAATACCTTAATAAAAAAAAACAACCATAGATAATCTGTAAATGAATGAGCATGACTGTGTTCCAGTAAAACTTTTTTTTCATTTTCAAAAAGAGTCAGCAGGCTGGGTGTGGCCTGTAGACCATTGTTTGCCAACCCCTGAACTAAACTACAGGCCTTACTAGAATTGTACTAGTTTTCCCACAAATATCCACTTTCTGTTCTAGGATTGTACCCAGGATCCCACCTTTCACTTAGCTGTCATATCCCCTTAGTCTTCAATCTGTGACTATTCCTTCGCCTTTCATAACCTTGATAACTTTTGAGAGTACTGGTCAGTCGTTTTGTAGAACGCCCTTCCGTTTGGGTTTGACTGATGTTTTCTCATGATTGGTGCAAGGTCAGGCCTTGGTGCCAAGAACACCACAAAAACGGTGTCGTGTCCTTCTCAGTGCGTTGTCTCAAAGGACTCATTATTAGTGATGTGTGCCTCAGTCTCTTGGTTAGCTTGGCAGGGTTTTCCACTGTAAAGTTACTATTTTCCCTTTGTAGTTAATGAGGCTCTTGGGGGAGACTGTATAAATCCGGTTTCTCCTGGGACTGTCACCCACTAATTTTAGCATGTCCATTGCTAGATTTTATCTGCAACAATTCTTACTGTGGCATTAGCCGGAAGGCAATTCTCTATTTCCCTCTTCCCTTCTATGTTTATTAGTTGGGATTCTGTATGGAAGAGCTGTTCCTTTCTCCCATTTATTTTGATTATTTATGTCAGTGTGGACTCAAGGGTATTTATTGATTCTGTGATTAAAAATCCAGTACAGGGGATGTGGAGAAAAGGGAACCCTCCTACGCTGCTGGTGGGAATGCAAATTAGTTCAACCATTGTGGAAAGCAGTATGGAGGTTCCTCAAAAAACTCAAAATAGAAATACCATTTGACCCAGGAATCCCACTCCTAGGAATTTACCCTAAGAATGCAGCAGCACAGTTTGAAAAAGACATGTGCACCCCTATGTTTATTGCAGCACTATTTACAATAGCCAAGAAATGGAAGCAGCCTAAGTGTCCATCAGTAGATGAATGGATAAAGAACGGATGGTACATATACACAATGGAATATTATTCAGCCATAAGAAGAAAACAAATCCTACCATTTGCAACAACATGGATGGAGCTAG
Organism: Phataginus tricuspis; assembly: GCA_029783875.1. Classification (NCBI taxonomy): domain Eukaryota; kingdom Metazoa; phylum Chordata; class Mammalia; order Pholidota; family Manidae; genus Phataginus; species Phataginus tricuspis. Next base: position 7,968,802 of record JAQQAC010010882.1, read on the forward strand.
AAAGTATTATGCTCAGTGAAATAAGCCAAGCCAAAAAAGACAAGTATCAAATGATTTCACTCATATGTGGAGTATAAGAACAAAGAAAAAAACTGAAGGAACAAAATAGCAGCAGACTCACAGAACCCAAGAACGGACTAATAGTTACCAAAGGGAAAGGGACTGGGGAAGATGGGTGGGAAGGGAGGGACAAGGGGGAAAAAGGGGCATTACAATTAGCAGATATAGTGTCGGGGGGCACGGGGAGGACTGTACAACTCAGAGAAGACAAGTAGTGACTCTATAGCATCTCACTACACTGATGGACAGTGACTGTAATGGGGTTGGTGGGGGGGGACCTGATGAAGGGGGTAGTTTAATCACCATAATATTGCACATGTAATTGTAGATTAATGATACCAAAATAAACTATTAAAAAAAAATCCAGTACAGGCAAACCTTGGAGATACTGTGGGTTCAGTTCCAGACCACTGTGAGAAGGCAAACATCACAATAAAGCAAGTCAAATGAATTGGTTTTGTTTTCTAGTACACATGAAAGTTATGTTTATGCTGTACTGTAGTCTGTAAAGTGTACAACAGCATTATGTTCTATAAAAACAATGTACATACCTCAATTTAAAAGTGCTTTATTGCTAAAGAATGCCAGCCATCACTTGAGCTTTCTGTGACTTGTAATCTTTTTGCTGGTCTTGCCTCGATGTTGCTGGCTGCTGACTGATCAGGTGATGGTTGCTGATGGCTGGGGTGGCCATGGCAACTTCTTTAAGACAACGGTGAACTTTGCTGTATTGATTGACTCTTCTTTTCATGACTGATTTCTCTGTAGCCTGTGATGCTGTTTGACAGCATTTTACCCACAGTAGAACTTCTTTCAAAATTGGAGTCAGTACTTTCCAACCCTGCCGCTGCTTCATCCTGAGTTTATGTAATGCCCCCAAATGCTTTGCTATCCTGTCAACAGTCTTCCCAGCATCTTCACCAGGAACAGATTCCAACTCAAGAAATCACTTTCTTTGCTCATCTATGAGAAGCAATTCAGTGACATTTTCCAGCCCCATTGCTAATTCTAGTTTTCTTGGTGTTTCCCTGCATCTGCAGTTACTTCCTCCACTGAAGTCCTGAGCCCCTCAAAGCCATCTGTGAAGGTGGAATCCACTTCTTTCAAACTCCTGTTAATGTTGATATCTTGACCTCTTGCCATGACTCACAAATGTTCTTATTGGCATCTAGAATGGTGAATCCTTTCCAGAAGATTTTCAGTTGACTTTGCCCAGATGCACTAGAGGAATCACTATGTATGGTGGCCTTATGAAATGTATTTCTTCAGTAATAAGACTTGACAGTCAAAATTACTCCTGATACATGGGCTGAAGAGTGGACATTGCATTGGCAGGCATGAAGACAACATTAATCTCATTGCACGTCTCCATCAGAGTTCTTGGGTGACCAGGTGCACTGTCAGTGAGCAGTAATATTTTGAAAGGAATCTTTTTCTGAGCAGAGGTCTTATCAGTGGGCATAAAATATTCAGTAAACCATGTTGTAAACAGATGTGCTGTCATCACGTTTTGTTGTTCCATATATAGAGCATAGGCAGAGTAGAATTAGCATAATTCTTAAGGGCCGTAGGATTTTTTTAATGTTCAATGAGCATTGGCTTCAACCTATAGTCACCAGCTACATTAGCCCCTAACAAGAGAGCTAGCCTTTCCTTTGAAGCTTTAAAGCCAGGCATTAACTTTTCTTCTCTAGCTATGAAAGTCCTAGATGGCATCTTCTTCCAATAGAAGGCTGTTTGAGCCAAACTGAAAATCGGTTGTTTAGTGCAGTTACCTTTATTAACGATCTTAGCTAGATCTTCTGGATAACTTGCTGTGGCTTTTGCATCAGCACTTGCTTCACCTTGCACTTTTCTGTTATGGAGAGAGCTTCTTTCCTTAAAGCTCAGGAAGCCACCTCTGCTAGCTTCAAACTTTTCTTCTGCAGCTTCCTCACCTCTCTCAGCCTTCACAGAATTGAAGAGAGCTAGGGCCTTTCTCTGGGTTAAATTTTGGCTTAAGGGAATGTCGTGGCTATTTTGATCTTCTATCCAGACTACTAAGACTTTCTCCATATCAGCAATAAGGCTGTTTCACTTTCTAGTCATTCATGTGTTCACTGGAGGAGCACTTTTAATTTCCTGAAAGAACTTTTCCTTTGCATTCACAACTTGGCTGTTTGGCACAAGAGTCCTACCTTTTGGCCTGTGTTGGCTTTCGACATGCCTTCCTCACTTAGCTTAATCATTTCTAGCATTTGATTTAAAGTAAGAGATATGTGGCTCTTCCTTCCACTTGAACAGTTTGAGGCCATTGTAGGGTTATGAACTGGCCAGATTTCAACATTATTGTATCTTCAGGGAATAGAGAGGCCCAAGGAGAGGGAGAGAGAGGAAATGGCCAGTTGGAGCAGTCAAAACACACACGTCATTTATTAAGTCCTCAGCTGTCTTACATGGGCACAGTTTGTGGAACTCCAAAACAATTATAATAGTAACATTAAAGATCATTGGTCACAGATCACCATAACAAATACTAATATTGAAAAAGTTTGAAATAGTGTAAGAATTACCAAAATATGACACAAAGTGAGCAAATGCTGTTGGAAAAATGGTGCCAATAGACTTGCTCCACACAGGATTGCCACAAACCTTCAGTTTGTAAAAAATGCAGCATTTGAGAAGTACAATAAAGTGAAGCATGGTAAAATGAGGTATGTATGTATTGTTAAGATGGTGTTACCCTTCAAAGCAATACACAGATTCAGTGCAATCCCTATCAAATCCCATTGGCTTTTTTTTTTTTTTTTTTTTAATAATTTATTTTATTTTAGTATCATTAACCTACAATTACATGGGCAATACCGTGATGATTGAACTCCCCCCATCACAAGGTCCCCCCCACCAACCCCACCACAGTCACTGTCCATCAGCGTAGTGAGATGAGAATCGCTACTTGTCTTCTCTGAGCTGTACAGTACCCCCCGTGCCCCCCCACCCTATGTCTGCCAATCGTAATGCCCCTTTTACCCTCTTATCCCTCCCTTCCCATCCATCTCCCCAGTCCCTTTCCCTTTGGTAACTATTAGTCCATTCGTGGGTTCTGTGAGTCTGCTGCTGTTTTGTTCCTTCATTTTTTTATTTTTTTTTTATTTTTTCTTTGTTCTTATACTCCACATATGAGTGAGATCATTTGGTACTTGTCTTTTTCGGCCTGGCTTATTTCACTGAGCATAATACCCTCTAGCTCCATCCATGTTGTTGCAAATGGTAGGATTTGTTTCTTTCTTATTGCTGCGTAATATTCCATTGTGTATATGTACCACATCTTCTTAATCCATTCATCTATTGATGGGCACTTAGGTTGCTTCCATTTCTTGGCTATTGTAAATAGTGCTGCAATAAACATAGGGGTGCATGTGTCTTTCTCAAACTGGGCTGCTGCATTCTTGGGGTAAATTCCTAGGAGTGGGATTCCTGAATCCCATTGGCTTTTAATGCAGATACGGAAAAGCTGATCCACAGATTCCTGTGGAATTGCAAGGAACCCCAAATAGCCAAAACAATCTTGAAAAAGAACAAAATTGGAGGATTCATACTTCCTGATTTCAAAACTTACTACAAAGCTACAGTAATTAAGACAGTGTGGCACTGTCGTTAAAATAGACACATAGGTCAATGGAACAGAATTGAGAATCCAGAACTTAATTCATGTATATATGGTTAATTGATTTTTGACAAGGGTGCTCAGGCCATTCAATAGAGAAAAAAATAGTCTCTTTAACAGATGTTGCTGGGACAACTGGATATCCACATGTAAAAGAATGAAGCTGAACCCTTACAGTATGTACAAAAATCAACTCAAGATGGATCAAATACCTAAATGTTATAAGAGATAAAACTATAAAACTCTTAGAAGAAAACATAGAAATAAATCTTCATGACCTTGGATTTGGCGATGGTTTCTTAGATATGACACCAAAATCACAAACCACAAAAGAAAAAACAGAGAAATTGGACTGTTATGAACTGAATGTTTGTGTTCCCCTGAAATTCATATGTTGAAATTCTAACCTCCAGTGTGATGGTATTCTGTAGGGCCTTTGGGAGGTAATTAGGTCATGGAGGTAGAACCCTCATGAATAGGACTAGTGCTATAATAAGAAGAAACAGGAGAGCTTGCTTCCTCAGTCTGCTCTCTACCATGTGAGGATATGAGAAAGCAGCTGTCAACAAGATCAGGCAATGGACACTCGCCAGACACCAGATCTACTGGTGCTTTGACCTAGGACTTACCAGCCTCCAGAACTATGAGAAATAAATGTTGGTTGTTTAAGCTACCTAGTCATGGTTTTTGTTAGAGCAGCCTGAGCAAAGACATGGAATTCATGAAAATTAAAAACTTCTGTACATCAAAGGACACTATCAAGAGAGTGAAAAGACAACTCACATAATGGGAAAAAGTATTGGCAAGTTATATCTGATAAATGTCAAGTATCTAGAATATATAAAGAATGCTCATAACTCAACAGGAAAACAACCCAATTAAAAAATGAGCAAAGGACCAAGTAGATATTTTTCCAAAGAAGATACATAAATGGCCAAAAGCACATAAAAATATTCTCAACATTAGTTGTTAGGGAAATGCAAATTCTAAGGTACAATGAGATACTACTTCACACCCACTAGGATGGCTATTTAAAACAAAAACAAAAGCAGAAAGTAACAAATGTTGGTGAGAATGTGGAGAATTGGAACCCTGTTACATTGCTGATGGGGATGTAAAGTGGCACATTTGCTGGTGGAAAATGGTTTGGCATTTCCTTGATACATTACACAGAGAATTAGTATGTGACCCATCAATTCTACTTGAGGCATGATACTCAGGAGAACTGAATACAGGTACTCAAACAGATGCTTTTATGTGAACATAGCAGCATTATTTATAATATCCCAGAAGTGGAAAAAAAAATCTATCACCTCATGAATGGATAAATAAAATGTTGTAGATACATACGTGGAATATTATTCAGCCATGAAAAGAAATGAAGGACTGATCCACACTACAACATAGATGAACATTGAACGCATTTTGCTAAGTGAAAGAAGCCTGTTGCAAAGTGCTGCTTATTGCGTGATTCCATCACATGAACTGTTTGTAATAGGCAAACTCACAGAGACACAAAGTAGATTAGTGATTGCCAGGGGCTAGGCCATGGGGAGTGACTGCTGATGGGTACAGTGTTTCCTTTGGGGTGATAAAAACTGCTGGAGTTATATAGTGATGATGGTTGCACTACACTGGGAATATTCTTAATGTCACTGCACTGTATGCTTTAAAGTGGTCAAGTGGCAAGTTTTATGTTTTGTGAATTTTACTGCAATAAAAAAATAACCTGAGAGATGAATTTCCCTCCCCAATCCAGTAATCTTATTTGGTTGTTTAAATCATCCTATTTTTAGCTCATAGACAGTCCTTCAAGTTGTCTCCTGGTTCTTTCAATAGCCCTGTCTTTTCTTGAGCATTTCTTTAATTTAGGGCACCATGGATATTCCAGGCTTGTCTTTTTTGTTTTCCATGTCCCAGCCCTGGAGCCAGCTGTTTCTTCAAGAAGCCCTGGTTCCTTTTATTGGAGCATGGTATTTAGAAACCAAAATCTGGGTGCTAGGTGACACTGCTTATTTTTAACCTACTTCTGCCCCAAAGAATACAAATGGGAGGGAGAAGTTATCCAACATTCTTTGAGCATCCACTGCATGTTCTGTGCAGTTTTACCCATGTGATTCTCCCTGTAGGCCTTTCAGAGTTAGTGATGAGGATGATACTCCATTTGAGATGGGAAAGTGGTGGAGGGAAGTTGAGATTTTCCTAAAGTACGAGTGGCAGAGCAATTGTGAACTAGTTGGTTTTTTTAAAGCTATGACCCCACTTTCCCTTCAGGCCCTCTGTGTTTTCTTCCCCAACCTCCCTGCCACTTGCCATTTGCTATTTTGTGCCTCCTTCCATCAGGAAGCCCTCCCTTAGCACTCTGGCTCACAGCCAGCCTCACCCAACCTTGAATTGGCACTGGCCATCTGTAGCAAGGAAGTAATGGTGTGTCTTGTCTCTTTCTCCCAGAATGGCAGAGGGTATTCCCTGGCTTTGTCCTTGCTTGTCCAGCTGGCATGGCGCTGGGCATAGAGCATACATGATGATTGTGGAAGAGCCACTCTTGATATGAGTGGAGTTTTTCTCCTCAAGGCAATTTTACTTTTGACAGTCATCCTCAATATCACCATCAGTATTTCTAACTTCACAGAATATCGGGTTTTTTCACCTCTCCCCCGCCGGTCCTGCTCTCGGTCAGGACTACAGCTCTTTGTGTTACAAGCTCTTTCTGCGACCCTCCGAGCCAGCGGAGGGGAGGAAGGCAGGGAGAGAGGCTCGCCCCGATAGGCAGAGCAAGGGAGGTAAGCGCCGGCTGTCCGCCCGTTCCCGCAGCCTCCGGCGCTCGGCGGCGCCACCGCTTGCAGCCGCTCCAGCCTCTGCTGCCGCCGCCGCTGGCCGCTGGCCACTCGCCGTTGGCCGCTCCTTCGCCGGAGACAATCAGACGCGACAGGAAGTTCACTCGAAGGGAGAACTCGTTTATTGGGGCTCAGGGCATGGGATATATAGGGCGAAGTCTCCCCCCATCGGTCACCTATGCTAATAAGGTGACTTTACTTTTCTGAATCAGGCACAGAGCTGCGCGCATGCGCAGCTGTCTCTGACCGGAGTGGGCGCAGCTAAACCTCAGGGGGCTTTTGGCGGCCACCCCTGCAGCGCGGCTGAGTTCTCAGTGGCCATCTTTGTGGCATGGCTGAGATTCAAAGGCAGTTCCCAGCAGCCACCCTCGTGGCGAGGCTGAGATGCAAAGGCAGTTCCCCACAACAGAATGTCTCAACGAGCATCGTTTGTGCAAAAGCCAAAAATTAATATCCCATCTTGTTGGCCAAGTCTCAGCAAGGAGAAGTAATCTGCCAAGGCGGTGATAAAGCCAATACCCAAACTTGGCTCTTTGAACCCCTGCCAAGTCCCACACCCTCTTCTCTGTGTCCCTCTGCCCTAGTTTTTCTGCTAATACTGTTTTGTAACCCAGTGGACTAGAGAGAAATCAAAGAAAAAATAGCACAACTTTGCTCCCATCAACCTTATGGTCCGTTCTCTGTGAAACTACTTCTAGTTAGAAAAGTCACGATTTTAGTGGAAGTTCAGATACTGCTTTCGGAAATTGACCTTGGTAACCTAGGAATTCCAGGGTCAGCAGATGGTGAAAAAGTAGTTACTCTTTTCATTAAGGAATATTTGAATGGGGACATTTGAAACTGTAATGTAATACTGTCATGGTGAAGGAATAAACAAAAGCTGAGTAGGGTTTTTGTTCTTTTTTTTTTTTTTTTCTTTAATGGTTTGAACAAGTACAGGCTACACAGGTGACTTTAGATAGAGGTGTCATTTTTCCATTCAGCTAGTGGAAATTTGCAAAGATTGAGCTAAACTTGTGTACTAATGGTAGAAAGATTGGGACAGAGAGGCACTGGGGTTTGGCAGGAGTTCTGAGTCCCAACCTATGTGTTCTTAAAGGTCAGACAAGCTGCAGTCACATCTTTTAGAGTGACTTAATTTCAGACCTGGGCACTCTTCTGCACCTGCCCTTTGCCAGGTATTGTCATCTTCTCTCTCCCTCACAGTACTTCTGGGGACTTTGTCCAGTCCCCGTCCTCTTTCCCTTTAGTTAGAGGGCCATGTGATTACATCAGCTGTAACGTGACCTGACTTGGACATAAATTAAGGCTTTCCTGTTGGAAGTCAAGGTGAGCTGATCAAGAATGGCTCAGCGCCAGTACCTTTGACCTCAACTTGCCCCTGTTGACCAGGGGGCAGTGGTTGAGCTGGCAGTGGGCAGGTGGGGTGAAGGTCAGTCATCCAGTTCCAGCTCAGCCTAAGCTAAATCTCTGGGCAACTCCTCTGATAGTTGAGGTTTCCCAAAAGGTCGAATCGGACAGTTCTAGAACTGGTGTCCTCTCTCTGCCTGCCTTGCTGGACTACAGGTATCACAGTTTCTCTCAGGTACTTCCAGACTCATGCTCATCATGCTCGTTATAGTGAAAATAATCCAGTAAAGGGCTCTATGGTCATGGGCTGGGGTGACGTTTTGGCATTAATTATTGTACTATAATAAATGAAAAAAGCTGGACAAAAGTATAGGTAGTATAAAACCCAAAATATTAAAAACAAATATGTTTTATAATACACACATAAAAAATGGGTAGAACAAAAAAGAAGGTATTTGAGTTATGTGTTCTTTAACTTTATGTTCTTAAATTTGGCATATTTTAATATCATTTATATCTTTAACTATTTATTTGAAAAAGTTCCAGGTATACAGAAAAGTTGCAAAAAGTGAAAAGAATTATTCAGTATTCTTTGCTTAGATTCCCCAAATATTAACATTTTACCATGTTTATCATTTTGTCTTTCTCTCCTTTTACTATATATATTTAACATATTTTTTCCTGACGTACTAAAGAATAAGTTAGAGATATGATGCTCATTTACCACTAAGTCCTTCGTTGTTTATTTTCCAAAATTCAAGTACATTTTCTTACATAACCATATGCATCAACGTTGGAGATTAACATTGATAAACCGTATCATCTAAATGTAGAGATTATTCAGATTTTGCCACTAATGTATATCAAAAGAAAAATCTTTATTTTTCTTCCCTAGTCCAAGATTTCCTTTAACTGTCATGACTCTAGCTTCCCTTGACCTGGAGGAGTCCTTCAGTCTTCCTTCATCTCTCATGACCTTGACATTTTTCAGACCCAGGCCATTTCTTTGTAGTATGTCTCTCAGTGTGGATTCGTTTCATATCTCCTTCTGGTAAGATTCGGATTGTGTATTTGGGCAGAATAGCATAGAAATAGGGTTGTGACTTTAGAGCACCATATCAGGTGGCAGGTGATGTCACTTTGTCCCAGTATTGGAGCAGTTTTACCTTTGATCACTTGGTTATCACGGTATCAGCCAGGGTCACTACGGTAAAGTTCAAGTTTTTCAAGTACTGTTATCTAATCAAGAAGCTTGTCATCAAACTTTCACCCACAAGGTTTAGCATTTGAAATTCTTGTGTGAAACACTTACTACTATGGTGGTTGCCAGTGGGTGGTTTTTCTTTTCCCTTCTACATTTATTAGTTGGCATTCTGCTGGGTGGAACAACTTGCCCTTCTCGTCCATGTATTCATTCATCTATGTATTTATATCAGTATTGACTCATGTGCTATTATTTTATACTATGGGTTTTAATCTGTCACTGATGATATTTATGTGGGTGTTCAAAGTCCCAGATTTGGCCAGTGGGAACCCCTCCCAGTAGACTTATATATCCTTTTGATGTGTCCCCATTATTCTTTGAACCCTGCCTTACCCTTTGGCACAGCAAAGTAATCCAGGTTCATTCACTATTTGTCTCCTGTCCTGGTAAAAGAATCAGCCATGTCTCCAGGGAGCCCTGGTTCCTTTTGATGGAGAATGGTGGATAGAAACCAAGATTTGGGTGCTAGATGGTTCCTCGTTCCTGGGATATCACTGTTTATAGGCCCTCTCAGCAGACAAAACTAGGAACTACAAGCAAACGCATGCACGTTTCTGTGTCTGTTTCCATATGGTAAGAAGCACTGTGCATACTGACACCTCCAATTGCAGTCCAGCACCGAGGCTTTCATTCCCCTTTCTCTCTTTCCATATTTATAACCTCTTTCCCCAACAGTAAGAAATCCAGCTCCCTTGTATTCATTTTTAATTTTGGAAGTAACACGTGAATATCAGCCATCTCATTAGAAAAGGGCAGACCAGACAAAGCAAAGGGCTCTCTAGACACCCCTCACCCCAGTCATATTCTAGAAATTCTCTAGCGGAAATCACTATGGATCCTTTTTTGGGTGAGTATGCATTATTTTTCATGGTTTCATAATGAGAATATAACTTTATTTTTATTTAGTATGTTTTGGCAATCTTTCAATGACAGTACTCTAGTTCCACCTAATTATTTTTTAACTGCTGCATGGTATTGCACTCTTCAGAATTGAAAACGTAAGCCCTGGCTTGGGGGCTGTTAACAAGCAGTGCTGCAGTGATCACGTCACAGGGCCCAGTGAGCGGTGTAGACCCACGGGCCTGAGTTGTTTTTTTTTTCATAAGTAAACAGCATTAAAATGTTTTCCTGATAAAGCAAATAACACACACTCATTATTTTTTTTAAAAAAATCAAATAATACATTAAAAAGAAAATGAGAAAAAAATTAAAATCTCACTCCTGAGATATTTCTGTGATGATCTTTTCACATATCATATGTATGTGCATCGTAAATATGTTTATATCAATATCACTGGGGTCATAGCATATATTTTGTCATATTGTGGACACTTATTTTGCAGTGTCCCTTACATACAGTAAAAAGAAGCAGTAAAGTACACAGATCTTCAATGTACAGCTTGATGGATTTTTACATAGATAAACTCTCCTGCAACTACCACTCCAGATCAAGATACTGCACAGTGTAATGTAGATTACTTTTGTCTGTTCTTAAAAGTTTAACTACAGTTGGCTGGTGCTCCTCTATATTTGGCCTCTCCTGTTCAACATTATGTCTGTGAGATTTGTCTTTGGTACTGCATGTAACAGTAGTTCATTCGTTTTCATACCTACAGGTACTTAATACTTGAATTGTATACTTCTTATTCAGAATTGCTAATAGTAGCTCCATTTATTACAGCACATGCTCTGTGCTAGGCACTGCTGTAAACCCTTTGCAAGGTCAGCTTATTCAATTCTCAAATAACCCAGTGCAGTGGGTACTATTATTATAACAATAACATGTCCATGACTCCTTATCAGGTTGAAGACGTTCCCTATTCTCCTACTCTGCTGAGTGTTTTCATCATGAATGGATGTTGAATTTTGTCAGGCACTAATACTCCCTCTATTGAGATGATCATCTGGGTTTTTTCAAGCCTGTTAATAGAGTGAATCCCATTGATGTTTGAATGTCAAACCAACCTTGTATTTCTGGAGTAAAGTCCATTTGATTGATATAGTATCCCTTTTATAGATTGCTAGATCCAACTCGCTAATATTTTAAAAGGTTTTGCATCTGTGTTCAGGAGCCATATTGGTCTATAATCTTTTTTTGTGCTGTCTTTGTTTGGTTAGGTATCAGGGTAACAGACCTCATAAAATCAGTTGGGAAGTCTTCTCTTCTATTTTCTGAGAGAGTTTGTATGGAATTTGTATAATTTCTTCCTTAAATGTCTGATAGAATCTCCAGTGAAGCCCTCTGCTCCTAGAGTTCACTTTTAGTGAAGGCCTTAACTACTGATTTGAACTCTTAGAGAGCTCTGGTGGTTTGTGTCTGTTAAGAATTATGTCCATTTCGTCTATGTTATCAAATGTCTTCATGAACTGGTTCATAATTTCATGTTACCCTTTTAATGTCTGTGGATTCTAATGACATCTTCTTTTTCATTTCCTATCTTGGTCTATTTTCTGCTTTAATTTTTTTCCTGATCAGCCTAACTAGAAGTTGATCCTGTTTGAAAGTAATGTATCAAGTATTACAAAACTTCAAATCTAACTGAGAATTCATTTTTCTTAAAAGAACAAAACTTTCTGTTTAAAGATGCTTTTCTTAATATTATTTAGGGAGGAAATCAGAATGGACCACAGAAACTGACACACATTTTAATTCAAACTCTGCCCCTTACCAGCTATGTGACGTCAAGCAAACCCTTTAAACAGATCTGAGCTCCCATGTCATCATTCAGAAGGAGGCAATAGTAACTTCAATGTAGGGTGGCTGAGACATTAACAGACACCTAAAAAGTGCCAGGCCCAGTGCCTTCCTGTAGTGGGTACCCATGCTACTGTTACTCAGCAAAATGAGAAATTGGAAATAACTGTGAAAATAGCCCATTTATGGAGTATCCCCCCATTTCCCAGGGGCAGGTCACTCACTTCTTTCTTCACATCCTACAGCACTTTGTAAACATTGATTTATAGCATTTCTTACATTTGACTGCAGTTTTTTGTATTTCCTTGACCAGATTGTGAATTTCCATGCTGTAGGGCCATGTTTTTCTCATCTTTTCTCCCTCATGCCCATGTATATTTAAGTAATCAAACCTATTTTAATAAATGAAGAATAGGAAATTAAGTATATAATGGTGCATCCAGTCAGTGGACTTTTGGGTAGCCAAGGAAAATACCATTATAAAGGATCCTCTAGCGATGTGGAGAAATGGTTTACAAAGTAGAATACGTTTTTATCTGCTTTTTATATGAGCACATGTATATACATGTGTGTGATATATTTGTGGGTGGAAAAATGAAGGAAAAATCTACAGAGAAAACAGCTGTGTGGGCAGCCAGTCTCTGGCCTCTTTACCCTCCACCATAGAGCTTTTGAGCAGGGTGCTCCTGGGCTGGGAGGTGGTGTGTCCCTTGTTGCTGGAACCTGTTGTCCCTGGCTGTTGAGGTGCCTGGATAGGAGGCCAAGACCCTGGCATTCCTTTCCTCTCTGCAGGGTGTACAGATTCCCTGTACCCTCCCAAGCTTCCTACCCTCTTGGAGCCAGAAGAGCAGCGAAAGTCAGGGAGCAGCATCTTGGGACTGTGCAGCCTGAGCTGGGTTTGAAAAGACGTAAAGCAGACACGGTAATGATGTGCTTGGGAAGCCAGGAGGCTCATTTCCCTGGAAGAAACTCCTCAAAGTTGAAAGCTGGGCTCTGTGTGAGGCACACTGTTCTTAGGACCAGTTTGATTGAGAGACCCAGTATTGCCCCCTCCCTGCCTTTTTTAGAGGTTTGTCCTGAGCCTCCCTCTTTCTTGAGTCCTTTGGCTGTGCCACAGGGTCACGTGTCAGCGTGTGGTTGCCTGACCGTGCTTTCTATAGCACTCGTTTAACATGAACTGGAACTGCGTGTGTGTGTTTCAGAGGGGTCAGTGAAAGAGATCCAGAAACCAGTATTTAAATACTAACTCAGGTGACACTTGAGGTTTCCCCCTGGCCTTGTCACCAGCCAGTTCAATTAATGAACATTAATTTGGTTGGTCTGTGTCCCAGGCTCCTGGGGTAGGGGGCCCTCTCATTGTCATTAAACCCAGATTACCCAACCTTCTGTTGACACATCACCTTTGACTGGGGGCCATGTCTCACAGAAGCTTGTTCTCCTGACAGGCACCTTTATCAGAAAGGACAGTGTGTAAGTCTCTGTCTGCCATCACCAGGCCCCACTTCTGCCCTCAGGGGCCTCCCCCTCCTCTGCTTTCTGACCACCTGAAGAAGGAATCAGCTGCCTCTGGCTCTTCGTTTCTGTGGGGCAAACCTCTCCAGTTCCTTTACTGCTTCTCATGGGACATGTGGGGACCACTTTATCCTGGGGTCTCTTTGATTGTGTTCCAGTTTGTCTTTGATGCTAAGTGTAGAACCCATCCAAAACTCTCTCAATGAACCCTTAGTGCACATTTGCCTTTGGGAGGCTGTATTGGCATTGGCCTATCCCTTTCCCATTTTTGTGAGAGGGAGGAAGCATTGTGGTCCGTGAATTGAAATGCTCTGCCTGCCTCCAGGGTCAGGGGGGCTCTGATTGCTCTCTGGGCTTCTCATCAGACTGTTGTCCTTTATTCCTGACGAGGCACTAGAGGCAGAATCCGACTTCAGAGGTGCTCTGCCCAGCACTTGAGTAAGCTTAGGCACGTCTTCTGGCTTTCTCTTTCTCTTTTCCTTATTGTATTCAAAATTAGTGAGGCAAATGGGTCATCAGGAGGATGAACCAGTATGAACTTGAGTTAGAAAAACCCAGCCTCTCTCCTTCACTCTCACTGCCACAGCACTCAATACTTCTGACCCCAGAGGTGGGAGTAGTTCCCCCTGACCAGGCAGTTCTGGGACACTAGCTGGGTGTCCTACAGTTTAACTCAATTCTGACACTGTCTACCTGGAGTTATCATCTGATCCCACAGCTTGAGGGCTCAGCCCCACAAGACTGTCCTCCTCTACCCCCCACTTCAGGTGCCAATCCTGGTTGTCACCTGTGCTTCTGACCCATGGCCTCTAAGGTTCTCACAGTTGCCTCCTGATTAACTGGCTAGAGCTGCTCACACAACTCAGGAAAATAGTTACTTCCATTTACAGTTCATTAAAGGAGATAATAAAGGGTAAAGATGAATAACCAGTTGGAGAGGAGATACACAGGGCGAGGTCTGGGAGGGTCCCAAGGGCAGGAGTTTCTGTTCCCGTGCAGTTGGAGTACATCACCCTCCTGGAACATGGAAGTGTTCACCAACCTGGAAGCTCTTTGAACCCCATACTATTGGGAATATATGGAGGCTTTCTCACATAGACATGATCAACTGTTAACTCCATTTCCAGCCCCTCTCCCTTCTCTAAAGGATGGGGTGGGACTCAAAGCTCCAAGCCAATAATCGTGCCTGGGTCTTTCTGGTGACTACCCCCCATCCAGGAGCCGTCTAGGAGCCCACTCACAGTTCATATTTAGAACAGAAGTTACTCCTGGTGCTCACTTAGAAATTTACCGGGGTTTTAGGAGCTCTGTGCCAGGGACCAGGGGCAGAGATAAATATATATCTTTTCTGTTATCTCACAGAACTCCTGTGAAGTACCTTGTCCAGATAAAGTGTCCTGTGCTAACTTTTAATAATGCTACTAAGTATACCCACAGAATGTCCTGGAGAATGGTGCCAAGGGTGTAGGGAAGCTGTTGAAGTAGTTGAAGCAGTTCGCCTTCTGGGAGTTCAGGTCAGGTGCCCGAAGCCCCAGGGAGGCTGACAGAAGCCCCCGGGAGGCTGACAGAAGCAAGCCTGCAGCTCTGCACGACCAGCTGCATGCAGTTCCAGTGCTCACAGCCGTTGTGGGGCTTAGTTTGTGCTGAGTGATGCTGATTCTTCGGCCTGCTTCTCGCTAAGTCATGCTTTCGCTGATTCAGTTTTCCGGGCTGCCTTCCTCTTTCACATCATTGCATCAGACACAATACTGGTCAGGTGTCTTTAGATCACCCCGTTATGCCCTGTTATGTGGGAGTAGAGGTCGTCAGCTGGGGGCATTTGGGCATCTGCTGTGGCACATGGGCCTGCACTTTCTAATCTAGGAGGCTTTGGTCTAGGCTCCATGACTGCTGATATTGTGGGTGTGAGCACCATTGACAGAGCTACCACCCTATGGCATAGTTCTAATCATGGCAGATCCTCACCCAGTTGTCACTGGCTGCAAGACCTTAGACACATAGAGGACCCCTCGGCCCTTTGCACACTGGTCTTGGTCTCTTTTAAAAGATTCTTCTTACTTACAACCCTTGTGCTCATCCCACACTTGAGTCGCACCAAATTCTGTAGCTACTACTCTTTAGTGGTTTAGGCCTTGGTACATGCTTCCTCTGTTTGGATCTTCTTTTATCTCCCTTATCTGACTAGTGGACCCTGGTCATTTTTCACAACCCAGCGCAGATGTGGGCCCCTGGGTGCCCCTGCTTTGACTGTTTCAGAGAATCTTTACTTCTTCCTCAGAGCTCTTTTCCCTGTGCCTGGCCCTCCTGTGGCTTTGCAGCTGCTGGGATATGCATTCGAATGACAGCAGTGAGTTTGCACCCTCCATCCCCCACCAACATCGTGGCAGAGGAGGCCTGATAAAAGAGAGGATTTAAATAAGATTTAGTGTTATGATACCGAAATGTTCAGGATACAACCACTCACTCAGCAGGAAGATTTTAACTTGAATGAGAAAAGACTACAGATGGCAAGATCAAAATGACAGATGTTGGAATGATACACGATGTAAAGAAGAGCCAAACAGACATCTTAGAACTGAAAATATAATAGCAAAAATAAAAAACTCAGTGGATCGCTCTACAGCAGAAGAGAGAAACAGAGGAAATATCGTAAGTGAACTTGAAGGTAGAAAAGTAGAAATTACCCAGTCTGAAAACAGAGAGATACTAAACAGAAAAATGAACAGAGCTGCAGGACTTTCGGGACCAATAACAAAACATACTTATGTCATCATAGTCCCAGGAAAGGAGAAAGTGGAAAGAGGGTGGAGTTGAAAATGTTTTTGAAGAAATAATGGCTGAGAAGTTCTCAAACCTATAGATTCAAGAAGCTGAGCAAACTGCAAACAGGATAAATCCAGAGAATCCACATGGGCCACATTTCAACTTTGAATGAAAAACCTTGTAGACATTCTAGCTAAAGAAGACTCTGTTCCATTGCTCTTTTGAGCACAGCTTTTTAGCAGGCTGTCTTGGAGAGGTACTTTCTCCTGAGTATCTTTCAGTGTCTGGAGGAAGAACAATTAGGCAAGAACAGGTTCTGGTTCCTTGAGGGTTTTCCCTCATCTTGAAACTGTTTTCCCTTGGCCGAGGTTTGTGAACCTGAGCAGACCCTGTACCTCCTGTGGGCTGGGTGTCAGACCCCCTCTGGCTTGTGGCTGTTTGTCCCTGGGTGACTGGCATGCTGAAGGGGCCAACTAAGTTACTTGCTGGCTTCCTTCCTTCTTGTTTGCTGTTTCAGGATCCACTCACTATGATGTCAGTGCCGGGTTGGTTGATCAATCTTGTTTACTGACCAGAAATTTGTGTACAGTAAATGCAAAGCCACAAATACTTCCTGGAGGATGATTTTACACACTGGTGGTGTAAACAGTTAGATGGAGAAAGAGCCTTTCTGTTCTTGCCTTGTTTGTCCTTTTAGAAACTTGAGAAGTTACCATCAGTGGACCTGGCCCGGCAGACAATGACTTGTGCGTCCTGCCCTGCAGCGTGCTAGGCTCTTTTCTGACTGGTGCCTGGACTGGAGATGGCTGCCCTTGGCCCATGGCATCTGCAGGAACTGGCCAGCTGTGGAAATTCAGGAGGAATAGTGTCTGTGTGTTCCCTTTTCTTGTATGTACATTTGTAATGAAAATGAAAACTCTTATGCATAGACCTAATTTGTAATAAAAGATCAAATCAGATCTGCTGTATTTGGAGTGAGGACGACCTGCTTGGTTGGTGTTTTGATGTACCTCTTTCTCTGTGCCTGATTTTACAGATGAGGACATTGAAGCTTACTGCCAGTAAGTGGTTTGCCCAGAGTCCCAGCCAGCTGGTGGCAGAGCTGTGGCAGGAGTCGGGTCTAGTTAAGAATTTACTCTATTTTCTCATGTCCATTTCATTTTTTTGTTTGTTTCTGTTTCTGACAAATGTTGCATTTGGCCTCATGAGCACCACCATCTGGTGTTCCTCCTTTTCACTTAATGTAGAAAGAAGTAACAACATACAGA
This sequence comes from Phataginus tricuspis, assembly GCA_029783875.1. Lineage (NCBI taxonomy): Eukaryota > Metazoa > Chordata > Mammalia > Pholidota > Manidae > Phataginus > Phataginus tricuspis. Next base: position 7,986,197 of record JAQQAC010010882.1, read on the forward strand.
TTAAAGACCCTTCCAGGGCAGAAAGTTCGCACAGGCCTCCAAAGTCTCCTTGGAGCTCACGTGGGGACCTCAGGCAGGCTGTCTGATTGTCACCCTGCCACACCTGCAGTGGAAGACACTCATCAGGCAGGACGTCCAGAATTTTCTCATCAAAGTATTTCAGTCAGCAGAGGAGAGCAGGAGAGTGATCACATGTCATTGGTCTCATCCCAGGGCTGTGCGAGGTGCCTTAGGTCAGTCAAGTCAACTCTGCAGGTGCCTGATTACCCAACACAGAAAGCCTTCATCTGTCGGACTCCACGTGAAGTGCTAGCTGGGGGTGGTTTGCACTCTCAACATTATCTTTTAATGACTTCGTGTCTTTGCCAAGCTGGGTTTTCAGTGGTCTTTCAGAACTAACTCCTTCATAAAGGAAACTGTTAGGTATATTTCTTTGGACCTGGGGATTACCATGAAAATTTTACTGAGAAACCAGGGGCTGCATGAGCTGAGAAAGTTTAGGAACCTCTGTCTTAGAGGATTGCCAAATGGACACATGAGCAGCCCCAAATTTCCTTTAAATCTGTACACTTCACATTATGATTCAGGCAGAGTTTACATTCCATGTGCCATAGTGTGCTCATTGACTCCATTCATTCATTCATTCGTTCATTCATTCATTCCACGGTAGTGACTGAGCATTAGATTTTGTACCAAGCACTGTGCCAGGAAAGTATGACCCATGGAAGTGAGAGTTGAGCAGAGGTCTGAAGACTGGCTGGGAAGCACCCAGAGGTGCTTTTCAGAAGAGCATTTCAGGCATGTGGAAAGGCTTGGGACAGGGCTGCTGAGATGCAGGCTGCAGAGATGAGTGTTTGTGTTTCAGTGGGAAAATAATGGTTTACGTGAGATCATAATGGTTTAACCACTTGTTCACGGCTTCAGCTGCAGTCTTGTTGCTGCCATCCTAGTACGGGAATCAGCGTTAAGGTTTGTGCTCCCAGGCTGATTTCCTTTGTGCTGGCCTGGCAGTCCTTCCTTGACGCCACGTGCCAGACAGAGGTACCTCTGCTGGCGTTCTTCCCTTTGCAGCACACAGCAGAGCAGGGGAGGGGTGAGCATCCAGTAAGTCTTCCTAGTTAGCCGGGGACTGAACACAGCCCTCCTCTGGGAGGTGGAGCCCTTTCTAGTTTTGCCACTGAGGAGAGCTGTCATCCCCTTGGAGCCTCTGCTCCCGAGTTCTGGATGGAGACCTCGGATAACATGATGGGCAGATCCCTCCCACACTCCCCTGCAGTTCTTATCTGTCTGAAGCCTTACACCTCGGAGTCAGAGCTGCCAGAGAATCCTCAGGTCCTGTGAGACCTCAGGTCTGGGTGCAGGCAGTGTCCATTGTGCAAGGGGCCCCAGGGCCAAGCCCTGGCCACCTGCTGCACGTGGTCAGACACGTTCCCAGGGGGCCACACCTGCGCCGTGGGCAGGAGTATGTGGTATGCTGGCTTTGACCTCAGGTGGATAGACCTGAGGTATTGAAAGAAGCAGTAAGTGCAGGTGTAGAGACAGAGCAAGAGTGAACACAGCTGGACCAGCTGTCGTCCTGATGTGTCTGGCTTGTGTTTTCAGAAACCACTCCCTAATCTCTATGCCATGTGGTGCCAGCCCAGCTGCTCGGGAATCAAAGTGCATTTATTCAACAGGTTAATATTAGATGCTCATTGTCTGCTAGACTGTGGGCAAAGTGAAGTGCCTGCTCTTGTGGGCTGACCCTGTAGTTGGCGAGATGGACAGTGAGGAAAAAAGTGTAACATAATGTCACATCATACCAGTGAGGGGCAGGAGAGGAGAGTGAACAGCTACTGTACTGAGGCAAAGTCTCTCTAAGGTGGTGACGTTTGAACGGAGACCTGAATGAAGTGAGGGAGAGAACCCTGCCACAGCTGGAGGAAGAGAGTCCAGGCACCAGCATAGCACGGGCAAAGGCCCTGAGGCAGGCGCAGGCCTGGAGGCTTGAGGAGGAGCAGAGGGACCACCAGTGTGACTGGTGAGCCGTGAGGAAGGGAGAGCAGAAAATGAGGTGGGAGTAGGATCCAGGGGCAAGATCACGCGGGGCTTACAGGCCAGGTAAGGACTGAGGACTTTGCTAAGTGTGATATGAAGCCATGAAGCCGTTGGAGGGTTTGGATTAGGGAGGTGACATGATCTGACTTACTTGTTAAGAGGATCCCTCTGGCTACTGTGTAAAGAACAGCAGGAAGGTGGCTGTCGCAGTGGCCTGGGGGCTTGAACCAGGTGCTGTAGAAAGAATGGGATTGTGTGTCTGCCGCCTGCCCTCGCCCTTATGCATGCCTGCAGAGAACAGCTTTCTCTCCTGAGCTGTGTAGTCAGCTTGCGCTGGTGTCAACAGTCATTTCACTTCGTGGCCATTAGTTTTCCCCTCAGGAAGTGAAGGGGCTGGGCAACCTGAGTTGAAGGGAGAAGGGCAGGGGATGGGGTGCTGCCATCCACTGACTGCTGCCATGTGCAGGGTGCTGACCGGGCTTTCCCCGTCAGCCCCCAGCCCTGACCAGAGCCCCAGCTTCCTCTGCCATCATGATTCTTCAAGGTGGCCCTTCCAGAATCCAGCACAGCTGGCCCTTCCTCTCCATGGTTTGTGAGAGTTAACAGAAGGCTTGTGGGCATGGCAGATGGCCCTGACAGGGTTGGAGAGGAAGATGTGACTAATGCTGGATAAATACAAATTATGTTTATAATACTTAAATATAAACAATACTATCTATGGGCACTAGAGTTAAATTTGTCCTTTAATGTCACATGTCATGAAGGGTAGGTTGAGATTATCTCAGAACTCAGCCTTTAGAAAAGCAGCTCAGGTTAGTAAGAAAGCAGAGCGCCCAGCAAGAGGGCCTCCCTGAGCAGCCCCTGCATCTGTAGGTGGCAGAGCTGACGCCGGAGCCCTTGGGGGCTGGGCTGCACCGGCTGGTCGGGGCAGCCCTGTGGTTTCCCAGAGGCGGTGACAGCTAGTGGAAGTCAGACATGAAGCCATCTCAGTTTCCTGCTTCACTGAGATGTGACCAACACATTCCTGACTGAGCCCGGGGGCCGTGGTTGTGATGAAAGCACCCACTTGGTAAGAGCAGTGATTGCAAAACGAGATGATGCAGGTTCCAGAACTGAGCCCCGCCTCGTTAAGTGGCAGAAGTGGCCTGCTGAGGTTTCAGAATTGCTCATTTTTGGTAAGTGGATAGCAGATCTACTTCCATGCCAGGTTTCAACAGTGGAAGGACCAACCGAGCATCTTCCTGGGGAATTAACTAGGTCAGTGTGTTGGGGTCCCCAAGGCCACTCTCTGGTTCAGTGATTCTGTAGGACTCACCCAACTCAAAAAGCTGTTTTACTCCCATTAGAGTTTATAATGACAGAAGGACATAGGCTAAAATCAGCAAAGGGAAAGGCTGCACAGGGCAGTCCAGGAGACACCAGGGACAAGCTTCCAGCTATCCTCTCGCCACAGAGTGTCGCAGATGGCACTTAATCTCACAGCAACCATGTGCAGCAACACACACGAGTATTACCAGCTGGGGAAATTCACGCGAGCCTTGGTGTCCAGGGATTTTACTGGGAATCAGTCTTGTAGGCATGGAGCACCTCCATGATTCAGAGCCCCAGGCATTCACCTAAATGACATCGTTGGCGTAAATTATCTGTGTACCCCGAGGTCTCAGGTGCACAGAAACGCTCTTATTGAGTAGCATGCTCTCGGAAGTTACTTCCAAGAGCCATGCATGGGCCAGTCCTGAAGAGCCTTGGGCAACCTGGGCCTGCTGTACAGTGGGCAGAGGGTTTACCATGAAGTGGCCCCTCTCCTGTGTGGAACCAAGCCTTCTACCATATCCTTGTGGGGCTGGAGGACTTCAGTGGTCCTGGGAGTTCGGCTTCTGTTCTCTGTGTTTGCAGGGGCTCCTGTCTCAGCTCCAGCTGTACCTGCACCCAGGGTACACCCTGGGCTGGGTTGACACCAAGAGGGCTGTTCGCCCTTCGAGACCCGGCCCAGGGCTGCAGTTACGTCCTGGCCTGTGTCTTGCAGAGCCGGCAGCCCTGTGCCCTGTGCTCTGCCTGTTGCTGTAGCCCTGGGGGCACAGAGAAATTTTCAGGGGACCCCATCAGGCCCCAGATGGATCCTTTTCCCCCTACTGATGTCTATCACTTCTCTTCCAACAGTTTCGTGTCAACATGGGGGACTCCAACACAGACACCAGTCCCACTGCCACCGGGGCCGAGACAGTGGCTGAAGAAGTGTCTCTCTTCAGCATGACCGACATGATTCTGTTTTCACTCATTGTGGGTCTCCTGACCTACTGGTTCCTCTTCAGAAAGAAAAAAGAAGAAATCCCTGAGTTCACCAAAGTTCAGCCAACGTAAGTGACACTTCCCAGGATCCCTCTTTCTCAGCCTGTAGAGCCACTCAGGTCTCGGTCAGGAGTGGCCAGGCAAGCCAGATACAAGGTCCCTTGCAGCACTTCGGGTTTGCCCTACTGGTAGACTGTGCTTCACATCTGTCTTAAAAATCCCTTATGTCTGCATAGCACCTTATAGAGTCTACAAGGTCCTTTTATATCTGTTTCTTACTTGAACTTCACAGGACCAATCATGGTAGAAGGAACCATTTTACAGATAGATACCCTGAGGCTCAAGGGCATTCAAGGTGCTACCCGAGGTCATCGGCATATGGTTAATATGTTACTCCAGGCCTATGGTCTTTCCATTTTGTAAACAGCGCTGTTTGCAAAGGGCCTATATATAGTGAGGTGGCTTTGGTTTTTGCAATTTCCTTTCAGCCCCTTTCATTACCGACGAGGAGGGAGATGCGGTTTGGTGCTAATATATCTTCATTACCTAACACTTGGCTAATTTCTCTTTTTAAATGTTGAGAGCAACCTCAAGCTTATAGCTTTGGGGAGTGACAGCATAAGAAGAAAAGTTTCTCTCCTCTACTCAAGACTCACACTGAACACTTCTGTGACCAGGTGTGTGGGGAGTTTGTTGCACACCAAGCAATTCTCCAGCTCTTGGGACACCAGCTAGGTCTGACACTATGTCTGGAATTAACATCAGATACCAGCAGTTAAGGGCTCAGTCCCCTAACACTGCCCCTGCCCCAGCTTCAGACACCAATTCCAAGTCCAGGCATTGTCTGGGCTTCTTATATATGGTCTGTAAATCAGAGGTTCCCATAACCCCCTCCTCCGGTTTGAATAATTCGCTAGAGCAGTTCACAGAACTCAGGAAAACTGTTTGCTCACTAGGTTAATGGTTTTTTATAAAAGGACATAACTGAGGAACATCCAGATAGAAGAGATGCCTTGGCAGGATATGGGGAAGGGGAACTTCCATGCCCTCTCCAGGTGTGCCACTCTTTCAGCACCTCCATGTATTCACCAACTTGAAGCTCTCTAAAACCCATCTTTTGGGGTTTTTGTGGAGGCCTCATTATATAGGTGTGCTTGATTACATCATTGGTCATTGGGGGATTTATTCAGTCCCCAGAGGTCAGGGCTGAGACTGAAAGGTCCAACCCTCTCACCACAAGGTTCCCTTGGCCACCAGCCCCATCCCTAGGGAGTTTTCCAAAAGTCACTTTATTACCATGAACTTCAGGGTGGTTGAAAGGGTCCAGTTGTAAATAACAGAAAATACATTTATCGCTCTTATCACTCAGGAAATTACAAGAGTTTTCAGAGAGTGCCAGAAACAGGGCAAAGACCTAATAATATTTATTTATTACAGATCACAGTATCATAGACAGTATCCAGCCTGACTGTACTAACACTGTTTTCTTCTTTTATTGATTTTTTTAACCTTCCATAAAGTTTCTGTTTAGGAAAGTTTAAGTAGAAAGGCAAATCAAAGAAAAATATTAAGGAAGTAAGAGTAGAGGTGGTTTTAGATACTTACAAAGGGTGGTGAAGATGTGACTGGGTGATGACACCACTTTCTCCTCAAGACAGAATTTCCTGTCATTCCTACAACCAGCTTAGGTTCTTGAGTTTACTATTTACCCCAGACTCAGACTCCAGAGCCTGCAGGCCAATTTGAGGGGGGGTCTCCCAGGCCAGATCCATGCTGAGAGCCCAAGGACACAGCCCTGCCCTTGGGGGGCTCCCCGAATTCCACAAGGAGCAGGTCTCAGGTGCACATGGCCACATTCAGGCTGGAATTCTCCAGTTGAGTGGGGAGTATTCAGGTTGCCCCTGTTCTGGTTTCAATAGCAGGTCTCTCTCCTGGGAAAGTTAGAGCCCTCCAACATGAAAGCAGATACAGGGAATACAGTTCTGACACCACTAACAGGGCATTAGTTTTACATTTTGCAAAACTCAGTGAATCTTTACTGAGGCCCTACTATGTCCCAGATAGCCCCAAATGAAATCAATGAAGTCCCCGTGCTCATCAAGCTTGCAGTCCAGTGCAGGGTACAGCCGGGCCAGACCCTTAACCTCGTCTGCCTCAGTTTTCTCAATAGCTAAATGGAGCTGTTCACCCCAGTCTCACCGGACTCCTGTGAGTATCAAATGAGGGATGTTCATGATGTCACCTAGCACTGTTGTGGCACGTGGAAGCTGCTGAGTGTGTGAGAAAGCTTCTCGGACTGAGTACTATGCGAGGCACCAAGAATCCCAAAGTCGCATTTACAGCTGACCCTTGAATGATGGGGATTAGAGGCAGTGACTCCTCGAGTTGTTGAAAATCCATATCTAACTTTGACTCCCCCCAAAACTCTACTACTAATAGCCCACTGCTAACTGGAAGCCTTACCAAAAACACAGCCAATTAACACATAGTTTATATATTATATGTATAATATACTGTATTCCTATAATAAAGTAAGCTAGGGAAAAGAAAATGTTTTTCAAACAGTCACAAATCTCTTGAAAAGTTTTCCAATGTATTTATTGAAGAAAAACTGCATATACGTGGATCTACGCAGTTCAAACCCATGTTGTTCAGGGATAGGTGTACATTAAAGAAGCTGAGAAGTGAAGACATTGAAAGGCGCTTTTTAAAAATGGTTTGTGAAGCATCTTACTACGCTGATGGACAGTGACTGTAACAGGGTATGTGGTGGGGACTTGATAATGGGGGGAAACTAGTAACTACAATGTTGCTCCTGTGATTGTATACCAATGATACCTTAATAAAAAGAAAAATGGTTTGGGAAATGCAGTCATCTGCATCATCTAATCAGAGCCTCTTTGCAACAGCCCTGTGTGCTTGGCCTGGGGAGCAGCCTCATTGCTCATCAGGGAGAGGCCAGGAGGCTGGGAATTTACAGGGCTTGGCCCAGAAACAGAAACACAGGCTTGGGGAACTCTAAGAAGGAATTCTTCCTGGTGGAGGAATCAGGGAGATGAGCTGGGGGAGGTGGTGTTAAGCAGGTGCTTAAAGACTTCCACACCCTGAGGCTTTCAGAGGGAGGACAGGTGGCTGGGTGGGTGAGCGGGGACCCAGCACGTTCCAGTCAGGGCTGATGGAGTTGCATTCCTAGTGTCAGAAGGCATTTTGGTGAACAAGTGTGGTTTTCAAGATGCAGGGACCAGTCTCCAGGTCCCAGTTCACAGTGGCCCTATGTTTCCTCATCTGTAAAATGGAGGTGTCCATCTTTCACCTCCCCAACCCCATTCCTGCCCTGAGTGAGGACATGGGGGCGCCATTCTCCCCGTCACTTCTCTGGCCTTGCAGGATGGACTTGATATTAAAGCTGTAGACAGGGAGCACTTGTATTTTGTAGATTCTAATTATTTCTCTTTGCCAGGATGCTTAAACCATAGTTCCTCTTCATAATCGTAAAATTTTAACCTTGTATGTACAGTGACTTACACTCTACAAATGTCTTTCTCATCCCTCAGTCTATTGTGTTGAGTACCTGCTGTGGGCAGGGGCCTTATGCATGCACACTTCAGGGCTGACATTCACAGTGCAGTGGCCAAGTTCTGGCCCTAAGGTTAGGTGACTAAGGTTTGCATCCTGGCTGTGCAGTGCTTGCCATAACTTACTCTCTTGAACAAAGTCCTTGTCCTCACCTGTCAGCTGGAGATAATAATAGCTCCCATGTCATCAGGTTGTAAAAATTAAATGACGTAATTCACCAAAGAGCTTTTGCCCAGGTCCTCGTGCATGGTATGTGTTTACCTCAAATGGTATGTATGATTATTTTTATTCTTATTACTAATAGCATCTCCAGGCTGACAAGAGCCCTTCAAGGCAGGCATTATTGCCCCATTTTTTAAATGAGGAAACCGAGGTTCTAGTAATTGAGTTTGCCAATGGCCCCCTAACGACTAAGTAGCAGAGCCGGCTTTTGAACCTAGCTCTACAAACTACAACCCGTGTCTTCCCTGCTTTGCCAGGCTGCCTTCATTCTCTTAAGAACTGCTCATCTCCCCATTTCAAAGGTGAGAAAAGTGAGACTCAGAGAAGTCCTTTAGCTGATGCAACTGGGCCACCAGCCTGGACCTCCTCCTGTAACTCCTGCATCAGTCTCCCTGACCACATATGTTTTCAGTGTGCACTGCTGATTTCTACCACAGCACAGAGCTTCCCTCACCCACCAGCTCAGTGGGGAGTGATAGATAGGGCTTATACATGGCCTGGGGCTGTATCAGGAATTCTCACCATCTTGGCTGATGGCTTCTAGTTGCCATGTTAGGTCTTTTAAGGCCTCAGCCACCTAGGATGCCGTATCCAAACCTTTGGGCATGGATAGTTTTTTAAAAACCAAGCCAGTGGGACAAACTATGTCTAACCAGCAAGCAGAGAACAGCATAGAGGCATAGGCCTTATATCTGCAGTCCCTCCCCGCGGACCCTGGACTTGTATGTGCAGGGGATCCAGGAGGAGCCTCTGGGGCCCTCACCCCCTGTCCAGATTTGACTTTCAGACCCTCAGGAGCCCAGATGCTCCTTCTGTTGCCACAGTCCACGAATGACTAATGACACCACTCGTGGGCTCTTCCGGAGCCTGGAGCCTGCTCTCAGGGCTCAGACCAGCACCCATCCAGGAAGGCGCTTCAGGCAGTCCTTGCCCTCGTGGGCCGTGATGGGTGAGGGTCTGATACACCAAGCAGAACAGGCTTTGCCCTGACTCCTCCTGGACAGAGTTCCAGCTCAGGAGCAACACTTCAGGGCCGGAATGTTGACAGGGAAGCAGGCGACGCCTGTGAAGGTTCCTTGGGTGTTTGGGGTGGTGTGGACATGCGGGTGATGTTGAAAATTCTGGTTAGCGTCCTGGGGTGCACTGAGTCAGGCAAACGTCTACTTAATACTTTGTGCCAGGCCACATCAGTAAAGTGGAGCCATTGCCTTCCAGTCACGGGAAGGGCAGCCACGGGATCGGGAGCAGTGAAGAAAGCAGGGGGACCCAGGAGGTGGGGCCGACTCTGCCTCGGGCTGGGGAAAGGCTGTAGCAAGGAGGCAACGTCCAAGGCAAGTCTGTACGTGGGGGGGCTGTTTGGCAACTGCAGTGGCCAACTTGAGGCCCAGGGGGAGAAGGCCCACGTGACGTGTGGGAGTGGCAGTGCTAGTTTGGTGGGATGGTGAGGGTTTGTGTTTAGGATGCTGGGGGCTGCAGGTGGGATCCCGAATGGAGGGTGTCTGGAAATGAGTGAAGTAATTGGACCCAGTTTCAGAAGGGCCCCACGTGGGCGGCGTGCAGGCTAGGCGGGAGGTGGAGGGTGGAGGGTGGAGGGCAGGCAGGAGGCAGGCAAGGGGGCAGCTCAGCAGGTGGTCCTGAGAGATGATCCAGCTTAGAAGAGAGTCCCGAGGGGCGAGTCCTATGAGGGCATGCTTGATGGGGCATGGGGGCCGGGTCGGGCATGGAGAACCGGGCGGGGCAGCTGGAGGTGGCGCTGAGCAAGGTGTGTGGGCTCAGGAACAGGTGTGGGAAGGAGAAGCAAATTCCGACGGGGAGTTTGAGGATTTCCTTGGAATAGCTGGGTGGGGTGAGGGGTGGAGCACAACCCGAATTGAAGAGATTTGGACCCCTTTGCAAGCGGTGGGGGTGGGGGGTGACTAGGGAGAAGAGAGGTCAAGGCTGTGAGAAGGAAGACAGTTGTTTCTAAGGCTGAGGACAGGGTGAGGCCTCTGCCAGCTCCTACCTCTGGGCCATGGTCCTCAGGCTGGCTGGAGAGATGCGGGACAGGAGGGCTTAGAGGGAGGCCAGCTCCAGGAGGCCACCTGTTTTTGTCTGTAAACTTTTTACCGCAGTATGTGGCACACACACATAAAAGTACACAGATCCTAGGGCCCGGTTTGATTATTTGTCATAAAATGAACATGAGCGCCCAGGTCAAGAAACAGCGCCTCTGCCCCCTCCATTCACACCACCCCCGCTCACCGCTTTCCTGACTTCTCGTGACGCGCAGATAAGTGTGGTACAGGTGACTCATGTCTCCTGGCACAGATAAGTGTGACGCAGATGACCCATCTTCTGGGTCGCAGGGCGTGCACTCAGGTGCATCCACACTGTGTGGAGGCGGGCTCTTCGGCTCTCAGTACTGCAGTGTCCCGTTGTGTGACGAGGCCACCATTTGTTCATCCCGGTGATGTGGACACTCAAGTTGTTCCCGTCTGGAGTGCTCCCACAGAGCACTGCAGCGAATATTCTAGTGTGCAGTTGGGTTCCCACGTGGACATACGTCTGCTAGGTGTATGTGTGTCGGCAGGAAGATTTGTGCTCCCTCTGCTCTGTTAGATACAGCCTAATGGTTTTCCACCATGTTTGTATCAGCGAATGGTCCCATGCCCAGACTGTTCCCATCCTTGCTAATGCTTACTTTTGTCGACTTTTTAATTTTAGCCATTCTGATGGGTATATGGTGGTGTCCTGTTTTAATTTGCATTTCTCTGATGGCAGTGACCTTTTCATGTGCTTGTTGGCATTTAGATTATCTTTTGTGAAGGTCTGTCTGATCAAGACTTTGCCCATTTTTTTCTACTGGGCTGTAAGCCATCTTGTTGATTATTCAGGGTTCTTTACCTTCTAGATACATGCCCTTTGTTAGATAAATGGATTGGAAATATTATGTCCCTTCCATAACTTGCCTTTGTACTCTATTAATAGTGTCTTTTGATCATTGGAAGTTCTCAATCATCAAGAGATACTGTCAGTCCGACTTGTTAAATTAGGCTAATTTGTCAACCTTTTGGTTGACCTTACTTCCCCTTTCGTAATCAATGTTTCTGTGTCCACTGTGCAAAATCTTTACTTATCTGAAGGTCACAAAGATGTTCTTCTATGTTTTATTGTACCAGCCTCGCTGCTGAAGCTCTTAATCTTAGGTCTTCCATCCCCCTGAAATTGTCTTGGCATTGGCAGAGGTGTGTGGCGCTTCAAGCTTCACTTTCCCTTTTGGGTATCTACCCAACTCAGCACCAGCCATGGGAGGCTGTTCTTTTCCCCCGTACTTGGCCGTCACTGTTGATGTAAATCAGGTGACCGTACATGTGGGGGTTGATTAAATTCTTTGTTCTGTTCTATTGGTCTGTTTTCTACCCTTTCACCAATACCACACTGTTCTATTTTCTATGATTTTATAGTTACTCTTGTCTTGATATCTGGTAGGGTAAGTTCTCAGCTTTGTTCTAAGATTCTCTTGGCTTTTTTGGGCTGTGTAAATTCTAGAATCAGCTTGTCAATCAAAAAAAAAAAAAAGCCTGCTGGGAGTTTAGTTGGGATTGGAGCAAATGTACAAGTTAATTGGCATCTTAGCCTTCTAATCCAGGACTGTGGTTTCATGCCCCAGGGGAGGTCTTTTGAACTTTTTACAAGAGCAATTAACTAGTTGGTAAAGAGGAACAGTTACAAAGAGCACATTCTCATAATAATAATTATAAATAATAAAAATAACGATTATTATTCTAAAAGTTGGCTCTTTCCTGTCTATTTCCACTCAGTCCTCAGCCTTGACACAGCTTGTACCTGTGGACAGAGCATTCCACACCAGGACAGCTTCTAATGGAAAGGGGGATGCGGGGAAAGGAACAATGGTTCCCGTAGGAGGCTGAAGCTCGGGGGCCCCTCTGTGCCCCAGCTTGGCTCATGTGTGTAATGCCACATTCCTTGTGGAGCGCCCCTCTTATCGGTATGAATCTGTTTATATCTCTGCCTCCCGTACTGCAGTGATAGCGTCCTTTTCCTGTCTTGGTCCCTCTGGTTTTTTTTGTTTTTTTTTTTTTTGTTTCCAATTTATTTTGGTATCATTAACCTACAATTACATGTGCAATATTATGGTGATTAAACTACCCCCTTCATCAGGTCCCCCCCACCAACCCCATTACAGTCACTGTCCATCAGCGTAATGAGATGCTATAGAATCACTACTTGTCTTCTCTGAGTTGTACAGCCCTCCCCGTGCCCCCCCCACCTTACGTCTGCTAATCGTAATACCCCTTTTGCCCTCTTATCCTTCCCTTCCCACCCATCTTCCCCAGTCCCTTTCCCTTTGGTAACTATTAGTCCGTTCTTGGGTTCTGTGAGTCTGCTGCTGTTTGGTTCCTTCAGTTTTTTTCTTTGTTCTTATACTCCACATATGAGTGAAATCATTTGATACTTGTCTTTTTCCACCAGCCGTATTTCACTGAGCATAATACCCTCTAGCTCCATCCATGTTGTTGCAAATGGTAGGATTTGTTTTCTTCTTATGGCTGAATAATGTTCCATTGTGTATATGTACCACATCTTCTTAATCCATTCATCTACTGATGGACACTTAGGTTGCTTCCATTTCTTGGCTATTGTAAATAGTGCTGCAATAAACATAGGGGTGCATCTGTCTTTTTGAAACTGGGCTGCTGCATTCTTAGGGTAAATTCCTAGGTGTGGGATTCCTGGGTCAAATGGTATTTCTATTGTGAGTTTTTTGAGGAGCCTCCATACTGCTTTCCACAATGGTTGAACTAATTTGCATTCCCACCAGCAGTGTAGGAGGGTTCCCTTTTCTCCACATCCTTGCCAACATTTGTTGTTGTTTGTGTTTTGGATGTTGGCCATCCTCACTGGTGTGAGGTGATATCTCATTGTGGTTTTAATCTGCATTTCTCTGATGACCAGCGATGTGGAGCATCTTTTCATGTGCCTGTTGGCCA
>JAQQAC010010882.1:7999711-8169968 GCA_029783875.1 Phataginus tricuspis
TACCAAATTGTCTTGATTACTGTGGCTTTGTAGTAGAGTTTGAAGTCAGGGAGCGTAATTCCCCCTGTTTGATTCCTCCTTCTCAGAATTGCTTTGGCTATTCGGGGTCTTTTCTGGTTCCATATGAATTTTTGAATTATTTGTTCCAGTTCATTGAAGAAAGCTGTTGGTAGTTTGACAGGGATTGCGTTGAATCTGTAGATTGCTTTAGGTAGTATAGCCATTTTGACAATATTAATTCTTCCTAGCCAAGAGCATGGGATGCATTTCCATTTGTTAGTGTCCTCTTTAATTTCTCCTGGGAGTGTCTTGTAGTTTTCAGAGTACAAGTCTTTCACTTCCTTCGTTAGGTTTATTCCTAGGTATTTTATTCTTTTTGATGCAATTGTGAATGGAATTGTTTTTCTGATTTCTCTTTCTGTTAGTTCATCGTTAGTGTATAGGAAAGCAACAGATTTCTGTGTGTTAATTTTGTATCCTGCAACTTTGCTGAATTCTGATATTAGTTCTAGTAGTTTTGGAGTGGAGTCTTTAGGGTTTTTTATGTACAGTATCATGTCATCTGCAAATAGTGAGAATTTGACATTTTCTTTACCAATCTGGATGCCTTGTATATCCTTGTTTTGTCTGATTGCCGTGGCTAGGACCTCCAGTACTATGTTGAATAACAGTGGAGAGAGTGGGCAGCCCTGTCTTGTTCATGATCTTAGATGAAAAGCTTTCAGCTTCTCGCTGTTAAGTATGATGTTAGCTGTGGGTTTGTCATATATAGCCTTTATGATGTTGAGGTACTTGCCATTTATACCCATTTTGTTGAGAGTTTTAATCATGAATGGATGCTGAATTTTGTCAATCTTGGTCCCTCTGTTGAATTAGTAAATGCTAAGTCTGTTCACACAGCTGCCTCCCAGGAAAACTGGCCCGCAGGCTGGGTTTGGCTTACATGGTATTTTTACATTTTTAAATTAGAACATTGAAAAGGCTGAAGTTTCACATAAAACCCAGACTTATAGCTTCTTTTGAAAAAAAACAGAGGATTTGGCTAGAGAAGGCCCACAGTGATGCCTGCCAGCAATGGCTGGAGCTGAGCAAGGCCACCTTCCCACGTATGTGGATGTGCACACGGCCTCCGAGGCACCGCCGGCCCAGGCTGCTGTGCCTCTCTGCTCTGCTCATGGCCACAGCCCTGTAGTGGCCCCCTGCACCTCGGCTTCACTTGGTGCACCTAAGCGTTGCTTTAAGGAAAAACAGCTTTTTATAATGTAACCTTTCAAATAAATACCGGTGCATAGAAGAGTGAATGCACCCATCCCCCATGCTAGCCATGGTCCTCTGCAGCCAACTTGTCTCCTTCCCCCTCCCTGCTGCTCCTGTGTTACTGAAAGCAATCATATAACTTCATAATAAATCATACTTCATATGAATTATGAATTAAGAAATCATGTGGTTCATAGGAAATTGGAAATATTTCCTATGAAATTGTCTACAGAAATGAAAACACTCCAGTCATCTTGAATTCAAGGACTCCCCTTTTTAGAGATCACCCTCACGCTCCTAAAGGCCAGTAGTGAGCTTCAGGTTCGCCGCACACACAGTCAGCAGCACTTGTTCATAGGGCCCTGATCAGGTGATAAATTTTTTTAAACATTTTTTAAAAATTCAGGGTCTAAACCAGACCCATAAATTGCTACTGATTAATATGTCTTATAAGTTTCTCTCGAGGGGTCAGGTATATTGAGGTATAATTTACATGCAGCAAAATTCGCCTTTTTTAAGTGTACAGTTTGATGAGTCTGACAGAAGTATGCAGTGTAACCTGTGTTACAGTCAAGTTATAGAACATTCCATCTCCCCAAAAAGATCCCCCCATGTCCCTTTTCAGTCAGGAACTCCCCAGCCCCCACCTGTAGCCACTCATCTTAGTCCTGTCCCTGTGGTTTTGCCTTTTCCAGAATGTCATGCAAAAGGAATTAGGTAGCTACAGCCTTTTGAGACTGGTTTGTTCTCCTTAGCATAAAATGGAGTTTTTTACTTCAGAGTTCCCCTTCCAGCCCTGTTTCTTCCTTGCAGTGTTTTTGCTGAAGAAACCAGGTCATTTATTTCCCAGTTTCCCACAGTTTGGATTTTGCTGATTGCATCCCTCTGGGGGTGGCTTCTGAAAAACCACAAAAGAGCTCATTGCTGGCGTGACCTTTATTCAGGAGCTTGCTTCCAACAGAAGGGCCAGAAAAGCCCAGAGTCAAAGGCTGCTGGCATCATTTCCATCCATCTTTATCTATCGAGTGCCGCCAGATGGAAAGTGAGCCAGACATCCCCCTCGTGCAGTTCGGGCTCACTGTCTATAGAGAGGCCCCCGGCTCTTCTGAATGTGAAAATAGAAGCTCAAGTGAGTTTTACAAAGAGAAAAGCACACAGGAGACGTGGGTGCTTGGACTGGAGGGGGCAGCGGCCTCCTACCACCCGTGGAAGCAGTGGGAAGGCGGGCTGAGGGTGTGCATGCCCCCTCTGCAAGCACAGGCTTGGGTCTGCCGGCTGAGGGATGTCACCTGCCTCTCCTTCTGTCCTGTCTCCTGATGAGACTGAGTGGTTTTGCCATTCTGGCTAGCACCTGCACCTTCCCAGGGGCCTGTCTGGGAAAGCGATGTGGAGCTGAGCATTGAGGCTCTGGCTCTGTCTCTGCCAGGCATCAGGGCTCGGGGACAGCAGTGTCCTAGGGGCTCACGTGCATTTGGGGGGTTGAGGGTGGCAACATGTTCCCAGGGCTTGTGGGAATGTGGAGGAGGGGCACCCCTCCAATGGTGGGTGGGTTGGGGTTGAGCTGCCCCTGAACTGAGTCTGGGAGGCTGAGTAGAAAGCTGGGAAGGGGTTGTGTGCACAGAAGCTCAGGGCAGAGACAGACAGAGCTTGCTCTGGGCAAGGCATGTCCTGGCAGATCCCAGATTAGGTCATTGAGGGAATTGGGAGTCACACAGGGAGTTGGAGTCGTGCAGGGAGCTGAGACAGAAGAGTCTGGGAGATGGATTACCCAGGGCCTCTGGCCTTCCTCGGGGTTGGTTTTATCTGAGCCTCAGGAAGGACTTTGAACCAGGGAAGGGTCCTGAGAGCGTCCTTGAAGAGCAGTTTGGAATGGATTAGAGGAAGGTCTCCAGAGGCAGTGACGGTGATGGGAATGGGCGCCAGCAGGGTGGGGAGGGGGTGGGATAGGCCAGGGCCGGCCCTGCAGACGGAGAGGGTACAGGAGCAGGAGGTGCCTGCAGTTCGGAAGGGACTCCCTGCCCGAGCCCTCCAGAACATGATTCTTAGATCCCCATTTTACAAATAACAAAGCTAATTTGAGGAGAGGTGAATGACTTACACAAGGTTGAGAGTCCATAAACTGATAGCAGGATTTCAGTCCTAGGGTTCTCTTTCCATACCTTTGCCTCCTGCTTCCTAACACCCCGCCTCAGCCCTGTCTCTGCTCCTTTCTTCTGCCCCACTTTCTTTTCCCCTTTGTTTGCAGGCAATGGCAGAGCCACTTTGTCTGTCACAAGAGCCATGTCATCCCAGGGTCAGAGGATGTGACTTTTTCTCTCTGTCGCTGATGGGCGCATAGCCCTGAGCGATCCCTTGACCTTCAGCCTCTCCCTGGGCTCTCTGCACAGTGGCTCTCATCCTGCCTGACACTGAGTCACTGCTCGATGGACTGTAGGGCTCCAGGGAAAGGCCAGAAAGCTGCCCTGGGTTCTGGGAGGGTAGCGGCCTGGGCCAGGGCATGCTGTGGAGTCCTGCTGTGTGTGGTGGTGAATATGTGCCAGAGGCCGTGCAGATAGGGGGCCCATAACGGAAACAGCAGCCCACTCGAGCCGCAAAGCACCCTAAAGGGCAGGAAACCAGGGCTCCTGGGAAGGGCTGTGACATGTGCTATCCAGACCTGCCCAGGGGCTTCTAAAAGCTGTGCCTTGGCCAATGGGGCACCAGGGGAGGTGCAGCCTAGTTGTGCCCAGTGGAGCTGAGTGCCTGCTCCACCTGAGCCTCACTCTCCCTAACTGTCAAATCGGGGTAGAAGTCCTTACCCAGTGCACAGGATGGGGAGGATTAAATGAAATAAAATATAAAGCCCCTTGAATACTAGCTGGCATACAGCACGCACGCAAGAAGTAGTTCCCATCCTCTATTTTGTCTTTGACCCGTGGCCTCCCACACCTGCTTTAAGTTCCCAGCTGCCAAAGGCCAGCGGTCACTGGAAGTGGGGCCCTCACTGCACCCTGCCCCGGCTGGCTTCCTGTTCTTGTTCCATCGGTGGAGAGAGCTGCTGTTTTTTCATTTAAGCTCCAGAGAACCACTTTGTTTTCACCAAAGGCAGCTTTTCCAAACTGTTAGCTTTCTGCCTTGGGGATGGGACTGCTTTGCCCATAGAGCAGTGCAGGCCGGCCTGTGGAGCCTTCTTTCCTCCCCACCTGCCACCGCCTCCCACCCCCGTGGTGGGAGCTTCAAGGCAAGGTTGTCCTGTTCTGCCCAGCCGGCTCACAGCCCTGCCACCATCGCGCACCGTGGCTCAGCGCTTCTCCTCTCTGCTCATGACGCGTGTACCCTGGGCACTGGAGAACTTACCACCACACACAGGCTCTGGAAGGGAGCTGTTGAAAAGCAGCTGCCCCATGTGTCACCAAGGGCAGGGGAAAGTCCCAGAGGAAATCAGTTCCGCTGTGCAGAAAATTAAATTTGAGTAGAAGTTTTCAGAAATCCTTCTGAGTGTTCCAGGGGACTGGAAACAAAGTGAGTCACACCAGGACACCTTGGTTCATCTCTGTCCAAGTGACTCAGTGCTTTGTCCTCCCTCCCTTTCGTCTTTCCCATATGGCTAGCTGCAGTTTGACTTCTGAAACCTCATCCAGAGAGACTCCTGCTCCCAATTAAGGAGGGAAAGCCATAATTGGAACCTTTTGGACTGTGTTTCAGAGCCGCACGGTCCTGGGCTCCAAGCCTGGGCCAGCTGCTGCCTCTCCTGATGGCTGTTAGTACTCAGGCGTCTTTGCAGGCGGGGCTCCTAAGAGGAGACATCTCAGCAGCAAATGCAGGACCCACCTTTCCAGGGGCCCCGCCACGCGATGGGAGGACAAGATGTGTCCTTTCCACAGCGCGCACTGTGCTCCCAAGTGACGTGGGCTCAGTGTTTTAGGATCTGCTGCCCACAGGTCCTCTGTGGGGAGGAAGGTGGGACCCAGATCTAATATGATAGGATCCTGAGGCGCCCTGGCAAAGGGATCGATGTGGCTTCCTTTATGGAGAAGCAGCCCTACATGGCAACCTACACACGCTGCCTTCCAGGGTCTAGAAGTGCTTCATTCAGCTACTGACTTCCTTTTCTTTTTCTTTTTCTTTTTTTTTAATGGGAAAGGGGGAGGATGTGGGGAGAAAGGACTCTGATATAAACAGTCGCCAAGGAGACCCGAGTCGGGGTTGGAAAGGTTTTCTCCTTCCCTGGGTCCATACAGAAGTGGGGGCGGGGGGTGTGCCCAAACGCAGGGGATCACGGGAGGCCTCAGCCCTGGGCCCTGATCCCCCCTGCCAAAGCGCCAGATGTCGCCGCACTTGCCAGCTCGGCTCGTGGGACACAGGCAGGCAGGGGCACAGTGGAGGCCCCAGGAGGCCTGGGGTGTCAGAAGCACTTTCAGAGCCCACAGCCCACAGCCCAGCAGCTCTGCAGAGAGGATGGACAGAGCCCAGCTTCCTAGCTGCTGGCTCCCTGCCTTTTTCCAGGAACGAGCTGTAACCTGCCTTTTCCCTTGAGCCTTGGCATTGGGAGTGAGAAACCATGGGATGTGCGTACTCATCTACGCGGGACGAGGCCCCCCTGAGAAGGTCAGTGCCAGACAGTGTCTCTTGTGGCAGATTGCGTGGGTGCCCCTCAGCCAAGGGACCACGTGGCACCCAACCCGAGTATGGACGGAACATCTTTGCAGGCAGGGACTCTCTGGAGGCACAAAGAGGGTGCTGTTTAGAGCTGACCGTTAGGGTCAGGGGCAGTCCCCAGGGCTTACCTGGATGTGCATACTTGTGGCCCCTTCGGCCCTGGTTTGCAGGCTGCATTTACCGGCTCAAAGGAAGGGGTTTGGACAGAAACCAGGAAGTCTGTCATCCCCAGCTCCTCTGTTGATGGAACATCAGGGTCTGTGTGTAAATCCCTATCAGCTGGGGAAGGCCAGCTGAGAGCACTCTGGGGGGGCCCCCTCGGGCAGAGCAGGTGGACTTGGCAGGAAGAAGCAGGTCCTGCTGCTCTCAGCAGGGCCTGTGTGACCAGCAGGGCCTCCTCCAGCACCTCAGTTTCTCTCCCCTCCCAGACCTTGGTCTGCCCAGGACTTGGAGATGCCACCCGGAGCCAAGGGGAGAGGGCGGGGTGTTTCCTTCTGACATGGAAAGCCTTATGTCAGTGCTCTTGGGAGACCCCTTCCTCCCGCGGCAGGGAGGCTGAGCACATCTTGCCCGCCCTCTGACGCTGGCAGCCAGACCTGCCTGGGGCGTACCTGTCCTCTCGCAGAGCCTCCAGCCTAGACTTCTGCCCGCCCGATTGGGAGGCCGTCCTTCCCGACATACCCCTAGGCGGCCAGCGCTGGGCTCACCACCGGCTACACAGGCCTCATCCAGGAGTTCCTTGGCTGCTGGTTTCCATGGCATTCTCTCTGGGAAGCTGTTTTGTCCCTGAGAATAGAACCAGCTCTTCCGAGAGGCCTTGCCTAGTTTCTTCAGCCACAGTGCCTGCTCCCTGTGACAGGAGCGTCCGATCCTTCCCTTTGGTCTTAGCACATGCCACCTTGTGCCGCCGGGCATCTTTGAACTCACAGTGACCCAGTCGGTGTTCTAGGAAACACCCTCTTTGTCCCTGAGGGTCAGCGTGTTCCGGGTGCTGTGCAGGGGAGGGCAAGGAGGCCGAGGTGCAGTGTCCTCAGTAAGAGAAGGCGAGGTCTCGGGAGGCCACCACTGGTCCAGTCACAGGCCCATCTGGTGGCAGACCCAGGATCTGAACGCATCTCTGCTCCTTCTGTGCAGCCCCTCCCATCCTTCCCTGGTTCTCCTTGGAGCCTGTCTGTCCCCAACCACCTGCGCGGCCCTTGGAAGGTGGAAGCTGCCTCATTTAGTCTCATCCCTGATGTTGGCACAGTGCCTGCCCCGCCCAGGCTGGCACGTCACCCGTAGGTGGAGGGCAAGCAGCCCCACACTCACTGGGCCGTGGGGGCACCTCTGGTCCTTTGCTTCATCAAGTCTTCAAACCCACCATCTTTAGACAGAGGACAAATCTTCTCTGTCCCTTGAGAAGGAACAGGACTTGGCTTTTCACTGATGTCAGACCGTCTCAGGTGGGTGGGGGAGCCCTCAAAGGCCTTCTCAGGCCACCTCTGCCATCCTTCTGCTGGGCGGGCACCCGGGACTGATAGCCCCAGAAGCCAATAAAAACACCATATGCCGAGTGTTGTACTCATCGCAAAGAGATGTAGACGGCTCCCCCCAGACCACTAAACAGACCTCACACTGAGTGATGCGGCCACATGAGTCCAGTGCCTGGACTGCGGCATGTGCTGTATTAAAGACAGTGACAAATAAGCTCACCAGTCGCAGGGCAGGGAAAGGTCCTCCGAAGAGGAACGATACATTGTGTCTTAAAGGATAAGTAGAAGTGGGGAGGATTAGGGCAGGGGCCTTCCAGGCAGAGGCACAGAGGAGCCCAGGCAAAGCTGGTCGGTCAGGGTGGCCCAGAGCGGCGAGGGGAAGGGGATGGAGCAGTTTGTTCTCTTATTTAGAATATCTTTTCTGAGATGGGTCTCCACTGGGACGAAGCTGTTGTAAGCTAAGAATATTATTAGCTTATTATCCTCACTGGAGCCTTCAAATTCTATCTGCATCCCCCCCCACCCCCCCACCCCCGCACACCATTCCTAAACATAGAATATTATGTTTATTTTCTTACTACAAAGCATTACATGTTCATTGTAGACAACAAAGGGTGGGGGGTTGGAAGTAGGAATGATCCGAAGAAGGAAACAAACAAAACTCATGATTGCTCAGCCCAGGAGAGAACAGCTCTTTTTACACGTTCGTGTAAATCCTTCTACACCTGCCTTTTTAAGCGTAACAGATCGTGTCATCCGTATTTTAACCTGCTTTTCCCACTTAACAATACATCAAGGACCCCCTTCCACAGAATAATGATCTGCCCTTTCCTGGTTGGTGGTGAACAGGGTGCATTGCATCGGGTGGTGCAGCATTATGTGCTCAGCCTCTCCCGTTTTAGACATTTTGAGTTGCCCACTCCCCCTGCTTTTAAGACTGTAAAATGTATTTTTAATTATAAAAATAATGTGAAAAGCCAAACTTTTGGAAAATTACAGGAACCACCTCCCCTGTTACCATAACCCTTAAGCATTGTCTGTTAAGGTGCTTGTGTCTTTCTCCTCAGGCCCTTTTTCTACAAACAGAGTGTACGTCTGTTTTTAAGGCCGCAGGTGCTTGTTTTCCTCCTGCCCAGGCTGGCAGAGGCTGCGTGTGCCGGGAGATGCACCCAGCCCCGGGGCGCGCGTCCTCTGGGATCCGCCTGGCCTGGACCCTCACCCTGAACACCTCTCCCGGAGCCGCCGCTGTGGAGCATCTGTGCGCGGCGAGCCAGCAGCCGCTGAGAGACCGGCAAAGAAGGGTTCTGTAGGTGAACGCTCCAAGCCCAAGCCCGGCCTTTTCAGGCGTCAGCTAAATGCAGCCAGTTTGCGTTTTTTAATTGTTGTAAAATTTACACCCCTTGCAACTCTTTTCAGCCATTTAAAGGGTACACTTCCGTGGCTTTTAGTACAGTCCCCATGTCACACCACCATACCACTGTCTAATTCAAAACATTTTCATCACCCCAATGGGAAACGCTGTCTCCATTAATGAGTCATTCCAGGCCCCCATGACACCACCAGTCTACCTTCTGTCTCTATGGATTTGCCAGTTGTGGATATTTTGTATAAATGGAAATTGTGTGTAGTTCTGTACCTGCTTTTTTGCTCAAAATATTTCATCAGAAACATTCACCTGTGTTGCTGATATTTAGCCATCTGGTTAAAATTTAAGTTTGATTTTACATTAGTAGGTAATACATTCTCATGACTCAGAACCCAAGAAGCACACAGTGGTAGAATTCACATCATCACGCACCTCGCTGTCTTCATCTCACGGCGCATCTCAGGGTGCGCAGGCAGGCAGCTAGTGCTCTAGGTTAGGCTGAACTTAACGGAGAGTAGTGAAGACATGGCTGCTGGTGGCTGGGCATGGCCAGAAGTTGCACTTGTGGGCCGAGATGTCCAGATGCCAGGCCCCTGTGGGTGTGGCTTGGACCTGGGCAGAGAAGGGGGATGAGCCTGAGGACCTCCATTCGCGCTCTTGCCCTGGTCCTGCTGACGCTAGGGCTGGGCCCCCGAGGAATGCCGGGGTAATGGAGACTCTGCGGGGAGGGCCTGCTTTGAGCAGCTGGGCCATCACTGGGTGGGAAAGTCTGACCCAGATTGGAGATTGGGCAAATCATGGCCACTCTGAAAACGATTTGCCAAGTAAATGAAGACGTGAGGGTGGAGGAGGCCAGCCCCAGCCAACGTTCAGAAGACTTGGAGAATACTCAGTACCTGTCCACACACACCGCTGCCATTCCTCTGTACCACAGGCTTCTGTGCGAGGACTTGGTGGCATCCTTTGGCCCCCCAAAGACCCTTTGCCCCATGTCTTGGCTGCCATCTGGCAGGGGTGGTGGCCAGGTGAGTGGCGGTCGCTCCCTGCCCAGTGGCAGTCACCAGTGGTGGAGAGCCTGCCTCCTGCCAGACGCTGTGCTGGTCCTTTATATCCTTCTTCATTGGATCTTTGCAAAAAAACCTCTGAAGTGGGATTTTTTATTTCCATTTTCTAGTTTAGGAGCAATGAAATCCTGGTTCAAGTTCACTCAGCTTCAAATTGGCAAGCTAGACACAGCACCCAGGTCTGCTTGACTCCAGGGCCCCTTTGGCTTTGTTGCCTCCCATGCCTGCCTGCGAGCCTGGGTGGTGGGAGAAAGTGGGTTTGGAAGCAAACTGTATAAATATAAACATTTACTTGAAGCATAGTATGATCTTTACAGAAAGGTGCACACTGGTGGATGAGTGTCACCATGCGAACACGTGATAGTCCCCACCCCGGTCATGTCTGCAGCCCGGGACACCCCATCCCTGCCCCATTGTCCTGACTCCTGTTCCCATAGGTTAGTTTTGCCTGTTTGGGACTTTGTATATTAACAGAGTCCTACATATATACTCTTAAATCTGGCTCCTTTCACTCAACACGCCTGTGAGGGTCAGTCACGTTTGTCGTGATGGTTCTTCTTCGTGGCTGCAGTGGAGAAGGTTCTGTTGTGAGAATAACACCCTGCTTGTTTATTCTCCTGCTGAGGCCCCGGGGCTGTTCCCTGTGTGTTTGGTGCATGGGTGGGCCTGTGCCTTGTCAGATGTACCTGGGTGAATTGCTGGGTTTGCCAAAGAGCGTCCCAAGGTGCCGGTGCCACATCACCACCACACCCACACGCACCCACACACACCCCGCAGCGTGGGGGACGCTAGTTGCTCCACAACTTCGCCTGGATGTGATCCTGTCTTTTTCGTTCTAGGCTTTCTCGTGAATGTCTGATAGATTTTCATGCTGCTGTAATTTTCCATTTCTCTGGAGAGTAACATTACTGAGCAGCTTCCATATGTTCTTTGGCTGTTTAGATACTCTCTTTAAGAAAGGGCCTGTTCAAGTCTTCTGACAGTTTTTCTGAGCATTCGTCTTTTTCTAATTGATTGGTAGGGTTCTTATATTTTCAACCCAAGTCCTTTCTCAGATATGTGTACACTGCAGATCTCTTCCATGCTGTGACTTGCTTTTCATTCCTTAATAGTGTTACTTTAAATGGAAACAACCATATTTCAGTGTTCAGATTTCTTGTCACTTATTCAGACCGGCCATATTTCAAACATCCTAAAGATTTGCCATCCAGAGAAAGGTATGGTTTCCCACCTTGCTGGTGAGGCTGACTGGCCTTGTTTAAACAGCTCTGGGGCCTGGGGCGAGGAAAAAGAAGCGAAAGGACAGGCAATGGAGAGGACAGGAGGCCAGCAGCTGGGAGGTGGAGGGAGGCAATGGTGCTGCTCTCTGGAGGGGACTGGGTCCAGTTCAGGGCTCTAGAAGGTGCCAGGAAGTTGGTGGGGTAGCAGGGCGGGAATAAGGGGCTCGAGGGGGTTTCTTAGGAGTCCCAGGGGAGTTGGTACTCGAGCGGGGCCATCGGGGTGGAAAGGGCTGACTGGTGAGTGGAAGAATGGGACTGCTGTGGCTGGGGGCAGCGGTGGGGCAGAACTCTGAGGGCTAACTTGGAGGGAGTTGTGTGAATCAGTGCATCTGAGTGTTCCGTGTATCAGGGAAGGGAGTGTCAGGCGAGTCTGGGACCGATTCTGAGGGGACTTGTGTACCCCTGTCCTGTGGGTCATGGGAGCCATTGAAGGTTTTGGAGTGGAGCGGGGCAGTGGCGTGGTCAGAACCATACTTAGGAGACTCCTGGTTGCTGTGTGTGGTGGGGATTGGAGGTGAGACAAGGCTGTGGGGACAGGTGGCTGTGGATGATGCGGGACGGGGGAGTGAATGCACTGACCCATCTTTGTTCTCATCTGTCTGGGGGCTGGAGGACCTGGCTCTACAAGAGGCTTTGCATTTACTATAGAGGACATGGGGAGGCCAGGCCCACGTGGTTGCTCAGAGCCCAGGAGGCCCGGGAGCCCTGGCCCTGCTGCTTCCAGTCCGGACCTTGGACCGGAGGTGGCTGTTGGTGAATTACCGGGGAATGGCATGGGGCTGAGGTGGAATGCCCCTCAGTGCTGCCACGTGCATCCCCCACCATTGGACACTTTTGTTTTTCAGATTCTCCTCTGTCAAAGACAGCAGCTTTGTGGAAAAGATGAAGAAGACGGTAAGTGTTCTCTGTGTCTATGCTCTTCCCGGTGAGTCTTGGCCCTGGTGGATGTGCGGGGAGGTCCAGCAGAAGGCCGGCTTCACTGGGCAGGAGGAGAGGCGGGCGGGAACCCAGGCTCAGCGCCTTTGCATGTATGTTCTCTGACAGCCAAAGCCTGGAAGCTGCTCTGCTGTTGCTGGGACAGTTTACTTTGTTTTTTGAATGTTTACTTCTTGGACAAACTAAACTGTAATGAGAGGTTCTCCCTTAACTCAGCATGCTGTCCCTTCTCTACCGTCTCAGGCCAGGCTCTGTCCACGAGCAGATGTGGACCTCACATAGCTACAGTCATAGCTCAGCTACAATTTCATTTCCCTTATTGTTTGTCGGAGTATTCAGTCTTATGAAAAGATAACTTCATCCACATGGTACAATCCAAAGCACGAACTGTTCAGTAGAAAGGCTCTCCTGTCTCTGCCACTCATTACCTTGTTCTTAGTACTTTATGGATCCTTCCAGAGCTTCTTGATGCACATACAAAAAAATCAGAGATTCTTACTTTACACTTTTTGAAAACACAAAAGGTGGTGTATTCCAATGTTATGGACAATGCTTTTCTTTTAACTTAATGATTGTGTTGGAGATCCTTCCAGAGCAATTCAAAGACACCTCCCTCCTTTATTACAGCTGCGTAATGATTCTAAGTACTATGATCTGTTTTAACACTGCCCTGGTGATGGGCAGCTAGAATATTTCTCATTTTCAGATCTTAAAAAGGGTGCTGCTGTGGCTATGTAGACCAATTTGCACACTTACAAATACAGTAAAATCCCAGGAATGGAATTGTTGTATCAAAAGATACATGCGTTTGTGATCCTGATGGAAGCCACCAAACTGCCACCTCAGACAGGGGGTTGCCGCAGGGCACTCTCAGTAGCGATTTGCGAGAAGACATGTTCCCTCACATCCTTGCCAACAGTTTATCATCAAAATTTGGGGGTTTGCCAGTCTTCTAGAATTGAAAAAGAAATCTCTGCATAGTTCTAATTTGCTTTTTTCTTATAAGGGAGTTTAAGCAGCTTCTCATATTCTGTAATGGCATTTCTTTTTTTCTTTTTTGTATTCTCTATTCAAATATTTTACCCCTTTTTCTGTTGGGATTGATCTTTCTCACACAACTCCTTAAAATTATTCGGAAGATTAACCCCTTGTCTGTGATAATTTTCCCAGTTAATAGTTTAACTTGGCTTATCGTGTGTGTGTGTGTGTGGTTTGTCACGTAAAAGTTACATAGTCCACTTTATTGTTGCATGACTTCTGGACTTTGAATAATCATTTGAAAGGCCTTCTCCACTCTGACACGATAAGGGAGTTCTTCCATGTTTTCTTCTAGTACTTTTATGGTTTCATTTTCATATTTAAAATTCAGTCTGTTGGGAATTTATCCTGGTGTAAGATGTAAGGTATGGATCCAGCACTACATTTTTTATACATTTATACATTTTATACATTTTATTTAGTTGTCTAAATTCTATGTTATAGAATCCATCTTTTCCCTGCTGGTTTTATCATATGTGTAATTCCCATATGTATTTAGATCTGTACCAATTTTCCTATTCTAGTACTTTGATCTAGTTATGTATATATAGTATCATACTGTTTTAGTTATTGAGGTTTTATAACTTGTTTTAATATCTTTAGTGCGAGGCACCACCCGACCCCTCCCATTGCTCTTATTTTCCAGTTTTTCTGGCTATTATTTCATATGTATTTATTTTGGGTAACAGCTTTATGGAGATATAATTCACATTCCACACAATTCACCCATTTAAGTATTTGGGTGAATACTTCAGTATTTTTTAGTATATTCAGAGTTGTGCAAACCATCACAGTCAATTTTGGAATATTTCCATCAACCCAAAAAGAAACCCCGTACCCATTAGCGATCATTTCCCAGTCCCCCCTCCTCAGCCGTAAGCAACTGTTAATCTACTTTTTGACTCTATTGAGTTGCCTGTTCCAGACATTTCATATAAATGGAATCATTCAGTGTATGGCTTTGTGTCTGGCATCTTTCACTTAGCATAATGT
Organism: Phataginus tricuspis; assembly: GCA_029783875.1. Lineage (NCBI taxonomy): Eukaryota > Metazoa > Chordata > Mammalia > Pholidota > Manidae > Phataginus > Phataginus tricuspis. The sequence goes on from JAQQAC010010882.1 coordinate 8,013,756, forward strand.
TTTCAGGATTCATTCATGCTGTAGCAGCAGGTGTCAGCACTTCATTTCATTTTGTTGCCAAGCAGTATTCCAGTGGATAGGTTTATATTTATTTTTCCACATGACTTTGTTGAGTTAAAAAGAGCTATTCAAGTTTTTATTAGGACTGTGTCACATTTCTGTGTTGATACAGGAACAGACATTTTGGATGTTGAATCTTCTTGTGCAAGATCAGAGTGCCTTTCCATCTGGTGTCCTTAATCATTTAGCAGGGTCTCTTTTGTTTTTTTATAAGGTTTATTTCTAGGGACTTTATGTATTTTGATGCTACTATAAATATTTAGCTACTATTTTATGTCCTGTTTTGTTTCCTTACTCTGATATAAGCATTTTCTCCTTTATTAAGAAGTTCTTTTAGTGGTTATTTTTAAATACCTTTTGAATGTTTAAAAATGCCTTTCTAAATTTTAAAATGATATCCAGAACACTCAGGAAATGTCCAAGAACACGTGAAAACGGTTTTAATCCATACATTTTATTTTGTTCTTTGTACCAGTTACCTTTGTACTGATACCTTTGTATTATTTAGGGCTTGGTGCAAAAACCAGAGCCCACCCCAGGGACTCGGGGCCCTGGGATACTGTGCAGAGAAGCTTCGTGTCTACACAGAGAGGCTGGAAGGTGGCCTGTGCCTCATTTCCACCTTCCAGCTCTTGCAAAGGGCATCCAGTTCCAATTGGCTGGACCTAATTTTCTGTCCCCTAGCTGCAAGGGAGTCTGGGGAATAGAGTCTGGACTTTGCAGTAGCTGCTGTAGGAGGCACAGTAGGAGGAGGGTGTAAGCCAATCCATAAGTACCTTTCCCTAGTGTCTAAATTTTTATAAAGAATATGTATTACTTATATAATCATCCAGAAAAATTCACCCATAATTCCCCAAGACTTGGTATACTTCTTACCAGTCTTTTTCCTTTGTGCTTGTATGTGTATGAGCAAAACATATATATGTACACATACATAACACATGTATATGTGTGGGTATATAAAACTGGATTATACTATACATATCATCTCTTTCTTTACTGAACATTGTTTCGCACATGTCTAAAACCTTCCACAGTGTGTTCTTGAACAGCTGCTTGTGTAAAATTACCTTGATGGCTCTGGCTGGAGTCTTCTGGGTGGCCTGTGCCCCCACCCACCACAGTAGCTGTGACAGTAAGATGCTAGCCCTAGAGTGACTTAGGAAGGGCTTGAAGCAAGAAGGAAAGGGGGTGCCCCACAGGGGCCCCCCCGCCTGGTCCTCCCCTGGTCACCCGGAGCCCTTGGTAGGGCCTGTGGCCCCTGGCCCCTCACCGGCCCCATGTGTCTGGCCTTCCCTAGGGCAGGAACATCATCGTGTTCTACGGCTCCCAGACGGGGACCGCCGAGGAGTTTGCCAACCGCTTGTCCAAGGATGCCCACCGCTACGGGATGCGGGGCATGGCGGCAGACCCCGAGGAGTATGACTTGGTGAGCTCTTGCCACGCCCGGGCCCTTCGTCCCAGCTCTTCCAGCAGCATGAGGAAGGTATCTCGGATCACGGAGACACGTCAGGGCTGTGTTAGCCAAACAGACAGACAGGAATGGGCATCTCCTGTCATTTGTTTTAGTAGCCAAGTGGCCCCAGTTTTAAGGACGTTAAGAACACCTGGCCCAGCAGAGCACATGAGCTACCTGCACTGCTCAGCCTTCCATGCTTTCCAGACTGGTACAAGTGCTGGGCAAGTGCAGCAGAAGGGACTCAGTATGTAATGCATTGGGTGTGGCCTGAAAAAGGAAAGGCTGTCAGGAGAGGAACTGTTCCCGTCTCCCCCCACCCACCCACCCTATTGCCCAGCCCCCTGATTGCAGCGGCAAGGGAGCTGGATTGAGGGATCCGGTGATCTGGGCTCCAGTCTGTTCTGCCCTCACTGCCGTGACCCTGGGTGAGTCCCTGCCTCATGTACAGATGAGGGCGTCAGATGAGGACGTTCAAGGGCATCTCGGGGAACTGTCCAGCTGGGCTTTGAGATGAGCCTGTTAGTAACACATGTGCCTAGGCAGGAGCAGCAGGGCCTGAGCGAAGAGCTCAGCCTGAGGGGGTGAGAGCCTAAGAAGTGGAGGGGGAGGCCCAGCTAGAGCTGCAGGATTGCCCCTCCCAACAGGGGTGCTGGCTGCTCCTCTGGGCCCCCCAGGACTCGGGGGGCGGGACTCGGCCTGACTTCCCGTCTCTGCAGACCAGGAGCAGGCTTGCTCCTCGCTGCCCCAGGCTCACCAGCCTCATTCTCCGCCTGCTACCTCACGTGGTGGTGGCTCTCCAAAGTAAAACAAACTTCCAGGATTCTGTTCAATTGTTTCTGTGCCAGGAGAGCTCATGATAGGCAGGCCGTGGCCCCAGATGGAGGCCGTGGACAGGGAGGGGAGGCAGTTGGCAGGGAGGGAACAGCTGGCCCTGGGAGGAAGCCCCCAGGGAGTCACCATCCCCACTTCTCCCCTGATGAGATTACTGCCAGTCATGGCCCAGACTCCCCCCTCGCAGTGCACTTTCCCTCAGAGCCACTTTATTCTGAGCGCCAGCTGCTCCCTGCACTTGCCACTCTACTTCCCTGCCAAACTGTCCCCCACCTGCTCCACCCCACTGCCTGGGGTCTTGGTAGTGGGCACTGTCACCCATGCGGTCCAGACCTGGGTTTGGAGTGGTGAGCAGTTGGTTGGGAATTAGAGCCCAGGCCCGCTGTGCCCCAGACCCAGCCTTGCCTGTCCACACCCCACTGCTCCTCTGTACCCACTATCCCCTTTCCTCTGGAAATGCCCCCCTTCCACTCCAACCTAACAGATGTCTACTCATCCTGCTTACCTGGTTTGAATGCCATGCAGCCCTCCCTGACCCCTTGGTGCCCCTTCCAGACAGATGAGAGTCGTTCTCTCCCTCTGACCCCACAACACCTGGGACACCCTGGTTGGGAGCTGCCCTGGGCAGGCCTGGACTCACCCAGCTGCATCCCGGCAGGTGCAGACCTGACCTCAGACAGGCTCAGTCATGGTCACTGGGCCTGGGCCCTGCCTCTGTCTCTCCAGGCTGACCTGGGCAGCCTGCCAGATATAGAGAACTCCTTGGTCGTGTTCTGCATGGCCACCTATGGTGAGGGGGACCCCACCGACAATGCCCAGGACTTCTACGACTGGCTCCAGGAGGCAGATGTGGACCTTTCTGGAGTCAAGTTTGCGGTGAGTCCCCCCATCTTTCCTGCAGTGGCTCCTTATGGGCTCATGGCAGCTTGAAGCACCTCCCGTGGGCCTCCCGTCCCCCGTGTCCAAGGGGTGACCCTCCCGTTCCCACCTCTTTCTGGTCAGCCAGGGCAGGCTGAGCTGTGGGGGGTGGATGCTTCAAGCTGGGGACACTGGGGAAGGCGCTCATGGGGCAACCCTCTGTTCTGCCCTGGGCCACAGCACTAAGAGGGCGTCACCCCCCGTGCCCCTTTGCTCTGGGCATGTGTTGCTGGCAAGTAAAGGCAAGAAAGGTGTGGCATGATGGCCGACATTTGGCTGGGCAGGAAGAGCCTGGCAGGGAGGGTGCATTGCTCCCGCTGGCCACTCAGGGTTGAGACTCAGAGGCCGGCTGTAGATGGGGCCTGGGCTTCAGGTCACCAAAACAAAGGCACTTTCAGGGGCCAGAGGTGGCCCACCTCAGTGTAAAGTGGCAGGTGTAGAGGCCCGCCCCTCTGCCCACACAGGTGTTTGGCCTTGGGAACAAGACCTATGAGCACTTCAACGCCATGGGCAAGTACGTGGACAAGCGGCTGGAGCAGCTCGGCGCCCTGCGGATCTTTGAGCTGGGGTTGGGCGACGACGACGGGAAGTGAGTGCCCAGGATCCCAGCCCGCCAGACCCCCGAGCCCCTGCCTGGCCGTCATGGGTCAGGAGCCACAGGGTCGGGGCTGGCTGTGGCAGAGGGGGAGGGCAAAGCCATGCCGTCAGCCAGCGTACATGACATGCATCACTGAGGGCAAAGAAAGGCAGTCGGCCCTACAGCCCCTGCTGAACAAGCCCTGCACAGCTCAGAGGCCCATGGTCAGCGCAGACACTCTGGACGTTCCCTGATGCTTGGGGGTGTCCCTGGGAAGCTCGTCCTCAGCATGCCATGAGACCTCAAGCTCTGGCCGGGTGCTGGAGGAGAGGGTCTGCACTGGCCTGGTGGCCCCATCTGGCGCCCAGGCTGTTGGGGGAGGTAGCTCATCCCTGGGGGCTCCTGGGGCCGGGCTCATTCCCTCCTCTCCCCAGCCTGGAGGAGGATTTCATCACATGGCGAGAGCAGTTCTGGCCGGCTGTGTGTGAGCACTTCGGGGTGGAAGCCACTGGAGAGGAGTCCAGGTGAGGGTGTGCCCCGCTCGGACTGGGGGAGGCGCCGTGATGATGGGAGCTGGCAGGAGCTCCGAGTGTGGGAGGGCCCTGGGTCCCAGGCCAAGGCACGGGGGCTTTGTCTGGAAGTGATAGTCCAGGAGAGCGTTCCTTCCTTTGCACAGAATGAGCTCAAAGCCTGCTGAGCTCCAGGGTGCCCCTAGCACCCCCTGGATCTATGCTAGCTCCCACTCTGTGCTCACCTGCCCCGTGCTCAGACATCCCCTTCCTCATACGTCAGTCTGGCCCCTCGCCGCCCACTGCACGTACATTTCCTCAGTCTCCCTGAGGCAGCCCCGCTCCTCTCAGGACCCACCCCAGCCCCTCCCCAGTCTCAGCCTCAGTCTCCCCTCCCCAGCATTCGGCAATATGAGCTCGTAGTCCACACGGACATAGACGTCGCCAAGGTGTATGTGGGAGAGATGGGCCGTCTGAAGAGCTACGAGAACCAGAAACCGTGAGTAGAGCCTGGTTGGGGGCCTGGCCCTTGGCAGAGCTGTCTCAGGAGCCTGGGGACGGCCAACAACTGACAGTCCCACATTTCCCCACAAGACCTTTCCTCCCAGACCCGGTCCCATGGGGCCTCCTTGTCTCTGCCCTTGTGGAGGAGTTGGCCTAGGGGGGGTGCCTATGCTTTCATCTCTGCCTTATGGACAGGGCAGCCAGGCAGGAGCCACACCATGCCCCCAGCGGTCCCTCAGGCCAGGGCATGCTCTCTGGGACACTAGTACTTGCTCAATTTGTACTTAACTTTGCGTTGACTTCTCACTGGGTAAATATTCTGGGACGGGGTTCAGACCAGCTCCTGGACCAGGCATAGCGAGATTGGCTCTGGCTCCTGAACTTTGGCAGAAGCGCTCACTTCCTTAAACTCTGCCTCCGTACCTGGACTCTTTGTCCAAAGACACCGTGTTCTTCTCTCTTGGGCCTCTGACTTGCCTGAGGCCTAAGTGCTACCAGACTCCTACTGGGGCCACCCAGGAAAGTCCTTGTGCTGCTGGGATTCAAGACTGGATGTCCGGCTTCAGATAGTCCTGCTGTAACAGGAAACCCCAACATCTCAGTGACTTTACAGAGGAAACGTTTATCTCCTCTTCATGGGGCAGCCAGGGCCCGTAGGGTGAGGGAGCTCTGCCCTGTCCCTCTGAGACCCAGGCACCTTCTGTCCTGGGGAGCCATCTTCAGGGGCCTGGTCCTCTGCACTCAGCCCACCAGTGGCTAGTGTGGAGGGAGCATGGAGTCCCCCAGGTTTTTATGAGCCAGGCTCAGTTTCTACACCTGTAAATGGAGACATGATAACGTAGCTCTGCCTGCTTTGTGGGGTGTTAGAGCATTGCCTTGGGTTGAGGCAGGGAAAACCCTTTACATAATTGGAGAGAGTTCCTCGGGGCCTGGACAAGGGCCAGCTGAGGTCTCCTGTGCTCTGTGAAACCAGAAAGGTCCCCTGGGGGCAGGGAGACATGGGGAGACCCAGCCAATCACTGGGCTGCTCTCCTCCCCACCCAGCCCCTTCGATGCCAAGAATCCGTTCTTGGCAGCTGTCACTACCAACCGGAAGCTGAACCAGGGAGCTGAGCGACACCTCATGCACCTGGAGTTAGACATCTCAGATTCCAAAATCAGGTACCAGCTGCCACCACCCCTGCCCCCAAATCTTTACCTGGGCCTCCTGATCTGGGTGCAGAGCCACCTCCCCCTCCTCCTCAGCCCTGCATCTCCCCCAGGTATGAATCTGGAGACCACGTGGCCGTTTACCCAGCCAACGACTCTGCCCTGGTCACCCAGCTTGGTGAGATCCTGGGTGCTGATCTTGATGTCATCATGTCCCTGAACAATCTCGATGGTGAGTCCTTCATTGAGGCCACCCTCCCTCCCTGCCTGGGCCTGAGGTGGCTGGTAGGAATGGGTCCTTTGGCAAGGCCCTGCTGGGACAGGAAGCCCTGGTGGCCCTAGAGGCCCTTATACCCAAAACCCCGGAGTTACAGGTTCTGGCGCAAACTCAGAGGGCAGGGGGCAAAGGTAGCGGCAGGGTCTGGCCCTCTCCCCTGGGCCCCATCCCTTCACTGGCATGGCCCCTTCATGGAGGGAAGAGTGCTGAGACAGGCAGCCCCCGCTGTCTTCAGCCTCCATGTCTGTGGGGAGATGAGGTCGCAGGCACGGAGGCCTGTCTCCCCATCTGTAAACTCAAGGTTCAGGGGCAGCAGCCCTCACAGCCCTCCAGGCCCATCAGGGAGCTTGGAGCACAGGAGGCACTGATGTGGTACAGGTTTACCCAAGGCTTCCTGGGCTGCCCCACTGTGGCCAGTTGGCACCTGCACTGTCCTCCGGTGTGGGCCCAGCTCCCCCTGGGCTGCTGCTCCTCTCCAGTGCCAGGGTCAGCCCTGGAGAGGAACAGCATGAAAGGGGGTTGATTTATATCAAGATTCCCTGTGCCAGCAGAAGCGCCGTGGGTGTGCATGCAGGCCTCTGACCCTGTGGGGCATGTCCCCTGTGCCATTGGGGTGGGACCTTGGTGGGGAGGCTGTGGTGCTCACTCTCCCCCAGGAGAGTCTGAGCCCCTGCAGGGGGCACCTTCAGTGCCAAGAGCTGCCCCGAGGGTGGGCTGCCAAGGCTCAGAACTCAAGGCAGGTGTGTAGCTTTAGAAAAGATGCTCACACATTGGACCCTGATTTCCGGGCCTGACACAAGAGGGCTCTGGGGTGCTGGAGACAAGAGGAAGTTCAGTTCACGAGAGCCCATCAAGCCGTATACATATGCAGGACATACTGCAGTAAGAAGTTCTGACCCCTCCAAAAGAGACCCAGATCCCTAACCGCTGAGCCCGTGGTGGGCCAGGCCCTCTCCGCGTCCTCCGCAGCCCTCGGCAGTCCTGCAGTGGCTCACTTGTGCATAGAATCAACACGCCCCAAAGTCACCCATCGGAGAGGGAGAGCTGGTCTGGGCCTGCTCCCGGGCTGGGCCCTGCTCTGCACCACCTCTAGCCTGGTTGGGGAGAAGGGAATCAATAAAGCTGGCCTGTCGACTGGTGACAGCAGAAGGCTCCAGCAAGGGCCGGCAGTGCATCTGGGCGCCACACCAAGAGCTCGGCCTCTGGGTTCCCCGTGTGCAGGTATCCCAGCATAAAAGCTTCCCTGGAAGTGGCCCTGCCATCATGGCTGAAGGCCCCAGTATTGGCATCTCACAGTCATGAGCCTGGGCCCCCATGGTGGACCAGGCCTCGGGGGTTCTGCCTCTGCAGCCCTGCACCAAGCAGCTCTAGGAAGGCAGAGTGTCCCCCACAGGAACTCGGGCTCTCCTGGAGTGGGGACAGTGGTCACAGGCCTCCCCCAGCAACGTCCCGCCTCTAATGAGGGCTGCCTGTCCAGCCTGAAGCCTTAGGCCAGCTGAAAGCCAGAAGCTTTGTCCCAGGGCCAAGGGAGGACTGGCCTTGCTTCCAGTGCCAGCTGGGCTGCCGGCTTCCTACAGAGCAGGCCTGAGGCTTCACCTGCCCCGATCCCACCCACTCACCCCGCCCTGCCTCCACAGAGGAGTCCAACAAGAAGCACCCGTTCCCTTGCCCCACCTCGTACCGCACGGCCCTCACCTACTACCTGGATATCACCAACCCGCCACGCACCAACGTGCTCTACGAGCTGGCCCAATACGCCTCGGAGCCCTCTGAGCAGGAACACCTGCGCAAGATGGCCTCCTCCTCGGGTGAGGGCAAGGTAAGCCTGCCACTCCCACCCGACACCCCGAGGGCCACCACCTCAGCCAGCACCCCCAACCCAGCCATTCTGCAAGCCGCTTGGGCCCAACTGCAGCCCTGGGCCCTGGGCCACTGCGTCCCTGGCCCATGAGACCTCCTCCCCAACCTCTGGTCTGTCTCCCGCAGGAGCTGTATCTGAGCTGGGTGGTAGAGGCCCGGAGGCACATCCTGGCCATCCTGCAGGACTACCCATCCCTGCGGCCCCCCATCGACCACCTGTGTGAGCTGCTGCCCCGCCTGCAGGCCCGCTACTACTCCATCGCCTCGTCCTCCAAGGTGGGGATGCGCGCTACTCAGGCCTGGGTTTGAAGCCTGGCCCACACTTAGAAGACACCGTGCAGGCACACGGGAGCGCTGAGCCACTGCCCCAGCTCTGCCCCAAATGCCTGGGGCCGTTCACTCAAGATTCCCCAGGCTGTGCAGCCCGTAGGCCGCACTGTGGGACTGCAGACCGCCCTCAGCCCATGTGGAGAGTCAGTCCAGTCAGAACGGCTGTGGGCTAAGGGCCTCTGAGGAGGTTTGGCGCCAGGAAGTGGGTGGAGGATCCGAGCAGGAACACCCGAGCCCACGAGGGTGGCCGGAGAGGGAAGGGGCCTGTGGCCTGGCTGTCATCCTCACGCCTGCCCTATACCAGGTCCACCCCAACTCTGTGCACATCTGTGCTGTGGCCGTGGAGTATGAAACCAAGTCTGGCCGCATCAACAAAGGCGTGGCCACCACCTGGCTGCGGGCCAAGGAGCCAGCAGGGGAGAATGGCCGCCGGGCCCTAGTGCCCATGTTCGTGCGCAAGTCCCAGTTCCGCCTGCCCTTCAAGGCCACCACGCCGGTCATCATGGTGGGGCCTGGCACCGGGGTGGCCCCCTTCATCGGCTTCATCCAGGAGCGGGCCTGGCTGCGGCAGCAGGGTGAGTGTGGCGGGGCGGGGTGGGCGCCGGGCAGCCTTCCGCTCACCCACCTGCGCTGTCACCCCAGGCAAGGAGGTGGGGGAGACGCTGCTGTACTACGGCTGCCGCCGCTCTGATGAGGACTTCCTGTACCGCGAGGAGCTGGCCCAGTTCCACAAGGACGGCTTCCTCACCCAGCTCAACGTGGCCTTCTCCCGGGAGCAGCCCCACAAGGTGAGGCCGTGGGCAGGCCCCCCGGGCTGGGACATGGGGCCGCAGGACCCACCTCCTCATGGGTGCCACTCCCCCGCCACCCAGGTCTACGTGCAGCACCTGCTGAGGAGGGACAAGGAGCATCTGTGGGGGCTGATCCATGACGGCGGTGCCCACATCTACGTCTGCGGGTGAGCGGGTGGGGACGTGGGAGGGGAGTGAGGCCCACCTGCCTGCAGGGAGCCCCGTGCCCAGCGCCCCCTCCTTCCTGCCCCAGGGATGCTCGGAACATGGCAAGGGACGTGCAGAACACCTTCTACGACATCGTGGCCGAGCTGGGGGCCATGGAGCACGCCCAGGCCGTGGACTACATCAAGAAGCTCATGACCAAGGGCCGCTACTCGCTGGACGTGTGGAGCTAGGAGCGGCCTGGTCCTGCCCGTTGTGCCCTCAGGCCCCACAGACTCACTTCCCCATGTAATCTCCTCCCTCATGCCCTCCTGCAAGTCCCCTGGGTGGTTTCTGCTGGGCCTTGCCCTGGAACGTAGGCCCAGCGACAAAGACTACTCTAGGCCGGAGACGTGCCCTCTGGAGCCCCAGCCTCAGGGCACGTGCCGGGGCTGACTGGGCCCACGTTTTGTGAATGCCCCAGGGCCTCAGCGGCTGTACAGAAGGGGCTCTTCTCAGCTGAGCTGGGGCCTGGCCCCTCCACATTATTTTCAATGAGTGTAAATAAATTTTAAATAACCTTTGGCCCTTGGAATAAAGCTCTCTTTTCTGTATTTGCCTGGTATTGCTTAAGCACTTCTGGGGCTTCCACCTGGGTCTACCTAACTCAGACCCCCAGAAACAGCAGCTGAGGAGCCCCAAGAACCCACCCAGCGCCCGCCTCGCCCTGGGGAGAACACGCACATGTGCACACATATACACACACACACACACACACACATACACACACACACACACACACCTCCAGGCCACTCTGTGCCTCGCCCTTTATTGAGGCTGCTGACCAGCACCTGCAGGGCTGGCGCACAGCATGACAGGGCCCACAGAGCCCACAAAACGGAGGGGAGAACAGAAGGGACCCTCCCAGATCAGTGGAGCCCCCCACACCCTCAGACACATGGGGTACAGGAGCCCCTTCAGGGCTGGGGCACCACAGAGGGCTGTGCTGGTGGGTGGGTGGGGGGCATGGGCCAGACTCATTCTTTCTTGCTCCCATGCTGCTGACTGTGGAATTTCTGGTGCACGACCCGCAGGGTGGTGAAGAAATTGCCAAGGAAGAGCAGGAGGAAGGGGAAGCCACACATGAGCACCTACGGGAGGAACTGGGTTAGGACAGGGCCAGAGACAGGCCCTCCCAGCGTCCCATCCAGGGCCCCAGCTCACCTGCCACTCCTTGCACTCAGGGTCCCCAGCCAGGCTGAACAATGTCAGGGCGTTAAAAAGCTGCCAGAACTGGGACAGGGCAGGGGTTTTACCCAGTAGAACCCAGTGCCTGCTCAAGCCCCAAGCCAGAGCAAGGGGTGCACAGCCAGATGGACGGGGACACAGAACTCACCTGGCCGAAGAAGAGGAAGGGCAGCAGGAAGGTGAGCCCCCGCCACATCCAGGACTGGAAGCCCTCTGTGGGGAGGAAGGGCCGGCGTGACCAGGGACAGGTGGCACTGACCGTGTCAGCAGGGCCTGCCCTTCCCCCTCGGGAGACTCACCCACAGTGAGGTCCATGGTGTGTCGCTCGCCCAAGGCCCGCAGGCGGTACAGACAGCCGCTCTGGTAGTAATACTGGAGGAACTGCACAAAGCCTGACGGAGGACACCAGAGCGGCGCTGCAGCCCCAGCTCCGGCCAACTGCTCCCTGGGACAAGGCCTCAGCCGAGCAGGGACCTCCTACTCACTCTGGTACATGGAGAAGGACAGGAATTGGTTCCGGAACTTCTGGTACATGAGGCCGTCAGGCCTAAGGCAGAAAATGGGGAAAGGCCGGGAGCTCAGGAACGCCATCCCTCCCTGCGCCTGCAACCTGTGCCGAGGCCCTGGGAGCCCAGCTGGCCCACTCACCATGTCAGCATGACTCCCGACAGAAACGTGGACACGTAATGATGGAAAACCCACCAGCCTTTGATCCTGTATCAGGAAGCCGCTGTCACTCCTGTCCCCTCAGGCGCCAGGATTGGGGATGGAGTGGGGCCGAGGTGGGAAGAAAGCAGCACCCAGCCCCGTGCCTGCTCCTCGGCGCGCCAGGCCCCCCTCCCCAGGAAGCCCAGTGCCCCACCCCAAGGAGCCAGGCCGGCCCGGCCCCGCCCTCGCCCACCGGGAGCCGTTGTTGATGAGGATGCTCTCGCGGATGGTCAGGGTGCAGTAGTACCAGACCAGCAGGAAGTTGAAGGTGGCATCCGTCACCCTGCAGAGGGGTGGAGAGGGCTGGCACCAGGGCCTGGAGAGGGCGCGGGGTCAGGCCCCGAGCGGCGGGACACCCACCTGGAGTTGAGGAGGAAGCGGCAGGTGAAGGAGATGAGGATGAGGATGATGGTGAGGTAGAGCTTGAACTTCTCATACTCGTCTTTGTAGGCAAACCTGGGTGGACACACACTCGTGGGGCAGGCTGGGGTGTTGGCGGGCCCACCCTCGCCTCCAGTCACATTGCCGTGGGAGGCATGGGGCCAGCCAGCATGGCGGAGCAGCCCTGAAGCCCTAGGCTCAGCCAGGGAAGCAGGGGCAGACGGAAAGGACCCAGGAGGGTGGAGAGCAGGGGGACCCAGCCCCCAGCAACAAATTACTTAGCCTGCTTGCTCAGGAGTGTCACGTTGACATTGCCCAGAACCAGGCTCAGGTACAGCCTAGAGGAAGGAGAGGCCTCAACTGAGAGGGAAGCCAAAGGGCACAGAGCCCCAAGTGGACCAGACCCGACCAGGTCACAACCCCACCCGGCCTTCCCTTGGCCTTCACTTAGGGTTCTGACCTTGGGGGTGCTGCAGACCAACCCCACAGGGAACACAGACACCCAGGCTTGCTCCCTGCCTGCTCTTCAGTCCTGCTCCAGGGAAAACCAACACCCCCTCTTGGCCTTATCTTCAGGCTCCCCCACCTTGGGGCCTCCAGGGCAGCCAGGCTCTCCCTCCCACGGAAGGCACGCCGTATCAGATCACTCCAGCAGGCCAAGAGAGCGGACTCAATGCCTGTGTGCGTGCATCCTCCGAGACCCCTCAGCCCGGAGTCCACGGCAGCAGCCCACGGCCACACCAGGACCTCCTCCAGCCTGGAGGGGCTCCCCCCAGAAACCAGCCGTACTCTGACCCTGAGTGCCCGGCCTCCCAGCTGGCTTCACCAAGTGGACCCTCACCTTCACCCAGGCTGCCAGGCCCTTCTGACCCTGGTCTCCTTTCCCCGTCTGGCTGAGTCCCCAAGCCCTCCTTCACTCATCAACCACTTCCTTGCCACTGCCCCCCATGCCAGCTCCCTCCACTGCCATCACACCCATAGCCAAGCTTGCCTCAGCCTTCTCTGCCAGAGAAACTCCAAGTGACCAAAAGTCACAGCCGTGCCCTGAGCCGCCGCACCCACACACACGCTCTTGGGCACACTCCAGCCACGTCGGCGGGCTCGGAGTGGGTGAGGGACTTGCCCAAGGCTTTGAAGAGTTATGGAGCATGATAGGCACTCCGACCAGGCCCCTCTGAGCATTGCCACCAGCCCCTGTCCCATTCCTAGCAGTGGTCTCATCAAACCCTCTCCCGCAAGCCTTCCATCCTGTCCGCCTCCTGGTGGCTGATGTCCCCCAGACCCCTCCTCCCTTCTCTCTGGACCCTCCTACCACAAATGGGAAGGGCCCACGCCCAGCCCTTCCCCTCCGTGGCTCTCTCCCCTCTGCTGGCCCCACCTCACCACATGCAGATGTGCTCATCTTTCCTACTGACAAGTTTCCAGCTCCCGGCTTCCAGCTGCTAGTTTCTCCGTCCATGCACAGCCAAGCTCCGAAGGGCTGCCTAAACTTGGCTGTCTCCTCAGCTGTTTTGTCATCTCCAGTATCAACTTTCACCCCCACTATCCTAGGCAGCTTCTCTCCAAGGTCACCCTGACTTCCAGGACACATTTCCCCTCCCATATCGTAGGGCATTTGACCCCCTGGGCCATCTGATGGGAGACTCCAGGCCACTCTGTCCCCACTACTTGGGGCTCACACACTCTCCCATTGGCACCCTGCCTGCAGCCTCTGCAGGATGTTTTGCAGCCCAGCCTAGGGTTCTACACTGTCCCCCGCCCATCCTCAGCAACCACAGCAGATCTAAGTGTCATTCTCTCTGCCTACCAGCGAGACGCAGCTGTAGAGCCTGGCCCCCCTCTGGTCTCTGCGACTTTCCCCTCCCACCATGAGCTCTGGCCACCGCCCCTTCCCTTGTCCTTTACAGCTCAGCTCAGGCATCACCTACTCCAGGAGCCTTTCTCCAACCTCCTGGGTTGGGTTAGGTGCCCCTCACTGCACCCCCACCTCCTGTACTTCCCTCACAAAGCACCCACTGCAGAGAGCTGTCACTGTCACTCACACAGTCTCCCCTGGCAGGGCTGATCCTGGTTGCTCAGCCCAAAGAGGGCCCACGGAACATTTGTTGACTGACAGAGCAGGGGAAACACCGTGCTTCAGGCTCCCTCCCAGGAGTGACTGTGAGCTGAGCTTCGGGGAGGGGGGTTCCTCACCCATTCTTCTTGGGCAAATAGGCCTCCATGTCAAAGAAGAGGCCTTGGCGCTCCTTGAGCTGGTTCTCCAGCTCCTGTGCAGCCTCCTTGGCCCCCGATGAGAGGGAGGGTTTGCATCTGCAGGTGGGGCCACAGAAACCAGAGTCAGAACAGGAGGTCCCCAAGTGTTGCACTTGACACCTGCAGGATGAAGGCATGCCCAGGGACACCCAGGGTGTCGGCGCCAGCTCTCCACCCCACCAGATCAGACACCCACTCCCCATCCAAGACCAGGGGGCTACAGGGAGGCCTGGGGGACACGGCAGGGGGAGGAGGGGTCCTAACTTCTTCAGGACGAGAGCCAGCTCATGGAGCCGCTTCTTCTGCCGAGTGATAGAGCCGGTACAGCTGTTCTGCAGCTTGGTCAGCTCCTCTAGCTTCAGGCGGTACAGCCGGTGGGTCTCCTGGGGAGCAGGGTGGGAAAGGCTCAGGCTGACTTGGAAGCCCCGAGCCTGCTGACCAGGGCCGGGGCATGGACTCCCCCAGGACTCCTTGGGAGGGTGTGATTGGGAAAAGAGGCAGCCAGCTGTGCCAGCCCAGGGACCTCCCTGAGGCTGCTCTCTCCCTGAAGCAGGCAAGGATGTGGGGCTCTTTTTGTAAGCCCAGATGTCCCCACGGCACCCCCCTCTCAGGAACAGGCTAGTTCCCTGAAGGTTTTCTTAGTCTCAGTCCATCTGCTAGTTGTTCCCTGCTGTGGATTCCCAGGCCCTTCTGGACTCCTGAAGCCACCCCGACCCTCTCAAACCCTCCTGCCCATCTAGCCTGCAAGTGCAGGGGCCGCTGTGGCACTCCCGGCATCTTCCTCTCAGGTTAAAGGCCACCAGGCTTCAGTCCTTCGACCTCCTTCTAGAAGACCAGTCCCTCCGCCCCTTCCCCTGCACCTTTGGCCCAAGGCTTCCCAGAGCACTTTGCCCTGGTGGGTGAGTCTCAAGGAGCAGCCTGGAGACTGGACAAGAGGCAGTGTGAGGAAGTCAGGCAGGGGCTGCAGCCAGGACAGGGGTGGCTAAGCTGGGGACCTAGGTCTGCTCTGCTCAAGACTCTGGGGAGAAGCGCTAATGGCAGATGGGCTTCAGTGTGGACAGGAAGGGGCTGGAACCAGTTCAGGAGAGGCAAAGGCCTGATCAAGTGCCCAGCTGGCCTGGACTCTACCCTGTCTGGGTCTCATTTCTCATGCCCAGGGAGGCCACCACACCCCCTCAGAATCCAGCATGTGCCCCTTCTCCCCACTCCCACCAGCCACCTTCTCCTGTCCAGAGGCTGGCCTCCTCCTCCCTAGACCCCCACAGAACACCACGATAGCCAGTACACGCTGGATGCAGACCAGTCCTCCTACGGCTTCCCACTGGACCCAGAAAGACTCCTAATCTCAGCCGAGGCCATGAGGTCCCTGCAGGGTCTGGCCCACCCACTTCCCTCACTCTCTGCAGGTAGCCAGAAGGTCCAGTCTTCTTGGGCGCCGGTCCTTTACCCTGGAACGGCCCCGCCCCCATCCAGCCTGAGGACCTCACCTACACATCGCTTACTCCGGCCCGGGCCCGGCTGTCTCCCGGGCCGCACTCTGCCCAGACCGCGCTGCCCCAGGGCGGGGGCCCGGCCGGCGCCCACGGCTTATTCGTGGAGTGTGACCCAAGCCCGGGCTCTGCCGGCTCTGACTCAGGCGGCCACTCTACTGGGAGAGGTCTCTTTCCGAAGCCCTCGCTGGAGGCCCGAGGGGTGCCGGCGCAATGGGGTCCCGCCGAGGTCGCGGCGGCCGCGCAGGCGGAGGGTACCGCCTCCAGACACCCCAGAGGAGGATCCAGCCAGGGACACCGGGACCCGGGGCCTCGCCACCCTCAGGACGACGCGAGAGCTCCGACCCCTGACCCCGAGCACGCTGTTACCTGATCCGGGGCTGCCCGACCCTTGATCCCCAACCAGAGAGACGTGGCTCGGGGCCAATGGGCACCCGCATTGGGGCTCACCTGGATGCTCTGGAAGTCCTGCTGCAACTCCTCCCAGTCCCGCTGGCACTCGCCCAGCGGGCCGGGGTGAGGAGGATGCATGGCTGCCGGTCCAGCGCCGGACGAGCCGAGAGTGGACGACTGCGTCGCAACCCCGGCCCGCCCGAGGCGCCTTCGCCACCGCCACTGCCCCCGTCCGCTTCCGGGCTCGCGCCGCCACGACCACCAATGGGAAAAGACCTGGAGCGGCCTGCGAGCTATCCCCGCCCCCCACCGGAGCCAATCTGGGCCCGGGGCGGGGCGGGGGCGGGGCCACGGCCACGGGAGCTGAGGGCCGCTGCCCAGCGATTCGGGCCTGGACCAGTGCTGGGGCGGCGGCGGCGGTCCCTGACCTGGGTTCCACGGGTCGTGCCAACCGCGTGGTGCAGCCAGCAGTGCCCGGCTTGTCATGCTGGGAGAAAACTAAGGCCCAGGGAAATGACAATTGCCTCACTCGTCCTTGGGAAGCTGCGCGTCTGGGGCAGAGACTGCCAGCCTCGTCCCGGGCTTGCATTTTTACAGCGGTCTTACTGTCTCCCTGCCTCCAGACTCACCGCCACTGCCCCTTCACGCAGCCACCAGAGTGCCCGTCCTCATACACAAGGCTAATCCCTACCAAGGCTCTGTCCTGCCTACCAGAGGTCCCTGGCAGAGCCATTACTCTGCATCCATCCCTGGCTCTTCGCCAGCTCAGATCCTGACTAAAGCCCACGCTGCCTGAAAAGTCATTGCCCTTCTGGCAAAACACCATTCCTTGAGGGCTTGGGATTCCGTTGTGGGGGGGCTCTTCCACCCCTCTGCAAAGAGTGCTAAGAGGGGAGGTGGCATTCATTTCTATATCCCCACCCAGGTTGCAAGGAATGTCTGCTGCATGAACGTGGATGGACATCCTAAACTGCTTGCCAGTCCGGTTGTCTGTGCTCTCTCCTGACGCCAGACTTGTTCAGTGAGTGCTCCCAACTCTTGGAAGTGCACTATGAAGAAAACTCCAAGACCTGAGGAATTTCTAGAAACCTGGGTGTGGATGATGGGAAGGATGGGAATCTCTATGAATAAGTGGGAGCAAGGAAAGGAAATCTGAACAAGTGATTACCAGTGGAGTGGTGGGAAATGCTGGCACTGGGGCTGAGGTAAGGGCATGCCCCTATGCCAGGAGCCTCTCAGAGCCGGGAGCCCAGGGCCTGGGTCAAGGCTGGGCCTGGCATCCCTGGGGCTGGAGGCTCTCCACGCAGTGTGGGCACTGTGACACCCGCTGTAAGCCAGCACAAGGCAAGGGGAATGCCTGGGGCTCCCCTCCGGCAGCCCACCAAGGAGTCCACGTTCTGGGGGGCTGAGGGGCAGGTGTTCAGACAAGCAGATGCTCCTCCAGAAGCAGCCTCAGGGGTGCAGCAGGGGTGGCCCAGGATGCCCCAGGGATGAGGGTTCTCACTGAGCTTCTGCTATGTGGCGTGAACCCGGAGCCTGGGAAGAACTGCTGCAGAAGGCTGGCATGACATTCAGGCAACGACAGCCTCTTCTTTGCACACCAACCTAGTTACACATCCTGTCCCACTACCCACAAGAAACCCCCAAGTAAGGTTCTTCAGGACCCATAGGTGGGCCACAGGGAAGATCAGTAGACTAGATCCATGATGTCTGTGACAAAGTCTCCAAGGATGATCTTCTCCCACTGTGACAGCTGAGCCACCAAGCCCCGACTTGGACACATGTTGTTTTTGCACTTCTTGAGGTAGGCCCAGGACCTCTGTGAACACGAGAGAAAGCTGACTTCAGGATTGGACTTGGGCCCTTTCTTCCTAGATCAGAGCCAGTTCAGGAGGGACAGGAGGCCCTTGCTCAGGGGCCGGCAACATGGCTTAAGGCTGGCCACAGCAGCAGCCTGCAGTTAATAAATTAGTTCAAGGAGCTGTAGGACCTGGTAAGCCCCTCTGCAGCTCTGCTCCTAAATATGGGAACAGGAATCATTCTTATTTCCGATGGCTCCTGTGAAGATTGAGACAACTTACATGAAACCTCCTGTGGACAGGGAAGCAGCATACCCATGCCTGGCACATGGTGCAGCCTCCACAAAGGTTTGCATTGTGCGTGAATAAATTAATGGAAAGGGAAAGAGAACTGTGGGCAAATTCTCTGAAGAAGGAAAAGTGAAACTACCTTCTTTCAGGTGTCCAAGCTAAAATATAGGAAGGATTATTACATGAAGAAAGGTGACAAGCAGGCCTCTATCTATATTGAGGACAGAGGAAAAGGAAAGAGAAAACTGCTGCCTCAGCAAACTAGGAATAGAAAGGCACTGCCTCAACATAATAAAGGCCCTATCTGAAAAGCCCACAGCAAACATATATTCAATGGCGAAAGACTGAAAGCTTGTCCTTTATGATCTGGAACAAGACAAGGATGCCAGCTTTCACCACTTCTATTCAACACTGTACCAGGGGTCCTAGCCAGAGCAATTAGGCAAAATAAATAAAATTAAAAATAAAAGGCACCCAAATTGCAAAGGAAGAAGTAAAATTATTTGTTTGCAGATGACATATGTAGACCACTTTAAAGATTATACTGAAAAAACTACTAGAATAATTTAGCAAATTTCCATAAACAAATGGAAAGACATTCACATGTAATAGATTAGAATACTGTGAAAATGTCAATACCACACAAATTGACCTATAGATTTAATGCAATTAAATGCTACCAAATCCCAGCAACATTTTTTGCAGAAACATAAAAACCCATCCTAAAATTCATATGGATTCTCAAGAGACCCTCAAATAGGCAAGATAATCTTGAAAAAAGAACAAAGTTGGAATTCTCATACTTCCTGATTTTGAAGCCTTTGAAGTTATTACAAAACTACAGTAATCAAAACTGTGTGGTTCTGCTAAGGATTCAAGATGGCGGCATGAGAGGTGAGACAGAGAACTCCTCGCAAAACCACAAATAGTACAAAAATATAGTTAATTAATACAACTAACCCTAAAACAGCAACAGGAAAGAAGGCTGAACCAGACTGCATATAGACCTCACGAACAGAGTAGACCTCATGAAACAGGGTAATGTATGGAGGCCTTGATCCGGAGGGACCCAAGCCCTTCCCCCACCACAGCTCACCAGCAGGAGGAAGAGAAACAGGGTGGGGACAGGGTGGAATCCTGGGACTGCTGAACATGTAGCCCTGGAGATCTGCTTTGAGAGCAGAAACCTACATTGTGTGGTGCTCTGGAGATGGGGAGCTGGGACAGGCAGAGTGCTTGAGAGACTGAGATTCTGGCCATTTGCGAAGGACAGAATCCACAACCACCTGCTCTGCAACAAAGGAAAGGCAGGCAGTCTGAGAGGCTTCCTAGCAGCAAGAGGGCTGCTGAGGGGGTGGGGTTTGCACAGAGCTTTCCGTGCAGGAGAGGGGAAAGCTGGACAAGATTGTCTGAGCGCGCTTTGCCCAGCAGATTGGAAACTTTGAGGAGCATCAGGCGCTCCATCCCCCTGGCTGGCTGCTCAGCTCCAAGGTCCCCCACTGTGACACACAGCCTGCCAAGCCTTCCTCCTGGCCTGAAGGCACTGGCTCGCAAACCGGCAGTCACTGTGCTGGCGTTAGGCCAGCCAGAGGGAGGCCCTGCCTACAACAGCTAGAGACAACAAGCACAGAGGCTTACACCTGTATGCTCGGCCCACTGACTCTGATACTGGAGACACGCACGGCAGACGGGAATCAGGAAACAGATCTTTCCTCCCCACAGGCACCAGCTCCACTCCCCTATGACCCCCAACCTCACTCTAGGGGCTGAGCAGCTCCAGAGACTGCAGCTTCTGAACACTAGAGACACCACATAGAAATATGTAACGTGAAAAGAACCTGGTTCAGACCAAAATCTCACAAACCCTAGAAAAAGGGCCAAATGAAACTGAACTCACCAATCTTCGTGAGAAAGAGTTCAAAATAAAAATCATAAACATGCTTATGGAGGCACAGAAAAATATTCAAGAACTCAGAAACAAATTTAAGACAGAGATTCAATCACTAAGAAATTCCATATATGAAATGAAACATACAGTGGAGGAATTTAAAAGTAGATTAGATGTAGTAGAAGAGACAATAAATGGAATAGAAATTAGAGAAAAGAAATACAAAGAAGCTGAGGCACAGAGAGAAAAAAGGATCTCAAAGAATGGAAGAATATTGAGAGAACTGTGCAACCAAACCAAACGGAACAATATTCACATTATAGGGGTACCAGAAGAAGAAGAGAGAGAAAAAGGGATAGAAAGTGTTATTGAGGAGGTAATTGCTGAAAACTTCCCCAATCTGGGAAAGGAGATAGTCTCTCAAGCCATGGAGGTGCACAGATCTCCTAATACCAAGGGACCCAAGGAAAACAACATCAAGACATATAATAATTAAAATGGCAAAGATCAAGGATAAGGACAAACTATTAAAAGCAGCTAGAGAGGGAAAAAAGATCACATACAAAGGAAAATCCATCAGGCTATCACCAGATGTCTCAAAAGAAACCTTACAGGCCAGAAGGGAGTGGCATGATATATTTAATGCAATGAAGCAGTAGGGCCTTGAAATAAGAATACTCTACCCAGCAAGGATGTCATTTAAATTTGAGGGAGGGATTAAACAATTTTCAGATAATCAAAAGCTGAGAGAATTTACCTCCCACAAACCACCTGTACAGTGCATTTTGGAGGGACTCCTATAGATGGAAGAATTCCTAAGGATACATAGATGTCACCCAAGGGATAGATAGAGTACAGAACATGATGAATAACATACAAAGAATGGAGGAGGAAGAAACAGGAGGAAAAAAAAAGAACCTTTAGATTGTGTGTGTAATAGCATACAAAGTGAGTTAACTTAGACTGTTAGATAGTAAGGAAATTACCCTTGAACCTTTGGTAACCACAAATCTGAAGCTAGCAATGGCAATAAGTACACACCTATCGATAATCACTCTAAATGTAAATGGTCTGAATGTACCAATAAAAAGAAATAGAGCCACCGAATGGATAAAAAACAAGACCCATCTATATGCTGCCCACAAGAGACTCACTTCAAACCCAAAGACATACACAGACTGAAAGTAAAGGGATGGAAAAAGATATTTCATGCAACTAATAGGGAGAAAAAAGCAGGAGTTGCAGTACTTGTATCAGACAAAATAGACTTCAAAACAAAGAAAGTCACAAGAGACAAAGAAGGACATTACATAATGATAAAAGGGTCAGGCCAACAAGAGGATATAATTATTATAAATATCTTTGCACCCAACATAGGATCACCTACATATGTGAAACAAATACTAACAGAATTAAAGGGGGAAATAGAATGCAATGGATTCATTCTAGGAGACTTCAACACACCACTCACTCTAAAGGACAGATCAACCAGACAGAAAATAAGTAAGCAGACAGAGGCACTGAACAGCATATTAGAACACATTGACCTAACGGACAACTACAGAACACTCCATCCAAAAGCAACAGGATACACATTCTTCTCAAGTGCACATGGAACATTTTCAAGAATACATCATATACTAGGCCACAAAAAGAACCTCAGTAAATTCAAAAAGATTGAAATTGTACCAACCAGCTTCTCAGATCACAAAGATATGAAACTAGAAATAAATTACACAAAGAAAACGAAAAAGCCCACAAACACAAGGAGGCTTAATAACGTGCTCCTAAATGTTCAATGGATCAAGGACCAAACAAAAACAGAGATCGAGCAATATATGGAGACAAATGACAACAATAATACAACACCAGAAAATCTGTGGGACACAGCGAAGGGGGAAATACATTGCGATACAGGCCTACCTCAGGAAAGAAGAACAATCCCAAATGAACAGTCTAAACTCACAATTAATGAAACTAGAAAAAGAAGAACAAATGAGGCCCAAAGTCAGTAGAAGAGGGACATAACAAACATTAGAGCATAAATAAATAAAATTGAGAAGAATAAAACAACAGACAGAATCAATGAAAGCAGGAGCTGGTTCTTCGAGAAAATAAGCAAAATAGATAAACCCCTAGCCAGACTTATCAAGAAAACAAAAAGAGTCCACACACATAAACAGAATCAGAAATGAGAAAGGAAAAATCACTACGGACACCACAGAAATACATAGAATTATGAGAGAATACTATGAAAAATTATATGCTAACAAACTGGATAACCTAGAAGAAATGGACAACTTTCTAGAAAAATACAACCTTCCAGGGCTGACCCAGAAAGAAAAAGAAAATCTGAACAGACCAATTACCAGCAAAGACATTGAACTGGTAATCAAAAACCTACCTAAGAACAAAACTCCTGTACCAGATGGTTTCACTACTGAATTTTATCAAACATTTAGTGAAGACCTAATACCCATCCTCCTTAAAGTCTTCCAAAAAGTAGAAGAGGAGGGAATACTCCCAAACTAATTCTACGAGGCCAACATCACTCTAATGCCAAAACCAGGCAAAGACACCACAAAAAAGAAAATTACAGACCAATATCCCTGATGAACATAGATGCAAAAATACTCAACAAAATGTTAGCAAACTGAATTCAAAAATACATTAAAAACATCATCCATCATGATCAAGTGGAATTTATCCCAGGGATGCAAGGATGGTACAACATTAGAAAATCCATCAACATCATCCACTACATCAAGAAAAAGGACAAAAACCACATGATCATGTCCATAGATGCTGAAAAAGCATTTGACAAAATTCAACATCCATTCATGATAAAAACTCTTAACAAAATGGGTATAGAGGGCAAGTACCTCAACATAATAAAGGCCATATATGACAAACCCACAGTCAACATTATGCTTAACAGTGAGAAGCTGAAAGCTTTCCCTTTAAGAACGGGAACAAGACAAGGATGCCCACTCTACCCACTTTTATTCAGTTCTAGAGGTCCTAGCCATGGCAATCAGACAACACAAAGAAATAAAAGGCATCCAGATTGGTAAAGAAGAAGTCAAACTGTCCCTGTTTGCAGATGACATGATATTGTACATAAAAAACCCTAAAGAATCCACTCCAAAACTACTAGATCTAATATCTGAATTCAGCAAAGTTGCGGATACAAAATTAATACACAGAAATCTGTTACATTTCTATACACTAATGGTGAACTAGCAGAAACAGAAATCAGGAAAACAATTCCATTCACGATTGCATCCAAAAGAATAAAATACCTAGGAATAAACCTAACCAAGGAAGTGAAAGACTTATACTCTGAAAACTACAAGACACTCATAAGAAAAATTAAAGAAGATACCAATAAATGGAAACACATCCTATGCCCATAGATAGGAAGAATTAATATTGTCAAAATGGCCATCCTGCCTAAAGCAATCTACAGAGTCAATGCAATCCCTATCAAAATACCAACAGCATTCTTCAATGAACTAGAGAAAATAGTTCTAAAATTCATACAGAACCACAAAAGACCCCGAATACTCGAAGCAATCCTCATAAGGAAGAATAAAGCAGGGGGAATTATGCTCCCTGACTTCAAGCTGTACTACAAAGCCACAGTACTCAAGACAATTTGGTACTGGCACAAGAACAGACCCATAGACCAATGGAACAGACTAGAGAGCCCAGATATAAACCCAAGCATATATGGTCAATTAATATACAATAAAGGAGCCATGGATATACAATAGGGAAATGACAACCTCTTCAACAGCTGGTGTTGGCAAAACTGGACAGCTACATGTAAGAGAATGAAACTAGATTATTGTCTAACCCCATACACAAATGTGAACTCAAAATGGATCAAAGACCTGAATGTAAGTTGAAACCATAAAAGTCTTAGAAAAAAACATAGGCAAAAATCTCTCGGGCATAAACATGAGCAATTTCTTCATTAACATATCTCCCCGAGCAAGGGAAACAAAAGCAAAAATGAACAAGTGGGACTATATCAAATGAAAAAGCTTCTGTACAGCAAAGGACACCACCCATAGAAGAAAAAGACATCCTACAGTATGGGAGAATATATTCATAAATGACATATCCGATAAGGGGCTGACATCCAAATTATATAAAGAGCTCACACACCTCAACAAACAAAAAGCAAATAAGCCAATTAAAAAACGGGCAGAGGAGCTGAATAGACACTTCTCCAAAGAAGAAATTCAGATGGCCAACAGACACATGAAAAGATGCTCCACATCCCTAGTCATCAGAGAAATGCAAATTAAAACCACAATGAGATATCACCTCACACCAGTAAGGATGGCCACCACCCAAAAGACAAACAACAACAAATGCTGGCGAGGATGTGGAGAAAGGGGAACCCTTCTACACTGCTGGTGGGAATGTAAATTAGTTCAACCATTGTGGAAAGCAGTATGGAGGTTCCTCAAAAAACTCAAAATAGAAATACCATTTGACCCAGGAATTCCACTCCTAGGATTTTACCCTAAGAATGCAGCAGCCCAGTTTCAAAAAGGCATATGCACCCCTATGCTTACTGCAGCACTATTTACAGTAGCCAAGAAATGGAAGCAACCTAAGTGTCCATCAGTAGATGAATGGATAAAGAAGAAGTGGTACATATACACAATGGAATATTATTCAGCCATAAGAAGAAATCAAATTCTACCATTTGCAACAACATGGATGGAACTAGAGGGTATTAAGGTCAGTGAAATAAGCCAGGTGGAGATAGACAAGTAGCAAATGATTTCACTCATCTGTGGAGTATAAGAACAAAGCAAAAACTGAAGGAACAAAACAGCAGCAGACTCACAGAACCCAAGAAGGGCCTAACAGTTACCAAAGGGAAAGGGACTGGTGAGAATGGGTGGGAATGGAGGAGAAGGGGGAAAAACGGGCAACATGATTAGCAGACATAATGTGGGGGGGCACAGAGAAGACAAGTAATGACTCTATAGCATTTTACTACGCTGATGGACAGTGACTGTAATGGGGTATGTGGTGGGGACTTGATAATAGGGGGAGTCTAGTAACTATAATGTTGTTCATGTAATTGTACAATAATGATAGCAAAAAAAAAGAATTCAGAGATTAAATTAAAAACAAAACAAGATTTAAGGAGTTCAAGATGGCGGAGTAAGAGGTGAGATGGAGAGCTCCTCCCAAAACCACAAACAGTACCAAAATATAGTTAATTAATACAACTAACCTTAAAACAGCAACAAGAAAGAAGGCTGAACCAGACTGCAAACAGACCTCACTAGTAGAGCAGACCTCACGAAACGGGGTAATGTAGGAAAGCCTTGATCCCATGGGACCCAAGCCCTTCCCCCACCCCAGCTCACTGGTGGGAGGAAGAGAAACGGAGCGGGGGAGTGGGTGGAGGACTGGAACTGCTGAACACATGACCCTGGAGATCTGCTTTGTCAGCAGAATCCTATAGTGTGTGGTGCTCTGGACATTGGGGAGCTTGGACAGTCAGAGTGCTTGAGAGATTAACGTTCTGGCCGTTTGTGGAGGAGGGGATCCATACCCGGCTGCTCTGTATCAGAGGAAAGGCAGGCAGTCTGAGAGGCTTCCTAGCAGCCAGAGGGCTGCTGAAGGGGCGGGGTTTGCACAGAGCTTGCTGTGTGGGAGAAGGGAGAGCTGGACAAGGTTGTCTGGGCACGCTGTGCCCAGCTGGTTGGGAACTTTGGGGAGCTTCAGGTGCTCATCCCACTGGCTGCCTACTCAGCTTCAAGGCCCCCCACTGTGACACACAGCCTGCCAGGCCTTCCTACTGGCCTGCAGGCACCTGCTCACAAACCCACAGTCATTGCACTGGCGTCAGGCCAGCCAGAGGGAGGCCCCACCTACAACAGCTAGAGACACAAAGCACAGAGGTTTACACGTGTGTGCTTGGCCCACTGGCTCTGACACTGGAGACAGGCACTGCAGACGGGAATCAGAAAACAGATCTTTCCTCCCCACAGGCACCAGCTCTGCTCCCCTACAACCCCCAACCTCACTCTAGGGGCTGAGTAGCTCCACAGACTGAAGTTTCTGTGCACTAGGGAACACCACACAGAAATATGAAACAACAAAAGAACCTGGTTCAGACCAAAATCTCACAAACCCTAGAAAAAGGGCCAAATGAAACCGAACTCACCAATCTTCCTGGAAGAGAGTTCAAAATAAAAATTATAAACATGCTTATGGAGGTACATAAAAATATTCAAGAACTCAGGAACGAATTTAAGTTGGAGATTCAATCATTAAGAAATTCCATATCTGAAATGAAACATACAATGGAGGGATTTAAAAGCAGATTAGATGTAGTAGAGGAGATGGTAAATGGAATAGAAATTAGAGAAGAGGAATACAAAGAAGCTGAGGTACAGAGAGAAAAAAGGATCTCAAAGAATGAAAGAATATTGAGAGAACTGTGTGACCAATCCAAATGGAACAATATTCGCATTATAGGGGTACCAGAAGAAGAAGAGAGAGAAAAGGGGATAGAAAGAGTCATTGAAGAGGGAATTGCTGAAAACTTCCCCAATCTGGGGAAGGAGATAATCTCTCGAGCCATGGAGGTGCACAGATCTCCCAACACCAAGGGACCCAAGGAAGACAGCATCAAGACATATAATAATTAAAATGGCAAAGATCAAGGATAAAGACAGACTATTAAAAGCAGTTAGAGAGAGAAAAAAGATCACATACAAAGGAAAATCCATCAGACTTCTCAACAGAAACCTTACAGGCCAGAAGGGAGTGCCATGATATATTTAATGCAGTGAAGCAGAAGGGCCTGAAACCAAGAATACTCTACCCAGCAAGGATATCATTTAAATTTGAAGGAGGGATTAAACAATTTTCAGATAAGCAAAAGCTGAGAGAATTTACCTCCCACAAACCACCTCTACAGTGCATTTTGGAGGGACTCCTATAGATGGAAGAATTCCTAAGGCTAAATAGATGTCACCCAAGGGAAGACATGGAGTACAGAATATGATTCATAACATACAAAGAATGGAGGAGGAAGAAAAAGGAGGAAAAAAAAAAGAACCTTTAGGTTGTGTTTGTAATAGTATACAAAGGAATAAACATATAGCCAACACCCCCCCCCAAAAAAAAAGACATTTAAATAAGCAACAGGAAAAAATTCCTATGATCATGATCAAATGACAGCAGGCCCACCCTGATCTGCAGAGTCAGTGTCAACCCTATAAAATTCCCAGCTAGAAATTTTGATAAGCTGATCTTAAATTCATAAAAAACTCAAGGGAACAAAAATATCAAAAACAAATCTTGAAAAAGAAGAATAGAGTTAGAATAGTCATATTTCCCAATTTCAAAACTTTTTATAAAGCTACAGAAATCAAGGTTTAGCAATTTTGCTGGTCTAAAAATAAACAGTTTTTATCTCAAAAAACAAAACAGTGTGGTTCTGGCCTACAGACAAGACATTTAGACCAATGGCATAGAATAGACAGCCTAAAAATAAACCCTCACATATATGGTCAAACGGTTTCAACGAGGGTGACAAAACCATTCAATGGAGAAAGTACAGTCTCTCCAACAAATGGTATTGGGAAAACTCGATATTCACATGCAAACGAATGAAGTTGGACCCTTACCTTACACCATGGTCAAAAATTAACTCAAAATGATTAAAGACCTAAGTGTAAGAGCTAAAAGTATAAAATTCTTTTTAAAAAACACAGGAGAAAAGCTTTATGACAATGGATTTGGCAATGATTTCTTGGATTATGACACCAAAAGCACAGGAGATAGATAAAAAATAGATAAATTGACTACATCAAAATGAAAAGTTTCTATGCATCAAAAGACACAACAGAGTGAAAAGGCAAACCATAGGATGGGAAGAAAACATTTGCAAGTCATATTTGTAAGTTATATCTAGATATATATCCAGCAGTTATTAAGAAGACTATAAGCAACTCCTAAAGCTCAACAACAAAAAAGCACAAATATTTCTCCAAAGAAGATATACAATGGCCAATAAGCCATGAAAAGATTTGCTAGATATCACTAATCACTAGGGAAATGCAAATCAAAACCACAGTAAGATACCCCTTCACACCCATAAGGATGGTTACTATCAAAGAAACTGGAAGCATTGTTGAAGATGTGGTGAGATTGGAACCCTCATGTACTGTTGGTAGGAATGTAAAATGGTACAGTACTGTGAAAAACAGTATGGAGATTCCTCAAAAAATTAAAAATAGAAATACCATATGACCCAGCAATTCCACTTCTGACTATACCCAAAGAACTAAAAGCAGCATCTTGAGGAGATATTTGTACACCCATATTCATAGCAGCGTTATTCACAATAGCTAAAACATGGAAGCAACCCAAGTGTCCACCAACAGATGACTGGATAAGCAAAATGTGGTATACAGGTGACCCTTCAACAACACAGAACTGAACTGCGTGGGCCTATTTATACACAGATGTTTTTCAATAAATATATTGGAAACATTTTTAGAGACTTGTGACAATTTGAAAAAAAATCTCTCTTACTTTATCAAAAGAATACAGTATGTAATACATACAACATACAAATATGTGTTAATCAACTGTTTATGTTATTGGTAAGGTTTCTGGTCGACACTCAGTTATTAGTAGTTAAGTTTTTGAGGAGTCAGAAGTTACACCTACATTTCTGACTGTGCAGGGACTTGGTGTTCCTAACCCCCATGTTATTCAAGGGTCAACTGTATAATATGATGGAATTCTATTCAGCCTTTAAAAAGAAGGAAATTCTAACACATGGATAACCTTGAGGAAATTACTCAAAGTGAAATAAGCCAGTCAACAAAATACTATGTGGTTCACTTATACAAGGTACCCAGAGTAGTCAAAATCATAGACACAGAAAGTAGAATGGTGGATGCAGAGCTGGGAGGACAGAGTTAAGTTTAATAGGTATAGAGTTTCAGTTTTTCAAGATGAAAAGAGTTATGAGGATAGATTTAATACCACTATACATTTAAAAATGGTTAAGATAGGAAATTGTGTGTGTGGCATTTTAACACAATTAAAAAATAAAAACTATAATGAGCTACCACCTCATACCCATAATATGGCTACTATGAAACAACCAAAAAATAACAAGTGTTGGTGAGGATATGGAGAATTTGGAAACTTATAAACTGTTGGTGGAAATGTAAAATGATGAAGCTGCTATGGAAAACAAGTAAAAATAGAATTTTCCTCAAATAAGTAAAAATAGAATTACCATATGATCCAGCAATTCCACTTTGGGTATACATCCAAAAGAACTGAAAGCAGGTGGCCAGCAGGGCTTGTGTTCACAGATTCAACAGGACAGTTGCAAATAAACAGTTCTTAGTTGGCTAGCACCCCAAGGCTCAGTGTAAAAGGAAGCAGACAGAAACGTCCCTCTTCCAGTCCTCCTCTGAAGGAGGTAGACATAAATATAAACATACATCAAAAGTTGCTGCCTGAGGGTTGGGCTTCCAATCATCCTGAATCTAGGTACAGCCTGAGACACATCCCTTTGGGACACTGACAGGTCTTGGCACCCCCTCAACTACTAGGAGCCACTAAGAGCAAAGTAGGCTACTTAGACAGTCAAAATGTTTGAGAAACAATCAAGAACTAGGCAAGGGTGAACAAGTTTAATTTCCTACACCAGGTCACTCCTTCAGGACTAGAAGAGGTGGCTATTTTATCTAATGCATAGAAACCAACAGAGAGAATCAAGGAGAATGAAGAAACAGAGGAATATGTTCCAAATGAGAACGCAAGATACAAGTTCGGAACAACATCTTGATGAAATGGATGTAAAGAGTTCAAAATGATGGCTGCACACAAATAAGTGGAAAGATATTCCATGAGCATGGATAGGAGAATTAACATAGTTAAAATGGCCATACTACCAAAGAAATCTACAGATTCAATGCAATCCCTACCAAAATACCAATGTCATTTTTCACAGAACTAGAGAAAACAATCCTAAAATGTATATAGAACCATAAAGACCCTGAATAGCCAAAGCAATCTTGAGAAAGAAAAAAGTTGGAGGTATCATGCTACCTGGTTTAAAACTATATTACAAAGCTACAGTAAGCAAAACAGTATGGTACTGAAACAAAAATAGCACACAGATCAATGGAACAGAATATTGAACCCAGAAATAAACCCACACTTATATGGTCAATTAATATATGACGAAGGAGACAAGAATATACAATGGGGAAAATACAGTCTCTTCAATAAATGGTGTTGGGAAAATTGAACAGCTACATGCAAAAGAATGAAACTGGATCACTGTCTCATACCATAAACAAAAATAAACTTGAAATGAATTAAAGACCTAAATATGACCCGAACCATAAAACTCCTAGGAAAAAAATAGGCAGTAAAATCTTGAACATTGGCATTAGTAATCCTTTTCTGGATATGTCTCCCTAGGCAAGAGAAACAAAAGCAAAAAATAAGTAAGTGGGACTACAGCAAACCAAAAAGCCTCTACACAGCAAAGAATACCATCAACAAAATGAAAAGACAACTTACTAAAAGGGAGAATATATTTGCAAATGATATATCTGATAAGAGGTTAATATCCAAAATATGTAAAGAATGCATATAACTGAATACCAAAAAACCCCAAATAATCCAATTTAAAAATGGGCAGAGGACATGAATAGACATTTTTCTATAGAAGACATACAGATGGCCAACAGGCCCATGAAAAGATGCTCCACATCACTAATCACCAGGGAAATCCAAATCAAAAGCACAATGAGATCTCACCTCACACCAGTCAGAATGGTCACTATCCAAGAAGACAAGAAATAACAAGTGTTGGTGAGATGTGGAGACGAGGGAACTCTTGCACACTGTTAGTGGGAATATAAATTTGTGCAGCCAACAGAAAGCAGTATGGGAGTCTCTCAGAAAAATAAAAATAAAAATACCATAGGACCCAGTAATTCCACTTGTGGGAATTTACCCAAAGAAAACAAAATCACTAATTTGAAAAGATATATGTACTCCCATGTTTATCACAGCCTTATTTACAATAGCCAAGGTATGAAAGCAACCTAAGTGTCCATCAATAGATAAATGGATAAAAAAGATGTGGTATATATATACAATAAGATATTATTCAGCCATAAAAAAAGAATGAAATCTTGCCATTTGTGACAACATGCTGGACCTAGAGGATATTATGATAAGTGAAATAAATCAGACAGAGAAAGACAAACACTGTATGATTTCACTTACATGTGGAATCTATAAAACAAAACAGAAATAAGACTTATCAACTCAGAGAACTGACTGGTGGTTGCCATAGAGGAGGAGAGTGGGGGAATGGATGAAATAGGTGAAAGAGATAAAGAGACACAAACTTATAATTACAAAATAGTCATAGAGATGAAACTTCAATAATATTGTAATTTCTTTGTATGCTGACAGCTGTTAACTACACTTACTGTGGTAAGCACGTAGTTATACATATAATTGTCAAGTCACTATGTTGCATATCTGAAACATAATATTGTATATCAATTATTTCATTTAAAAAAACAAAACAAAATAAGTCATAAATATGCTCACTGAGCTCAAGAGAACAATGCCTGAACAAAGTGAAAATTTCAACAAAGAGAGAGAAAATATAAGACAGTACCAAACAGAATCACAGAGCTGAAGAATACAATACAAGGATTCAACAGCAGATGAGAAGAAGTGGAAGAAAGGATCAGTGAACTTAAGGACAGGGCAGTGGAACTCAGCTAATCAGAGCAACAAAAAGCAAAAAGAATGAATAACAGTGAAAATAGCTTAAGAGACTTATGGGACAACACTAAAAGGACTAATATTTATATTGCAGGGGTCCCAGAAGGAGAAGAGAGAGAAAGGGCAGGAGTCTTATTTGGAGAAATAATGGCTGAAAACACTTCCCTAAGCTAGGGGAGGAACAGACATCCAAATCCAGGAAGCCTAGAGAATTTCAAACAAGACACACCCAAATAGATCCACACCAAGATATATTATAATTAAATTGCCAAAAGCTAAAGATAAGGAGGAAATCAGCAAGAGAAAAACAACTTGTTATATATGAGGGAACCTTGGGTGTATACCCAGAAGTGCAATTGCTAGATACCCAAGACTTTCTAGCCTGCAGTTTCACCCCCAAAGAGCATACAGGGTCAACATCTAAAACTACTGGCAATGGGCTCTGACCCATTCATTATTTGTCCCTCCCCCTCCTCCAAGCACACCCCTGGGCATATGAAGGAGCTTTCTGTGTCCTACCCAAGCCCTCTGAAATCATGCATAAACCATGCCAGGCAAGGGTCCCCCTCCCTTAGGGCAGGCCTACCATTTCCTAGTGCAGTGGCAGTGGAAAAGCACTGCCCTGGGAGTCAGGAACCCTGGTGGGTTTATCCTGATAGGGCCCCACTTTCTTCCCCTCTCTGGGCCCTGCTGTCCTTAAGGGTAAAAGAAGATTGTTGGAGTGGGTGTACTCTGAATCCCTGCCAGTCTGCAGTTCCGACTCCAAACAGCAGCCAAAATGCACCTCCCTTGAAGAACCCTGAACAAACTCTGGGGAACAGACTGACACAGTGGGGGACACACAGATAGTGCTGCTGGCCATAGCCACACCCAGCCTGAGTCCCTGGGCCTCTCCATGTGCCCAGCCGCAGGCCTCTAATGTCACAGCCTCAGCCTCTAGCCCAGACTGTTGGAACCTTGCCCATGGGTGTGGTATGCTAGGTAGATGCCCAGACTTGAAGATCCCCTCCCGACCCTTCCCCCTCCCATCCCCCAGTTAGAGCCCCGAGGTAGTGCTGGAGCTTTCCTCCCAGGTCCAGCTCTGACCCCACTACTAGCTGTGGTCTGAGCCTGGACCAGGGAATGAATACCTTCAAGGTCTGCTCGTTCTGGTGCACGAGGTAAGCCAAGATGGCCGCACAGCTGCGACTGATGCCCAGGGTGGAAAAGACTAGGATGACAGAGTCAAGCTCGAGGTGCATTTCTGCAGGATGAAGGGAAGATGGAGATTTTGAGTGGTCCCCTTCCCTGGGGACCTGAGTTGCTGTGGGATGACTAGCTCAGTGGGCCCATGGTCCACGAGTAAGCTCAGAAACAGCATACCACATCCCAGGCAAGTCACTTCTAGGACAGCTTCATCACCTGGCAGATGGGGATCCTCAGGCCTAGCTGGCAGTTCAAGAGAACCACACCTGGGTATTCAGTATTATCCTGCAAAGGCCTTTCCTTGGCTCTCCAGGCATCCAGCCCAGGGATCCCTGCTGTTAGTTGGCCTCCCTGGGAGGGGATGACAGGATCATCCCCCAAGGGCATTTGGGTGCTGGTAGAGACAGTGTAGCCTGGGTGCAAATTCTGGCCCCACTACTCACTGGCTCTGGGCGTAGGAATGTTGCTCTAAGCCAGTTTCCTCATTTGGAAAATGGGATAACAGTACACTACCTACTTCGTGACATTTTTGTACTGACATTTTGTAC
The DNA here is from genome assembly GCA_029783875.1 of Phataginus tricuspis. Classification (NCBI taxonomy): domain Eukaryota; kingdom Metazoa; phylum Chordata; class Mammalia; order Pholidota; family Manidae; genus Phataginus; species Phataginus tricuspis. Next base: position 8,047,178 of record JAQQAC010010882.1, read on the forward strand.
ACTACCTACTTCATGACATCTTAGCCCAGAGCTTGGCACAGAAACGTCAGCTGTAATCACATTCAGTAATACCCCGTAGGCTCTAAGTCCTGCCCAGTGAGGGGAGGGGAGGAAATCAAGGCTGGCATCCTAGGCTGGCTCAGAAATGATTAAGGCCAAGTGCCTCATCATATGGCTATGGAAACTGAGGCATGGGCTGATTAAGGACTTGCCCAGAGCCGCCCAGTGAGGTGGGTGAGAGAGAGGCTCTCTTTGTGCCATAGGGCTCTGGCACCTCATGGTGGGACATGTGGCAAGTCTCAGTCTCAGATACTAGTCAAGTGATAGTTGCAACCTCCTGGGCAAAAAAAGGGACGTTCGTGCCAAATGCAGTCCTTCAGCACCTCATGCAGCAATGCAGGCTGGGGTCTGTGCTGGTGCCGAGCAGGCAGTCCTGGGGTGGGCCCCTGACTTGGCTCCACCTCACTCTCTCCAGCCATCTTGCTCTTGCTTTCCTTGGCAATCCTGAGCCCTGGAATGACTGAAAACTCCATGTTCAATGAGTGGGCACTCATGGGCACTGCTGTGTGTGGAGGGAGGACAGCAGGGGCCCTGGGGGCACACAGCAGATCATGGAAGTCAGAGCTGGATGGGCTGCAGAGTCCTTCCATCCCACCCCCCTGACCAGACAGGAGGGCAGGAACAGTGAGATTTGCCCCCAGGTTCCCAGAGCCCAGCCCAGAGCAGGCCTCCATAATGCCTGCAGCCATGGTGGGCCAACATCCTCATTCCACCACAGGCCAACAGCAGAGTGAGGCCAGGACCAGGGCTTGGCCAGGCCCGAAAGAGCATAGCAGGTCAGCCAGTGCCAGAACATGGGCACTCAATCCACAGTCTGGTGCTGTTATTTGGCTCTGCTACCTCAAACGCGTGGCTGCCTGCATTGCCAAGAGCTCCTGAGATGCAGGCTTGTCCTGGGGCTTGGCCGCATCTGCCTGGGCTTGTGAGGGGCCCTACCCTTTCTCTCCCGAGCTCTGTCTGGGAGTGGAGACTGCAGGAACAGGCATCGGACAAGGTGCCACAGCCCCATGCTCCCTGGGCTCAGACCAGTTGCTGTGTGGTTAGAGAATGCTCCTCACCGATGAAGTGACAGAGGTGGCGTAAAAAGGGGGAAATGTTGGCTTCCGGAGAATCTTCTATCTTGATGTGCAGAAGCTTGTCAGCGTCACCTTCAAAACTAAACAGAAGAAAAGCACGGGTAATTAGGCAGACTCCCACACAGCCCCACGTCGCATCCCTCTTCCACAGCGGCAGGACTGCGGGAGAAGGATGCTGAGCATCAGGGAGATGTGAGCAAATAACTGGGCCCCTCTCAGAAGAAAGCACCAACCTCATAGGGTGTTCACATAGATTAAGTCAATCTATGTAAAGCATTTAGCAGTCTGCTTGGCACATAGTCAGTGCTTAATAAAGTGATATTACTATTAACCAAGCATGGCACTTTCCTAGAATATGGTACAGATAAGAAAACGAGGACGATAAGGAATGTGTAATGACCTTGGAGAATGAACCTGTTAGGTTACATGGAGAAAGCAAGGTAAGAGGATGGAGAGTGGTGGGGTAGCTGTTTTAGATGGGGTGGTCCAGGAAGGCTTTACTGAGGAGGTAACATTTAAGCAGAGGCTTAAAGGAGGTGATGAAACAAGCCAGAAAAGGCATTCCTGGTGAAGGAGGATACAAGTGCAAAGGTGCTGAGAGGCAGTATGTTTAATGTATTTGAGAAACACCAGGGATATCAGAGTGGCTGGAGCTTTATGAACAATGGGGAGAGGGGAGGGAGATGGAGTGTGTGGCACGTTTAATGAAAGGATGCCTGCAAGGCGCTTGACACAATGCCTGGCATGCTGGGTAACATTCAGCAGTATGTAGACCACTGTGGCATGAAGAATCAGAAGCAAAAATTGGCTGCTTTAGTTTCTGCATGTGCACTTGCTGTGACAAATACATGCACAATTCCTCATTCACACATCCATCCATCCATCTCCTTTTGCCTCAGACACTCGCTCCTCACTCAATGCCTCTTGGGGGCTGGACCTTGGGCTGGACCCTAGTGGGCACAAGATAAATCAAACAAAGCCTCTCCCAGCTTCAAAGAGCTCCCAATCTGATGGGGAGGCCCAAACACACAAATGGCCCCAATCTGGTTGGCCAGGTTCAGGGATAAAGACCTGCCCGTGAACCTGGACAGGAGGGGCAGGAAAAAATCAAGGGAGCTGAGGAAAGCTTCACAGAGGAGGAGGCATCTGAATGGAGAAGTTTAAGGTTAATATTAAAAAACCGATTTTATATCCTAGCAAAAAACAATCAAATTGAAAAATTTTAAATACCACTTATAATTGCATCAAAAATATCAAATACTTAGGAAGAAATCTGATGCAAGATGTGCAAGATCTTTATCTCTGGTAATATTATTATCTAATAATAATAGAACCACTCCAGAAGTTTGTTTTTTTAATTAGTCCTAGTCTGGAATATCTTTTTCCATTTTTATTTTTAACCTATTTAAAGTACATTTTTTACAGACAGCCTATAAACCCTGCCTTTTAATAAGAGTATTTAGATCATCTGCACTTAGTGTGATTTTTTATATGACTGAGTTTGAATCTATCATGACACCATTTGTCTTCTATTGGTCTCATCTCTTCTTTATTCCCTTTTTCCTCTTTTTCTGCCTTCTTTGAGCCTAAGTTTTTTTATGATTCCATTTTATGTCTCTTTTTGACTTATTGATTATATCTCTTTGTCTAATTTTTTAGTTTTCTTCTATTTTTTCATGGTTGCTTTAGAATTTATAGAATACATCCTTATCTTATTGTGGTCTACCTTCAAGTAACATTACGCTCCTTCACGTAAACAGAGTAAGAACCTTCCAAGTATATACTTTTATTTTCCGCCTTCCTGCCTTAGTAAATTGTGGGCATGCATATTACTTCTACATAATTTATAATCTCCAAATACATTATTTTATTTTTTTTCTTTAAACAATCAATTATGTTTTGAAGAGATTTAAAACCAAGGAGAAAAGTATTCTATATTTATTGACTTAATTATCACTTCTGGTGATTTTGATTATTTTTATATAGATTCAGATTTCCATCTGGTATTGCTTTCCTTTGCTTGAAAGCCTTCCTTTAATATTTTTTATAGTGTTTGTCTGTTGGTAATGAATTTTTTTAACTCTTTATGCCTGAAAAAATACTTATTTTCTCTTTGTTTTGAAAGATATTTTCACGGATTTACTTCTAGGTTGCAAGTTCTTTTCTTGGAGTACTTCACACTCTTCTCAAATCCATTGTTTCTAATAAGGAGTTTGCTACCATCCTTACTTTTTTGTTCCTTGGTATGTAATACTTCTTTTTTCTCTGGCTACTTTTAAGGTCTTCTCTTTTTCACTGATATTAAACAATTTGATATGATGTGCCTTGCTGTGGTTTTCTTCATGTTTCTTGTGCTTGAATTCTGTTGAGATTCTTGGATCTGTGCATTTACAGTTTATATCAAATTTGGAAATTTGGGGCCATTAGTTCTTCAAATATATTTTCTGTCTCCCCACTTTCCTCTCCTTTGGAGATTCTAGTTATATATGTTAAGCAAGTTTAAGTTGTCACTGAAGTTCCGTTATGGGTTATTTTTATTTAAGTCTTTTTCATCTCTATGTTTCATTTTTGGATATTTTCTATTGCTATGTCTTCTAATTCACCAATCTTTTTTTCCACTGTATTAATGTAGATTATAAATTTGCATTAATTCCACCCAGGGTATTTCTCTTCTCAGACATCGTATTTTTCATCCCTAATCTAGAGCTAGCTTTCTGTCACTACTGAGGTAATGCTTTTCTGAGTGCTCTATTTGACACCCTGTATAGCATGAGTTTTGTCTACTCTGACTTGAAACACAGACTACTCCTGGCCCCATACAATCTGTGGAGATCATACTGCTTGTTCATTTCTATTGGTTATTCTCCCAGCCTTGAGTAGTTTCCTCACATGCATCTGTTTAGAAGTACTCAGCTGAAGACACAGTGGGACTCTCTGCAGATGTCCAGAGCTCCTTCTTTGTATTCAGCTATTATCCATGAAGGTCTCTCCTGCAAATTTTAGCCAACCTGACCTCTCTGAATTCTCAATTCTGTGCTGTCAACTCAGAAAGAATGACAGGATCTGTTTTGGCACCCTTCCTGAAGTGTGACCTGCAAATAATCCCCTAGAAATAAGCCAGATTGACTGTGGGGCTCATCTTGGTATTTTCCCCTTCTTTCAGGAATCACTATCCTTTGCTGTTAGCCATTGTCTGAAAACCCTTCTTTTAGTTGTTTTGTCTGTATTTTGGAGGTTTTTAAAGGTGGAACTGTAAATCTGGTCATGAGGGCGGAGCCCTCATGAATGGGATTATTTCCCTTAGAAGAGAGGCCCCAGAGAGCTCCCTAGCCACTTCCACCAGGTGAGGACACAGTGAAGACAGCTGTCTATGAACCAGAAAGCAGGTTCTCACCAGACACAAAATCTGCCGGCACCTTGATATTGGATTGCCTAGCTTGTACACCATGAGAAATAAACTTCTGTTGTTTATAAGCCACGAGTCTACGGTATTCTGTTATAGCAGCCCAAATGGACTAAGACAGGGGTCATTCCTTAATAGGTCATTTGCCTAAGATAGGCAAAGCAAGATAGGACACAATACTTTGTACAACATTACATACTACCTGGATAATGTTAAATACCAGGAAAGCATTACTTTTGGTGAGATTTAAAGGATAAGTATGGGGTCTTGGTTAGGGGCAGAGGATACCATGGTCAAGCTAGACCACAAGCCAGGAATACATGAAGATAAGTACAGGCCCTACTTCAGTGTGTGCTGATGTCTAAGAGCCCATTCAACTCTATAAATGCAGGGCACTAGGAATCTTGTATAAATGAGTGACACTTAATCTAAAAAAAAAAAAAAGTATTTCTACTTACAATGGTCCTGCTTCCATGGAGATGTTAACATGTGCTTTGATTTTCAAATCCTTCTGAATTTGAGGGTCACAGGCTTGCCTGAAATTGCCTAGGTAGATCTTGCCTGGTATTATTTCAACAGGGTATGGCTGAAATGCATCCAGTTCCTAAGGTGGGGAAGGAGAGAGACTGCTATATAAAATATGTACATTACATATACTATAATATGTTCATATTCCCCAAGGAAGAAGTTGATTTTGTCCCTTGAAATATGGCTCAACAAACTAGCTTAGAAAGATAGTCCAGCACAGTGAATGATGCTGAGATTTAGGTATTCAAGGAGACTGCCAAGTAATAACTTGCATGAAGAACAAGGGCTGGTAGTGACAGAAGGACTGAGCCAGCATGATGACTCTGAACACTAACATCCACTTACCTCTATGGCACCTGTTTGCATTTTGCCAGGTGCACAGAGACTGGAGTCTAACACACCGTGGCCCAACCCAGACTGGGAAGAAACAGACCTTTTACTATACTTGGAGGCCACCAGAATTTAAACAACTTTGAAAAAAACAATAAAACTACTCACATAGCATCTATTTATCATTAGGTAATGAATTCTGATGAGTTCTGATGTAGAGATGTAGGGAGTTACATGGAAACTTCCTGAATTCCAGGTCCCAAGTTATAACAGGAAAACTTTTGGTTTCTTTGGAAAGCAAAGAAACAATGGAAAGTATTATTTCTACATTTCCCAAAGTGTGTCCTAACAAACACTGGTCCTTTACAATTCACTATGAAAAAAGCGCTCAGGGAATCAAGTACATATGGGAAACGATACCTATGATACCTCTCCCTCAGAACCTTACCGTGGACATGAACAATTAAAGGATCGAGAAAATCATGCAGTAAACAAATCCACTAACTACAGCCACTATCAACAATAGTATAGAGTTTCCTCAAAAAATTAAAAAAAGAACTACCATATGATGCAGCCATTCCACTTCTGGGTATATAGCCAAAAGAAATGAAATCACTACCTCAAAGAAACAGCCCCCATGGTTACTGCAGCATTATTCACAATAGCCAAGACATGAAAGCTGACAGATGAATGGATAAAGTGGGCACATATATGCAATGGGATATTACTCAGCCACAAGAAAGAAGGAAATCCTGCCATCTGTGACAACATGGATAGACCCTGAGGGTATTAAACTAAGTGAATTAAGTCAGATAGAGAAGGACAAATACATATGATCTCATATACAATACAAAAATCTAAAAAAGCCAAATTCATAGAAACAGAGAGTATATGGTGGTTGCCAGGGACTGGGGGTGGGGAACATGGGGAACTGTTAGTCAAAAGGATACAAACTTTGAGACATAAGATGAATAAGTCCTGGTGATCTAATATACAACATGGTGACAATACTTAACAATACTGTATTATATATTTGAAAGTTACTAAGACTAAATCTTAAATGTTCTCACCACACACAAACAAAAACAGGTAAAATGTGTGAGGTGATAGAATGCTCATTAACCTACTATGGCAAACATTTCACAATACACATGTGTATCAAATTCACACACAGTTTACAGCTTAAATTTATATATGGTGCATGTCAATTACATCCCAATAAAACTGGAAGGAAAAAATTACAAAATTTGATTGTTCCAAAGGAAGATTCTTAGAGTCATTATTAGATTATTAGATCATCTAATTAGATTATTGGGTAATTAGATAAATAATTATTAGAGTATTGGGAAAAATTATCATCAAATCATAAGATTAATTTTATAAACTAGGTAGGAAAACAGCCAGAGCAGCATCCCAATCTAAGGCTGCTCTCCAAGTGTGCCTCCAGGGACTGAAAGCCAGTGAAAATCTCCTACCAGAAAATATGGCGGCATGAGAGGTGAGACAGAGGCTTCCTCTTAAAACCACATATAATACGAAAATATAATTAATACAACTACTCCTGAAAGAGCAACAGGAAAGTGGACTGCACCAGACTGCATACACCCGGAGAAAAGAGCAGACCTCACAGAAAAGAGTAATGTACCAAAGCTGTGGCCCAGCAGAATCCAACCCTTCCCCCACCAGAGCTCACCGGTGGGAAGAAGAGAAATGGAGCAGGGAGGGAGTGGAGGCCTGGGACTGCTGAATACCTAACTCCGGATATCTGCTCTGGGAACACAAACCTACATTTCATGGTGCTTGCATGGTACTCTCGTGAGTAGGGGGTTGGAAAGCTAAGACAGGCAGAATTCCTGGAGAGACTGAGATTCCAGCCGCTTGTGGAAAGCAGGGATCCATATCCAGCTGCTCTGGGACAAAAGAAAGGCAGGCAGTCTGAGACACTTCCTAACAAGGAAGCCCTTAGCAAGAGGGCTGATAAAGGGGCAAGGATTGCACAGAGCTTTTTGTTCAGGAGAAAGGACAGGTAGACAAAATTGTCCAGGTACACTCTGCCCAGCAGGTTGGGAGCTTTCACGATATTCAGGTGCTCCAGCTCCCTGGCTGGCTACACAGCTCCAAGAACCCACTCTGGGATACGCAGCCTACTGTGCCTTTCTCCCGGCCAGCCCCACCTGGCTCGCAAACTGGCAAACCCTACCCTGGCGTTAGCCCAGCCAAAGGGAAGATCTGTCTACAGCAACTACAAACACAAACCATACAGGCTTAAACCTGTGTGCAAGGCCCACTGGTTCAGGCAGTGGAGTCAGGCACAGCAGCAAGGAAGCAGGGAACAGCTCTTTCCTCCCCCCAGGCACCAATACCACTCCCCTGCAACCCCCAACATTGCTTCAAGGGAAGAGTAGCTCCAGAGAGTAGAGCTTCTGGGCACTAGAGGGCACCACATACAAATATGAAACGCCACAGGAACCTGGTTCAAGGTAATAGTAATACAACTCCTGAGAAAGATTTAAATGACACCGACCTCATGAATCTTCCTGAAAGGGAGTTCAAAATAAAAATCATTAACATGCTTATGGAGATACAGAATGATATTCAAGAATTCAGGAATGAATTCCAGTCGAAGATCCAATCATTGAAGAGCACAATAGAGGGTATTAAAAGCAGATTGGATATGATGGAGGAGAGGATAAATGAAATAGAAACTAGAGAACAGGAATACAAAGAAGCTGAGGCACAGAGAGAAAAAAGGATCTCTAAGAATGAAAGAATATTGAGAGAACTGTGTGACCAATCCAAATGGAACAGTATTCACCTTATAGGGGTACCAGAAGAAGAAGAGGGAGAAAAAGAGATAGAAAGTGTCTTTGAGGAGGTAAATGCTGAAAACTTCCCCAAACTGGGGAAGAAGATACTCTCTCAGGCCATGGAGATGCACAGATCTCCCAACACAAGGGACCCAAGGAAGACAACACCAAGACATATAGTAATTAAAATGGCAAAGATCAAGGATAAAGGCAGACTATTAAAAGCAGCCAGAGAGAGAAATAAGATCACATACAAAGGAAAGCCCATCAGGCTATCATCAGACTTCTCAACAGAACCCTTACAGGCCAGAAGGGAGTGGCATGATGTATTTAATGCAATGAAGCAGAAGGGCCTTGAACCAAGAATACTTTATCCCATAAGATTATCATTTAAATTTGAAGGAGGGATTAAACAATTTCCAGATAAGCAAAAGTTGAGAGAATTTACCTCCCACAAACCATCTCTACAGTGTATTTTGGAGGGACTGCTATAGATGGAAGTGTTCCTAAGGTTTAATAGCTGTCACCAGAGGTAATAAAACCACAGTAGAGAAAGTAGAACCGTTAATTACTAAGCAAATGCAAAATGAAATTAACTCTCTGCAAAGTCAATCAAGGGATAGGCAAAGAGTACAGAATATGATACCTAATATATAAAGAATGGAGGAGGAAGAAAAAAAAACCTTTAGACTGTGTTTGTAATAGCATATTAAGTGAGTTAAGTTAGATTCTTAGATAGTAAGGAAGTTAACCTTGAACCTTTGATAACCACAAATCTAAAGCCTGCAATGGCAATAAGTACATAACTATCGATAATCACCCTAAATGTAAATGGACTGAATGCACCAATCAAAAGACATAGAGTCACTGAATGGACAAAAGCAAGATGCATCTATATGCTGCCTACAAGAGACTCACTTTAAACCCAAAGACATACACAGACTAAAAGTGAAGGAATGGAAAAAGATATTTCATGCAACTAATAGGGAGAAAAAAGCAGTAGTTGCAGTACTTGTATCAGACAAAATAGACTTCAAAACAAAGAAAGTCCCAAGAGACAAAGAAGGACATTACATAATGATAAAAGGGTCATACCAACAAGAAGATATAACCATTACAAATATCTGTGTGCCCAACACAGGAGCACCTACATATGTGAAACAAATACTAACAGAATTAAAAGGAGAAATAGAATGCAATGCATCCATTCTAGGAGACTTCAACACTCCACTCACTCTGAAGCACAGATCAACCAGACAGAAAATAAGTAAGGAGACAGAGGCACTGAACAACATGTTAGAACAGATGAACCTAACGGACATCTATAGAACTCTACACCCAAAAGCAGCAGAATACACATTCTTCTCAAGTGCACATGGAATATTTGCAAGAATAGATCATATACTATGCTACAAAAAGAGCCTCAGGACACAAAAAGACACTTCTCTAAAGAAGAAATTCAGATTACCAAAAGGCACATGAAAAGATGCTCCACATCGCTAATCATCAGAGAAATGCAGATTAAAACCACATTGAGATATCACCTCACACCAGTGAGGATGGCCAACATCCAAAACACAAACAACAACAAATGTTGGCGAGGATGTGGAGAAAAGGGAACCCTCCTACACTGCTGGTGGGAATGCAAATTAGTTCAACTATTGTGGAAAGCAGTATGGAGGTTCCTCAAAAAACTCAAAATAGAAATACCATTTGACCCAGGAATCCCACTCCTAGGAATTTACCCTAAGAATGCAGTAGCCCAGTTTCAAAAAGACAGATGCACCCCTATGTTTATTGCAGCACTATTTACAATAGCCAAGAAATGGAAGCAACCTAAGTGTCCATCAGTAGATGAATGGATAAAGAAGATGTGGTACATATACACAATGGAATATTATTCAGCCATAAGAAGAAAACAAATCCTACCATTTGCAACAACATGGATGGAGCTAGAGGGTATTATGCTCAGTGAAATAAGCCAAGCCGTAAAGGACAAGTATCAAATGATTTCACTCATATGTGGAGCATAAGAACAAAGACAAAAACTGAAGGAACAAAACAGCAGCAGACTCACAGAACCCAAGAATGGACTAATAGTTACCAAAGGGAAAGGGACTGGGGAAGATGGGTGGGAAGGGAGGGATAAGAGGGAAAAGGGCATTACGATTAGCAGATGTAATGTTGGGGGGGCACGGAGAGGGCTGTACAACTCAGAGAAGACAAGTAGTGATTCTATAGCATCTCACTACACTGATGGACAGTGACTGTAATGGGGTTGGTGGGGGGAACCTGATGAAGGGGGTAGTTTAATAACCATAATATTGCACATGTAATTGTAGATTAATGATACCAAAATAAATTATAAAAAAAAAATAAGAGCCTTGGTAAATTCAAACAGATTGAAATTCTACCAGCCAGTTTCTCAGACCACAAAGGTATGAAACTAGGAATAAATTATGCAAAGAAAATGAAAAATCCCACAAACACATGGAGGCTTCACAACATGCTCCTAAATAACCAATGGATCAATGACCAAATAAAAACAGAGATCAAGCAATATATGGAGACAAATGACAACAACAATTCAACACCACAAAATTTGTGGAATGCAGCAAAGGCTCTGCTAAGAGGAAAGTATATTGCAATACAGGCCTACCTCAGGAAAGAACAAACCCACATGAGCAGTCTAAACTCACAATTAACGAAACTAGAAAAAGAAGAATAAATGAGGCCCAAAGTAAGTAGAGGGAGGGACATAATAAAGATTAGAGCATAAATAAAATCGAGAAGAGTAAAACAACAGAAAGAATCAATGAAAGCAAGAGCTGGTTCTTTGAGAAAATAAACAAAATAGATAAACCCCTAGCCAGATGTATCAAGAAAAAGAGAGTCTACTCACATAAACAGAATCAGGAATGAGAAAGGAAAAATCACTATGGACACCACAGATATACAAAGAATTATAAGAGAATACTATGAAAAATTATATGCTAACAAACTGGATAACCTAGAAGAAATGGACAACTTTCTAGAAAAACACAACCTTCCAAGGCTGACCCAGGAAGAAACAGAAAATCTGAATAGACCAATTACCAGCAAAGACATTGAATTGGTAATCAAAAAACTACCTAAGAACAAAACCCCTGTACCAGATGGCTTCACCACTGAATTTTATCAAACATTTAGTGAAGACCTAATACCCATCCTCCTTAAAGTTTTCCAAGGAGTAGAAGAAGAGGGAATACTTCCAAACTCATTCTATGAGGCCAGCATCACTCTAATACCAAAACCAGGCAAAGACACCACAAAAAAAGAAAATTACAGACCAATATCCCTGATGAACATAGATGCAAAAATACTCAACAAAATATTAGCAAACTGAATTCAAAAGTACATCAAAAGGATCATCCATCATGATCAAGTGGGATTCATCCCTGGAATGCAAGGATGGTACAACATTCGAAAATCCATCAACATCATCCACCACATCAACAAAAAGAAGGACAAAACCCACATGATCATCTCCATAGATGCTGAAAAAGCATTTGACAAAATTCAACATCAATTCATGATAAAAACTCTCAACAAAATGGGTATAGAGGGCAAGTACCTCAACATCATAAAGGCCATATATATCAAAACCACAGCTAACATTATGCTTAACAGTGAGAAGCTGAAAGCTTTTCCTTTAAGATCAGGAACAAGACAGGGATGCTTACTCTCCCCACTTTTATTCAACATAGTTCTAGAGGTCCTAGCCACGGCAATCAGACAACACAAAGAAATAAAAGGCATCCAGACTGGTAAGGAAGAAGTCAAACTGTCCCTGTTTGCAGATGATATGATATTGTACATAAAAAACCCTAAAGACTCCACTCCAAAATTACTAGATCTAATATCTGAATTCAGCAAAGTTGTGGATACAAAATTAATACACATAAATCTGTTGCATTTCTATAGACTAACGGTGAACTAGCAGAAAGAGAAATCAGGAAAACAATTCCATTCAAAATTGCAACCAAAAGAATAAAATACTTAGGAATAAACCTAACCAAGGAAGTGAAAGGCTTATACTCTGAAAACTACAAGACACTCATGAGAGAAATTAAAGAAGATACCAATAAATGGAAACACATCCTGTGCTCATGGATAGGAAGAATTCATATTGTCAAAATGGTCATCCTGCCTAAAACAATCTCCAGATTCAATGCAATCCCTATCAAAATACCAACAGCATTCTTCAACCAACTAGAGAAAATCGTTCTAAAATTCATATGGAACCACAAAAGACCCCGAATAGCCAAAGCAATCCTGAGAAGGAAGAATAAAGCTGGGGGTATTACACTCCCCAACTTCAAGCTCTACTACAAAGCCACAGTAATCAAGACAATTTGGTACTGGCACAAGAACAGACCCATAGACCAATGGAACAGACTAGAGAACCCTGATATAAACCCAACCATATATGGTCAATTAATATATGATAAAGGAGCCATGGACATACAGTGGGGAAATGACAGCCTCTTCAACAGCTGGTGTTGGCAAAACTGGACAGCTACATGTAAGAGAATGAAACTGGATTATTGTCTAACTCCATACACAAAAGTAAACTTAAAATGGATCAAAGACCTGAATATAAGTCAAGAAACCATAAAACTCTTAAAAGACAACATAGGCAAAAATTTCCTGAATATAAGCATGAGCAACTTCTTCCTGAACTCATCTCCTCGAGCAAGAGAAAGAAAAGCAAAAATGAACTCATGGGACTACATCAAACTAAACGTTTTCTGTATGGCAAAAGACACCATCAACAGAACAAAAAGGCATCCTACAGTATGGGAGAATATATTTGTAAATGAAATGTCCAACAAGGGGTTAACATCCAAAATATATAAAGAACTTACACGCCTCAACACCCAAAAAGCAAATAACCTGATTAAAAAATGGGCAGAGGATATGAAGAGACAGTTCTCCAAAGAAGAAATTCAGATGGCCAACAGACACATGAAAAGATGCTCCACATCACTAATCATCAGGGAAATGCAAATTAAAACCACAATGAGATATCACCTCACACCAGTAAGGATGGCCAGCATCGAAAAGACTAAGAACAACAAATGCTGGCGAGGATGCGGAGAAAGGGGAACCCTCCTACACTGCTGGTGGGAATGTAACCTAGTTCAACCATTGTGGACAGCAATATGGAGGTTCCTCAAAAAACTAAAAATACAAATACCATTTGATCCGGGAATCCCACTCCTTGGAATTTACCCAAAGAATACAACTTCTCAGATTCAAAAAGACCTATGCACCCATATGTTTATAGCAGCACTTTTTACAATAGCCAAGATATGGAAGCGACCTAAGTGTCCATCAGTAGATGAATGGATAACGAAGAGGTGGTACATATACACAATGGAATACTATTCAGCCATAAGAAAGAAACAAATCCTACCATTTGCAACAACATGGATGGAGCTGGAGGATATTACGCTCAGTGAAATAAGCCAGGTGGAGAAAGACTAGTGCCAAATGATTTCCCTCATTTGTGGAGTATAACAACAGAGCAAAACTGAAGGAACAAAATAGCAGCAGACTCAGAGACTCCAAGAAGGAACTAGTGGTTACCAAAGGGGAGGGGTGGGATGGTGGGTTGGGAGGGAGGGAGAAGGGGATTGAGGGGTATTATGTTTAGTACACATGGTGTGGGGGATCAAGGGGAAAACAGTGTAGCACAGAGAAGGCAAATAGTGAATCTGTGGCATCTTACTACACTGAAGGACAGTGACTGCACTTAGGCGTGGGTGGTGATGATAATATGGGTAAATGTAGTAACCACATTGCTTTTTCATGTGAAACCTTCATAAGAGTGTATATCAATAATACCTTAATAAAAATTTTTTTTTAAAAAAGAGAAAATCTCCTACCAGTTCCTGGACTGACTACCTGTAGCTTGGATGTTTACAATAAAACAGTGGCTACATATTTACTGTTGGCATGGATTAAAATTTTACCTGTGATAGTAAAGTAAAACCTAGGCATAACCTCAAAAAAAAAAAAGAAGAAATTCACTAATGTTGTATAAACTGGTGTTTTCAATATGATCTGTTTAGCAACCAACCCCTTTTTTCCATTAGTATTTCATAGGAAATGCTGGCCTATGTCATTTCACAGCTCAAACCCAGTTCTAAAACTTCTCTGGCCCCAAGTCTGACTCAGAAATAACAACTTAAGTACCTCGGGATACTTTGCTGTCTACCTTAGTCCAGAACCTTCTGGCCTCAACACTTCTGCTGTCCCAGTGAACCAACCGCCAACCCACAGTCTTCCCAAGCTTTCAGCCTCAAAAGCCTTTATTAGAGAGCAAACACCAACCTGAGCCAATCCTCAAGTTGGTGAGAGGCTCACGAGCCTTCTGCCTGCAGGCAGGCCCACTTCTCACCGATGCGACCCAAGCCTCCCTAGAGCTGGGGTTCACCCCACCCAGGACACTCAGCTTGCTGGAGCCAAATGAAATCCTCCTAGTTTCACCTGAAAAATCACTCACCACCCACCACACATCTATCAGCTCTCTTCCTGCTGCTTCCAGCCAGCTTCCGTCCCTGTGGCTGTGTGGATGCGGGGGAAGAGGGTGCAGCATGCATAAAAACCTGCTGTGCTTAAAGAGTGTACGCCTGTTATTTCTAGATGATGTAAGTTTGACAACCACATGGACAAATGTAAAAGAAACAGCGATCTCAAATTAACATGTCCAGACAAGCCCACAGCCTTCCCCCAGTATGCCTCCTCCTCCCGCGTCCTCCACCTCAAGAAGCGACACTACTGGCCACCTGTCACCAGCACCTGAACCAGGGCCATTATCCAAGACTCCTCCCTCCCCCACCCCCCACTCCGCCATATCTAATCAATGCCACTTCCTAAACTTTCCTTGACTCGGTCCTCTCCTCTCTACCCCCACTTGCTGGCAGGTCTCCCCAAATCCAGTCTGCCCCACTGATCTGCTCTCCGCACTGCAATCCGCACTGGTCTGTCTAAAGTGCAATCTGACCATGCTATCCTTAACTTAAAACCACTCAGCAGTGCACCACCATTTCTCTCAAGTACAGTCTTCACAAGTTCTAGTTAACAGAACCCTTTTGCTTACAGTGAAAACTTATGGAAGAGATTGCCCCATGCAAAACAGGAGGCCTTCTCAGAGCCCTATTCTGTGCCTCTACCCCACCCCCTGCACAGAAGGAGCTCCTTGGAGAGTAGTGGGGACACCCCACTTTACAGTGTGTCAGAGAATATAACAGGAGGGGAAGGGGCTTTCACACTTGCCCCTGGATTACTAACAGTGGTCCCAAAGCAGGCATGAGTCACCCCCACCCCACCCCACCCAGCCCTCACCCCAGTCTACATAAGACAACCAGAGGAAAGGGCAACTCCCAACTGTATACATGTGTCAGAATTGACCAAACTGTACATTCTAAACATATGCAGTTCATCCTATGTCAATTATGCCTTACCAAAGCTTTCTGGGCTAGGGGTAAGTTATCTGCAATGTTGTCAGTGTGATGTGTGCAGAGAATACTCCACACACTGAAAAGCCAGTAAGGTGTGTTCCTCTGGGAGCCAGAAGGAGTGCAAGCAGGGTGAGGAGACTGGCTGCACCCCACTGAGCTGAAAATCACAGTGTAGTTACTTCAGTGGAAGGAGGGGAGGCAGACATGAATACCTTGGATCTGAGGACACATATGGCCTGAGACATGAGTCCCTGCCTTTTCCCAGAGGCTGGCTGGAGCAGCAGAGTCAGCAAGGTGAGGAGGGGCTGCAGTGGGGTCTGTAGGCCTCTCTTCCCACCATCATCCTCCTTGGTGGCTCATTCTGGGATTCAGGTGGAGGAGTGTGGCTGTGGGGGTCAGGGGGGTGGGTGGTCGGGGCTCCCAAAGGCAGGGAAGGGAATTGGAGGTACTCCTGGCAGGAAGTCTCAACAGTTGGCTCTCTGAAGGATCCTCTATAATAAATGGGGCCCCTGAACAAGGTCCCCAAGAAAACCAGCAGCATATGGAACTAGGCTGGGCCAGAGTGAGAACAAGGCACTTCCCCACCCCTGACAAGCAGCCCATCACACCAGACAGGCTCACTCTGGAGCCCCAGTACCAGCGGGCGAGGCCCAGATGGGGGAAAGAGAGTATGTCCTTGAACCTAACCCACACCCTTCCCCACTCCCAGACACCCAGCAAACCAAAGTCTGCCCAGCTCTTGGGGGTGGGAAGAGATGAGATTTGATTCAGATTTGAAATTGGAATGTTAAACTAGCCTGGCCTATACTGAACTAATAATTTTTACTCCCTTTTAAAAAATTATTTCAAAATTATACAAAAGTAGAGAGGATATCTTAATAAACCCCTGGATCTGTCATCTATTTGCAAACATTATTAATTAATAGCCAATTTTATTTCATCTATATCCCCACCAATTTCCCAACCCACCTTCAGATTACTCAGAAAGAAATTCCAGACATTGTATCATTTTACCCATAAATATTTTATTATGTATCTGTGAAAGAGAGGGTCTCATACTTTGAACACGTAAACATAATAATGTCTTCACAACTTAAAAAAATATAATTCCTTACTCTCATCAAATATCCAGTTACATTTCCCCAATCATTTTATCATATGACTAAACTGAAATTTTTCGTAACTGAAAGTGGCCAGAAAGTTTGGAATGTGCCCAAGATGTAGCTAAGGGCAATGAGAACACAGCTGAAGGAAACAGTTGGAAAGAATGAAGCTCCTGCGGGTTCACATGCCCTGGCATTCAGACGCTCGATAAGCTGAAACTCCACAACACACCCCTGGGACCATCCCTGCTGCCAGTCACTGCCACCCAGTTCTCCTCCTCACAAGGCCCTCTTCCTAAAGGTTTGGCTCCAGGAAGGAAATACCTCTCCTCTGGGCTCCAGACCCCTGCTGCGTCCCTTGTCTGCCCTACTAGACGAGGGACTTCGCATTGCCAGGGACTCTATCGGGCCTTTTTTTTAATATTTGGACCCAGCCAGGGTCTGTGGGACCAGAGAGCTGAGAATGGAGACAGAGCCTCAAATCAGGACACCCCTGCCTGTCTTTCGAGTGTGGCCTACCACCTACAACTCCCCCTGGGATCCCTGCCCTGTGAACAGGCCCCATCTCTGAAACACCATGCTGGCCTTGCCCTGAATCTGGCGATTATAAATTCATCACAGGTTCATTCCCCAAGTGCAGCCTTAGATATCTCTTCCATCTTTTCCATGTTGTCTGTCTCCTCCTCTTTCTCTTACCCTGCTCCCCTCCCCCTTGGCCCAGGGGAGGCCCATGCTTCCGTCCAAGCTGCCCATGCTTAGCACCCTGCCTTACCTGTGGCATCCAGATGATCTTCTGTGTCCGGAAGAAGTGGTACATGGCTGAGAAGCGCTGGTAGCCCCCTTTCAGGATGCGAACGGGGTGGCGGGTGAGGTGGGTCAGGGCTCTGCCACACTCAACGGCAGCTCCAGGCGCTGTTACTAAGGATGGAGACCAAGAGACGAATGTCCCCAGTGTACTCGCCATTTGTCTAAAGCTCCAGACCACTTTATTCTGAAAAGAAATGATCTAGGAAGCTGAAGCAAAGGTAAATAAAGATGAGTGTTAGACTTAAAACTTAAAAAGCAACTTAAAACCTAGTAAGGTGACCTATTTTTCCCCCTGTAAACTCTGAGCTTTCATATATGTATATATGTTATATATGTACTGTTGCAGGGAAGGATGATTTAATGTTAAGATAAATGTCATATATCATATATTTTATACCATACAATTCACCTACTTAAAATGTACAAATTAACAGTTTTTAGTATATTCACAGTTGTGTAACCCATCACCACCAACAATTTTAGACACTTCCATCATCCCAAAAGAAACCCTGGGCCAGTTGGAGGGTTTCACTCCTCGTTTTCCCCCCAAACACCTACCCAGCTCTATACAACCACTAATCTCACTTCTCTCTATGGATTTACCTTTTCTGGACATGTCATATAAATGGAATCACATAATACGTGGCATTTTGTGTCTGGCTGCTTTCACTTAGCATCACGTTTCCAAAATCCATCCATGCTGTAGCCTGTGCTCTAGCTCCATTCCTTTTTATGGCTGGACAGTATTCCATTGCGTGGATCGACCACCTTCTGTACATTCAGCTGCTGATGGACACCGGGCTGTTTCCACTTTGGGGCTATCGTGAATAATGCTGATCGGAACATTCAGGTGCAAAGTTTTGCATGCATAGGTTTCTATTTCTTGTGGATACATACCTAGGAGTGGTATTGCTGGGCCATATGGTAACTCTACATTTAACTTTTTGAGAAAATGTCAAACTCTTCCACAGCAGCTGTACTCTTTTACATTCTGACCAGCAGACTACGAGGGCTCCAATTCTCCACATTCTCGCCAATACTCATTACTACATGCCTTTTGGATCCCAGTCATCTTAGTGGGTGTGAGGTGATATCTCACAGTGGTTTGGACATCGGTTAAATCTTAAATGCCTCCATTGATCTGCAGAATCACTATCAGACTATACGTAAATTAGCTACAAGACCCAAAGTTTGCATAATTAGGGCTAAACCAAGATTTCCTGAGGCCAGGATCTGACCCCTAAAGAGAAATTCTGTGCAGCAGACTCTGGAGAGCCAGCTGAAAGGACAAAGGGAGGGCATGGACTCAACTTCTTCCATACTCAACTTCTGTCCAGGCAGAGAAACCTAATTCCAGCAGGATAATGTCCTGATATATGTCCTGTTGAGGACGTAAGTGGACTATGGCCCATCTGGAGAGACTATATTTGGAGGAAGAGCCCAGAGTCAGCAGCCAGGCAAGAAGAGAACCTGTAGGTGGAGAGACCGGAGGCAACCCCCACCCCAGGGGACCTGCCTCAGAAGCCAGCATCCTGGGTCTTACAGATCCAGCTCCCTCTTGAGCAAGAAGGGAATAATGAGGGTCAGAGGCCTCTGGGTTGCTGGGTAAGGAGTCTCAAGCCACTGTGCTGCTGCCTTTAAACCAGACAACTGCCCCTGCCAGTATCACACAGCCTGCTGGAGGCTTATTCACACTCAAGGGCCATGGGATCAGCGCTGAAGGAAGGCCAGTTTCCAGGAGTCAATGAGAGACTCCAGCAGAAAGCTATGAGAACACCACAGGGCCCCGGCTATCCACCCAAAAATGCTAATGGAATTAATATTTTTGAAAGGTTAAATTCACTTGTTTTTATTCTCATTAATCCTGAGTAACCAGTCATGTGAGGTTTCCCACACTTTGAACTGGGGCCCCCACTGCTTCAGGAGGATGGGGAATGCCATGCAGATCAAGGGGGTCACCACTGCAGTAGGAGCTTTAAATTATTTTGGGTGCTTAGCCAGACAATTGTCTTGAAGGTCAGGCTTTGTTGAGAGAGGAGAAGAAAAGGAACCCCAAATTCCCAAAGCTCCCCTTCAGAGTCCAGGGAGCTCCACACATATCAGGAGCCCAGCGTGCATGCAGGTCTAGAACCTATACGTTGCCAGGAAAGATGATTTAACATTGGGGAAATGTCTCTCAAACAAGAGGGAGGCTGCCGTTTGCATGCTAAGAGGAACTCAGGGAGAGTCGATGCGGCCCAGACAAGGGAAGCTACTTCTCGGGTTGTTAAGACAAGACCCAGCTAGGGAGGTTGAAACATGTTACCAGCAACAGAGAGCTGAAAACAGCTTGTGCCCCATTTCCCACTAGGATTCTGAGGCCCCCACAGCAAAGGTGGGGAGATGAGGGGAGATGCAGCAGGCCCAGGAACCAGGAACGCCAGGGGAGCTGAGTAGGAGGGCACAGGGCAGGGCAGAACCACTCGTGACTTACATGCTGTGAACGTTTCGGCTGCAGACACAGCAAGGAAAGAGGCCTGTGGCCAAAGGCCATACAGGCTGAGCTGCACGCCACTAGGAGCTCTGCAGGAAAAGACTACACAGAGACCAGCCCCTGCTTCCAGATGCTGAAGGCACCCCCCAACAGCCATTCCTTGGTGCCTCTTGCCAGTGGAGAGGAGGAGTGTGTGGTGAGAGAAACCCTGAGGCGGCCTTTTCCCACAAGACTCTGCATGTACCGGAAGATGCTATTTTAAAGGAGAAAAGTTGCCTTGGCTGGGCAAGGTGTGTGCGTGTGTGGTGCAGGTTTTGCCGTGTTGTTGTTTTTGTGGTTGGGGTTTCCTACTGAGTGAGAAAAGGGCACAGTGAGGTCAGTGATGGAATGCAGAGGGGATTGTGTTTATTGACCACCATTTCCCGGAGTCTCAGGGTCCCGCCTAGGATTGAACACTGGAGCACAACAGGATGGGCTCAGGGAAGAGAGGGAATTTTCCTGCTAAGGACCTCCTGGGATGACTGATTTTATTCAAGGTGGAAGCCTAGCGCCACCCAGTGCCCACTGGCGTGAATGCTCTGCCCATGGACCCACCCACACGTATTAGTGCCTGAGCCACAAGCAGCAGAGCCCCTGCCAATGGTGAGGTGGGTCGGCTCCAAACCAGGGGTGGATGGAGAACGCAGCAGAGGCTCAGGAAAGCAGATTCAAACTGACCATGTTTTCACGCTCTGGCTCTGGACTGGAGCGACTGCTTTGCTCTCCAGCATCATTACCCAAGTCTTGGGAGACCAGTAGAGCCAACTGCCTAGGTTTGAATCCTGGCATGGTGGGCATGGTGGTTTAAAAATACACCCACAAATTCTTTCATAACTCCTCCCTTAAAAGGGTGAGCCTAATTCCCTTCTACTTGAGGGTCAGCTGTACTTGGTAACTTGCTTCTAATGGACAGAATGTGACAGAAATGACTGTGTTTAAGGCCCAAGATTACGTCATTAAAGGCACGTGGCTTTCCCTTGCTCTCCTGCTGTCTTGGATCACTTGCTCTGGAGGAAACCAGCTGCCACGTCATGAGGCCTTTCAAACATCCCAGGGAGAGAACCACATGGCGAGGAACTGAGGCCTCCTTCCAACTAGCCAGTGAAACTAAGGCCTCCTGCCCATACCCACATGAAGGCGTGATCTCGGGTGCATATCCTGGCCCAGTCAAGCCTTCACATGACAGTAGTCCTGGCTGATATCTTGACCACAACCTCAAGAGACACGCTGTGCCAGAACCTCCTAGCTAAGCTGCTTCGGAATTCTAGACCCACAGAAACTATGAAATAATTAACGCTGGCTGCCTTAAGCTACTGAGTTTGGGGATAACTTGTTATACAGCAATAGATAACTCACCAGGTGTGAAACATTGGGTGAGTTATTTCACCTTTCCAGGTCCCAATTTCCCATCTTTATAAGATAGAGATGTTACCTATTAGGAGACAATCCTCCATGGTATCTCATGTTTATTTATGCATGTCCTTTGAACAAAGGTACTCGCTTTTCCAGGACATATGTATAACAGCCTTGGAAGACAGAGACCGTTTTTCCCTCCAGAGCCAAGGTAGGCAGGCTTTCTGCCCACCATGAAAGATTCAGGCCCCTGAACTCACTTTTCCTATCACACAACCCACAGCACAGCCAGGTGTTACTTAGCCCTCAGAAGGGCACCCTTTGAGAGCTGGAGTTGGGGGCACCAGGGCAGGAAGATGACATTCTGGCTACCCTTATGGCTCTGAGTAATAAAGTCCTTTGTCTCTGCCACAGGAGCTTCATGTCTTCTGCCAGCATCCGTGAAACTGTGGCAGGCTCACCTGTCATCTTGCAAGGAAGGAAAAATCACAGAAAGGATTTTTCACACAAAGAAGGAAAAAAGACCCTTCCCAAGTCTTAGATTGCTACCCTCACAGGGTGTTCCGCAAACTGCACCCGCTGACCCCAGCAGAGCACCGTGCGTGGTTCTTGGCACCTGGCAAAAGCACTCAATAACTTACCTATTATGCTTGTTGCTACTGTAAACACCCACCTTGTGTGCTGTCATCAGAGTCGTCACCATCACTGTGTTTTAGGACCACCTCCAGCATGCTGGTGTTGTCGTCGTACACCACGCAGTATCTCACACACTCCAGATCCACAGACTCCGGGATAAGGTATTCATTTGCCTTCTATCGAAACCACAAGAGAGGCCTGTTGGCAGGTTCAAGTGTTCCCACACAGCAGCCCTGGGCAGAGCTGGACGTAGGACAGGGCCCACTCCCCTAACCACACACACAGGCACGGAGGCACCGAGAATGGACCAGAGGGTCTGCTGAGTTCCAGGAACCTGCCACACCCACACCCACTGCTGTGAAAAGCTGATCACAGCAAAGGCAACCACAGACAGGTGCCTGCTCACAGAACAGCTGGTCTACAGCCCGGGCCACGAGTGCCATCAGAGCAACTATGACAACTGAACCGATGGCATCATCTCTCTGGGGGTCAGTGACTGGCGATGGGGACCAAATCCAAACTCCAACACAGAGGACACTAAGCGGAAGGCTGAACAAGCAGGAGTCATGAGCAAGCAGCTTTGACGAGGGAGACTGTAAGCTCATTGAGAGCGGGAGCTTTGACCCCTTCACAGTCACTGATGTATCCTGAGTTTCTACAACAGGGCCCGGCACATGGTTGGCCATAAATGTGATTATGAAAAGGAACGGACAAACAGAAAACATGAGGTCATAAGGAGTAGCTGGGGAGAGGCTGAGTTGCCATAATGGTGGATGGCAGATGCTTTCTGCTAAGGAGGTGACGAGCTCCTCAGTACCAGAACTGCCCAGGGCCCCACAGGGTGTTTCAGAGCTCAGGGAGGCCTAGTAGGTGGCAGCTGAGAGGTTAACCTTCATTAGTTCTCAGTGCTTCCAGAAAGCCCCCACTATTCAGGGGCACCGGAGCCTGACTCTATCCCTTGTGATCTGGTACAGCTGACACCGAGGCCCTAGCAAGTAGGACAGGACAAGAGCACGTCTACTGCCTACAAGGCAGTGAGGTGAGGCCCATGGAGGCCCAACCGGGGAAGCACTCTGGGACTCAAAGGGGAGGGATTCCATTTGTCTAAAGGAATTACAAGACAGATGGCGCTCAGAGGACAAGCAGGATTTAGACAGGTGCTCTGAAGGAAAGTGGGGCCCTGGGTGTGGAGAAGAACACAAGGGAAGAGGAGAGGTATGACCAGCCCAGGGACGCTGGAGCAGGTGGGCGAGCAGGAGAGATGCGGCTGGACTTTTGGTGGTTTGTTCAATAAACATTCACTGAGGACCCACTTTGCACTATGCTGTGTGAGGTTCTGGGATACAGAGATTCAAAACAGGAAAGGGAAATGCCTGAGTCGGCCTCAGGGACTCAGAGAGTCTGCACGGAGCAGGAGGCATTTGAGATGAGACCACAAGAGTGAGTAGAAGTTTGCAAGATGGACAAGGGTTGGAGTGTCCAGGCAGAAGCAACAGATTCTGGTCATGCCATTAAGTCAACAACCTACCAGATACCAGGGACCAAGCTGAGCATCCAGGATACAGCAGTGTGTAAAGCACACACACCCCTGTGCTCGTGGACAGCAGTGTGCTGAGGGGCTCACACTGTCCTTCCTGGATTTTAAGAGACCATTTGTCCTAAGATGTGCCACCCATTTAATAACAGTTGCCATCAGGAGCATATGCAAAAGGAGGGATTTATTGGCATATGACAGTACTTCTGGGAGAGTGGGGACCAGCTGGTCCCCAGGAAAACCTGAGGCGGGGCTCTAAAGCCCAGACTGCCCTCTCAGGCGCCCCTCCTCCCTGCTTTCCCTGCACACTGACTCCACCTTCTCAGACAACTTTCCCTGGAGGCCTGAGTCCCGGCCACCAGTGATGCTCAGACTCCTATCCTCCAAACTCCAGCACTTGAACAGAAAGAGCCACCTTCTCTAATTCCAATTCTGATTTGCTGTTTTCATCCGAGGCCCATAGCCAACCACTGTGGCCGAATCCAGACACTATTTTAGGGACCACCACTAGGCCCCCCCATAGTTTGAGCCAGGAGGATATCACATCAAAAAGGGGCAGGGGATGGGTGCCAGACAGAACAGGCATCTGGATTCTACCACGGGTATCTACTACATCTCCTTGGGGAAAAGATGCTTGGCATCAAGAGTGCCAATCAGTTGTAGGACATATTCCAATTTCAGAAAAGTTAAAACACAGGGGGAAAACATGTGCATCTTAGACCACGGGGACGCAGTAGGGCTGTGTTGTTGAGGAGGCAGGATGGGGCAGAGAAGGGAGGTGGAATTGGATCTGGGAAGGCCAACGTGGGCGCTGTGTCCTGCTGGGGCTGGGGGTCCCTGAGACCTGCGATCTGAGACAGGAAACCTGAGGTGGGGAGGTGAGAGGTACCAGCCTGGCTGAGGCAGAGAATGGCTCTTTTCCAGACCTGGGGGTGCTGCCAGAATCAAAGGAATAAGCAGACTTGAAAGCTGAGCTGGAGGCCGAGGGCCATGAGTCACAACAGGGCTCTGAGCAGGCTGCAGAGAGCATAGAAAGGTGTGAAATGGGGATTGAGAGCCAGAGACCTGAAATCCCAGGGAGGTAAAAAGCAGATGATGATGGGTTGGAGTGGGGAAGGCAGTATTGGGCAGCAAGCCTATCCTGGAATGATGCCTATGCCTGGGTCCATGCTCCCTGTCAAGATGTGTGTGGGGAAGGGCCATGTGGGAGCCTAACAGCACAACGGCAGTAAGAATGGGTCAGGGTGGGAGGTGGGGGGTGGCAAGACAAAATTCTAGAAGTAAAATGGACAGGAGAGCTAACTGTAGCCGGACAGGAGAAGCTGGAAGCTGGGTGAAATCTCTGAGTGAGAAAATGTACTGGCAGGTATGGAGGAGACCAAGGACAGACCAGTGGGTTTCTTTCAGCAGCAGCAGGAGAAAATAAAGTTGAACCAAAGAGAAAGGAAATCGGGGAAGTGAGAGAGAACTTGGGAGTCAATGGCGGGGAATGTGGTCAGGAGCGCAGAGGTCAGAGGTGGATCCTGGTGAAGGCTGCCAGGCATGGCAATGACACGAGAGAGAAGACACCCTCTGGGCATGGAGAACAGGGCCTCCTGCAGGACGGGATCATGAAGAGTGCGTGCAGGGCTGGCTTCTAGAAAAGTTGGAATGGAGAGAGGAAGGGGAAGAGAAAGGAGTCACTTCCTTCTTTGGATTATAGTAATTATCTCTGTGGTTTACTGTCAGCTCCTTAGTGGAACAGAAGACAATGGACCAAGGGCATCTCACATTCTGCGTATCCCCAGGGTCTGGAACACTGCCTGGCACGTCAAGAAATTTTATCAATATTTGCTCAGTGAAGCTGTTGACCATGATGGGAGTCTTGCGACACCTTAGGGAGTGTGGGAGACCCTCGAGGTGGATGCACAAGGGTGGCCCTGCCTCTGTGCCCAGTGTCCAACAGCAGGTGCTGCCTCCTGATCTAGGGTAAAATCCTCATTCTCCCCCCACTCCCGTAAGGCAGCCAGCCTCCCCAGATTCCTACTCTGCTGGTGTACCTTCTTCACGCTATGGGCTGTAATCACATGGCTTTCATCATATTCCCACTTGGAACGCACATCTGAAAAGGAAAAGCATTTAACTGACAACTGCATTTGCAAAGGAACACATGACCAAACTCCATAGAGTACTTGCATCATTATCATCCACATATATTTGCTTGGCAATAAGGAAGAGTTATTGGCAGTTGCCCACGCGGCTCCCCTGCCACTTCACACCCATATCCATACATCCCCTTAAAAGGTGGCGAGACTCTCTATCTTCGATTTATGTCCAAAAAATGGGAAGGGACTGGGGAAGATGGGTGGGAAGGGAGGGATAAGGGGGGAAAAGGGGCATTACAATTAGCACACATAATGGAGCGGGAGGGGGGGAGCATACGGGGAAGGCAGTATAACACAGAGAAGACTAGTAGTGATTCTATAGCATCTCACTACGCTGATGGACAGTGACTGTAATGGCGTATGTGGGGGGGACTTGATAATAGGAGGAGTCTAGTAACCATAATATTGCTCATGTGATTGTACATTAATAATAGCAAAATAAAAACAAAAAGAAAGGAAAAAAAGTGGGAAGGGGAGAAATCAAAGTCAGAATGAGCTCAAATTAAATGCTGCATGGAATTTTCAACCCAAATTCAGACTCTAGAACCTAGGAGCTGAGGTTCTAATGGCCCTGCTAGGACAGAAGGTGTGGTATTGGTGTCCTCAAAGGTGAGAGGAACATGGAACAGGAAGAAAGCCTCATGAATAAATCCTAAAAAGGACTGTTATCCAAAATATACAAAGAATTCTTAAAATCTACAATTAAGAAATCAAACGACCTGATTTTAAAATGGGCAAAAGATATGAACAGACACACCACACCGGAGAAGATATACAGACAACAAATAAGCATATGAAAAATGCTCCACACTGTATGTCCTCATGGAAATGCAAATTAAAACAAACAGATATCCCTATACACTTATTAGGATGTCAAAAATCCAAAACACAGACAATACCAAATGCTGGTGAGGACCTAGAGCAACCAGAACTCTTATTCATTGCTGGTAGGAATGCAAAATGGTACAGCCACTTTGATGGACAGTTCGGCAGTTCCTAACAAAACTAAATATATACTCTTATCAGCAATACTGCTCCTTTGTATTTACCCAAATTAGTTGAAAACTTATGCCACAGATGTCTGTACCAGCTTTTTTCTTAACTGTCAAAACTTGAAAGCAACCAAAATGTCCTAAAGATGGTGAATGAATAAACTGTGGTCCATCCAAACAATGGAATATTATTAAGCACTAAAAAGAAACAAGTTATTGAGCCATGAAAAGACACAGAAGAAAGCTAAATGCACATTTAAGGGAAAGAAGCCAATCTTAAAAGGACACATACTGCATGATTCCAACCATATGACATTTCTGAAAATAAAAAAACTGTGGTGACAGTAAGATCACAACAGTTGCCAGGCTTACAGGGGGAGAGAGGATGAAAGGGCAGAGCACAGAGGATTTTTAGCGCAAAACTATTCTATATGATACTGTAATGATGGATACATGTCACTGTATATTTGTCAAAACCCATAAAATGTATACCACCTAATGTAAACTGTGGGCTTTGGATAGTAATGATGTGTCAATACAGGTTCATCAGTTGTAAAAAAAATATCACTCTGGTATGGAATGGTGGTAGTTAGGGAGGCTATGTTTGGAGGCGAGGGATGGGGCATACAGGAACTCTTGAACTTTCTGCTCAGTTTTGCTGTGAACCTAAAACTGCTCTGAAAAATAAAGTCTGTTTTTTTTAAAAGACATAAGAAAGAGCTAGCCAGAAAATAAAATACTAATGAATCTAATCCCATTACAAGTTAGAACTTCTATCTCTTTTCATTAAAAATCAACATTAAAAAAGTAAAACAGTGAGCCATAGAGAGACAATATCTATAATACAAGTAACTAAAAAAGACTTGTATCCAGAATTTATAAAGAACTCATAAATGAATGGAAAGAAAAACCTCCAAACATCTAAAGATACATTATCTGAAGATATCTTCATTTTAAGGCATCTTTGCAAACAGCTCGAGGCCGCATGCCTAGGCTGACCCCAGCCCCCTTTAAAGCGCCTGCCTGAGATAACTCAAGGCTGCCAAAAGAACGCAGTGTTTGTTCCAGCCAACACCCTTGGACAGGGCCCCCGTCTCCTGGCCTCTGTGGGAGGTAGGAACCTAATTTTGATAAGTGTCAGTTAGCAAACCCACACTGGTTTCATGTGGACAGCCCCCTACACGTTTTGTAATTTTTCACTTTCCCAATTGTACTAAGCCCACACATACTCCCCTAGCTCCGTGCTCCCTCACTCTCCCTTTAAAACCCACAGTCACCTCTGTGCAAATTAAACTGGAGTTCAGTTCACACTGGACTCTCCCCTACTGCAATATTACTGACTAAAATCTGTCCTTACTAGTACCTGGATTTACTTATCTTTGACATTAGCAACAAAAATGAGCCAACTATATATAGTATACTACTTTATATGGTGAACCCTAATAATATAATCTTAATTTTAATGATATAATATAAATCACCAGAGTGAATCTTAATAAAATCTTGAGCAAAAAATGGTAATGGTCTATATGGTTTAAAAACTAGTTAAACTAAGTATACTATATAGTATACTCATTTCACTCATTATATAGATATGAAAATTTGAAATAAATAATAGCCAAATTGAACAGTGTGTGCAAAAAATAACTTATGATCTAAGAGAAACTTTATGCAATATTAGAAGTATCACGTTAAGATATTAAAGGGAAGTATATGTTCGTTTCAATAGATACTGTTAAAATCAGAAACACAGAGGAACCTTGATCATCCCCTCACCCATCCACCCCCTCCCACCGTGCCCTCCAGACCATAATCCCCTGAGCAGACAAAAACCAGTTTAGTCATACAAACAAAATTTAGCTTATTTTTCATGCAAGGCTAACTTGACCTGGATCACTTCTTGTTTGTGTCTCTGGAAATAAGCAAAACTTTAACTGTTTCCCAAGGCTGATAAGAGGTAACCACTGAAAACTGTAACCAATCACTGCTTTCTCACTGTATCAGCTGCTTTGTAACAATACTGCCCACTTCCCTACCCCTCCACTCCCCCACCCCTACCTCTGCCCCACACCCCCCAGCCTCACTCCATGTTCTAGTTTGGATGCTCCTGGTTTCCCAACTGTCTTTTTGGCATATGCACAGTGAATTTTTACTATTACTTAAGTAATTCACTGGTTTTATCGACTGTGGCTATTTTGAAACTTTGACAATGCAGAAAACATTCAATTCACATTGTGAAAAAATTCTTAGTGAGTTAGGTATATATGGTAAATTCTTTCACCTAATAGGTAAATTACTAAGCATCTACAGCAAACACACTGATGGGTAAAGTGAGAAACAAGACAAAATGCTCATTGTCACTGTTCCTCTTTAACACTTAAGACTGCTTCCAGAAAACAAGGCCTTTGATTGTTAGGCTAATTATAGGTTCTGAACCTTAATGCTATATATTTGTATTTATTAAAAATTATATCAATAAAATATATCTCGACATCTGGTCTAGTTGGGCATTCTTCCATCTGACAAATGTGATATTTGCATGGAACTGCTGGAACCCTTTATTTTCTCAGTTTCCCCCAAATGAACAGAACTGAAGTTAGAATTTTCCCTTTTGATAAAGGAACAGAAAATTAACATGTTATAATGTGCAATATGACTATAGTTAATACTGTTGTATCACATATGGGAAAGTGACTCACTCTTAAGAGTTCTTATCACAAGGAGAAATTTTTGTTGTTGTTGTTGTTGTATCTGTATGAAATGATGGATTAACTAAACCTACTATGTGATCATTTCACAATATAGGTAAATCAAACCATTGTGCTGCACCTGTTAAAGTTATACATAATGCATATCAGGTATTTCTCAATAAAACTAGAAAAAAGTTAATGCTTTTTGTAAATTAATGTTCAATAACTCATAATAAACTTGAAATACTAGACTATTTAGGAAATCTAATTCTAGGTAGTCTTATGAAAAGTGGATCTCTTTTAATTCTTTTGAATTTATATTCACATTGATTTTCAAGATATATTTTTTCCTTTTTTGATAAGGCTTCTTACCAAAAAGACAACTGGATGTTTTGCCCTAGTTTTTTAAGGGCCATTTTATTTGAGTCATGGGGTCTCTAACTTTGGGAATTATTTTGCATATGAGTCCAGATACAAATTTAAACCCAAGTAGTCCTCATCACATGTGCCCAGTGAATGCTGACTGTGGAAGGAATACCTTGCCTGCAGTATAATATCAAATATGAACAGCTGGAAAAAAAGCTTAATTTTCTTCTTTTTTGCATGCATCAAAAAAACTTAAACAACTAGTGTACCACCTTTCCTCGGCAGATGAATTGAACCAATATTATTAATTCAGATTCAAGAAATGATTTGAATTTTGGTTTGGGTAGATTTACAACATACATGCAATCTTGACAAAATCTGATAGCTTTTCTAGTTTCACATGTGCCAACAGCGCCCCATTCCACTCCCCAACCAGTACACATCCATTGGTTATTGAACTTTGTCAAATGGCATTGAAATATCACAACAATGTTTTGTTACACCAACTTTATAAACCCTCAGAGTACAACACATTATTTTTCTGAGGTTAAACCAAGGGTAAATTTCTCAAGGTTCTTGCTGCCTGCTGTGACAACATTTAATAAAGTATCTTTTATACATTTGTGATGGATGAAGAATTAACCAGATTAAAGATCCTTTTTTTTTTCCCACATCTTAAGCCATGTACCAAGATTTTGGTCCGAACTATGTAGGATAAGTGTATTTCTATAAGCATAGTTATGTTGAAATAAAGTTTTAAAAAGCAAAACAAAAAAATCAATAATATTCTTACATACCAGAGCAAAATTAGGCAAGAAAAATAAATAAAGGATATATAAATTGTAAAGGAAGAAGGAAAATCATGCAAATATGATCTTATATGTAAAAAATCCCTAAAGATTTCACCAAAAAAACTGTTAGAATGAATTTAGAAAAGTGGCAGGATACAAAATCAACACACAAAACCAACTAGTTATATTTCTATACCTTAACAAGAATGATGTGACAAGGAAATTAAGGAAACAATTCCATTTTCAATAGCATCAGAAGGAATAAAATTCTTAAGAATTATCTTAACCGAGGAAATAAATGACTCGAACATTTTAAAATGTTGCTGAAAGAAATTAGAGACAAATGAATGGAAAAACATTCTGTGTTCATGGATTGGAAGACTTAATGTGTTAAGATGTCAATACTACTCAAAGCAATCTACAGATTCAATGCAGTCCCTATCAACATCCCAATGGCATTTTTTACAGAAATAGAAAAACCCACTCCAAAATTCATATGGACTCTCAAGGGACTGCAAACAGGAAAGTCTTTTCATCAAATGGTGCTGGGAAAACTGGATATCCACATGCAAAAGAATGAAGTTTGACCCTTATCTAATACTACATATACAACTCAAAATGGGTCAGTGATCTAAATATAAGGCCTAAAAGTATAAAACTCTTAGAAGAAAACATAGGGCATAATCTTCACGACATTGAATTTGGTAATGATTTCTTGGCTATGACACCAAAAACACAGGCAACCAAAGAAAAAAGAGACAAACTGAACTTTATGAAAATTAGATCTGATAAAAGGATCAGTATGCAGAATATACAGAGAACTCCTATACTCAAAAGAAAAAAAACTGATTAAAAATAGGCAAAAGACTTGACTAGACATTTCCCCAAAGAAGATATACAAATGCCAATAAGTACATGGAAGGCTGCTCAACATCATTAATCATTAGGGAAATGCAAATCAAAACTACAATGAGATGCCACCTCATACTCATTAGTATGGTTATTACTCAAACACAAAAACAAAAAAATAAGAAGTGTTGACAAGGATGTGGAGAAACTGGAACTCTGGTGCACTGTTATTGTAAATATAAAATGGTGCAGCTGCTAAGGAAAACAACATGACGTATCCTCAAGAAATTAAAAATAGAACTACCATATGATCCAGCCATTCAGTTTCTGGGTATACATCCAAAAAAAGTAAAAGCAGGGTTTCAAAGAGATATTTGTACACCCATATTCATAGCAGCATTATTCACAACAGCTGAAACATGGAAGCAACCCACATGTCGATTGACAGATAAATGGATAAGCAGAATGTGGTTTACATTGTATTATGTTATATATATATAACATATATTATGTTATATTATGCAGCCTTAACAAGGAAGGATATTTTGCAATATGCTACAACATTGATGAACCTTGAGGACATAATGATACTAAGTCAAATAAGCCAGTCACAAAAAGACAGATACTCTAACATTCCACTTGTATGAGGTCCCAAGATAGTCATAATCACAGACAGAAAATAAACAGTGATTGCCAAAGGACTACGAGTGGGGGAAAAGGTGAGTTAGTGTTTAATGGGTATAGAGTTTCAGTTTTACAGCTTACAAGATGAAAAGAGTTATGGAGATGGATTGGTGATGTACATAATGTTGCACAATATTATGAATGTATTAAACAACCCTGACCTGTACATTTAAAAATGGTTCAGATGGTAAATTTTACATTATGTGTATTTTATCACAATTTTTTTTAATTCAGGAGAAAACATCATAATACAAGTTCACACCAGGATGCAAAATTTTAAAGGCAAATAAAACGAGGCATTGTAAGTGTGTTTCTCACACTGATGACGGGAGTATAAACTAATAACAATCTTTTTGGAAGGCAACTTGCCAACATGTAGGAGAGCTGAATTTAATACGTGGCAATTCCATTTCTAGGTAGATATCCTAAAGAAACTCTTGCACCTAAACAAGGGGAGATGCTCAAAATTGTTGACTGCAGTGCTATTCACAATGGCAACACAATACAAGCAACTCCTCACAATCAATTAGGAATGGGCACACATCCCAGCTACCATTTAAAATAAATAAATTAGATCTTCACATTTAGACATGGGGTGGAAAAATCTCAAAAATATTATTTAAAGCAAAAAAAAAAAACTTGCAGAAAGACTCTACATTATGGTACTATTGGTGTAAATGTTCAAACCACACTTTATTTTGGGATGTCTGAATATGCAACAAAAATATAAAAATATAGAAGCAGTCATCTTTGGGGAGGGAAAGGAATGGGATCAGGATAGGGTACATCTGTGTGTGACGTTTTATTTATTATGTTAAATCACAGTGGTGAGTACATGGGTATTTATTAGTATTACTATATATTTGTTGTGTATTTAAAATATTTTATTCAAACAATAACAAGAGGACTCAGAACGTAAGTCTTCCAGGAATTTCCCTCTAAATTTAATCTAGAATGTTTTCCAAGTCATGTGACAGTAGCATCATTTTAAGTTATGTGCAGTGAGTTTAACGGTTTTCTAAAGTCATTTAAGTTTGTTGATTCATCAAAAGTAATCTTTGAAGGAAACTGTCCACAACATACTTTTTAAAGTACTCACCCAATAAACAGAGATAGTTGGGTTCAGTCAATCTGGAGAGTTTTGTGACTTGATTCAAGATGTTGTACAGCTCAGTTGGTTCACACAAAACCAAACCAGTCATCCTATTGGGAAGAATCAATGACGCATCGCTTTAATACCTCTTTCTGTTTTAAATGAATGGCCACAGAGATACTGAATTGAACTCTTCATGCACTTTCAAAGCTGACAGAAATCACGAAAGTGATCAAGAAAGCTTCAGAATTTTGTAGTGAAATGTTTGCAGAAGAGAAAATATTGAACACAAAAAAGCTGAACCACAGAAACACCAAGGAGGCTATAAAATAGTCACCATTTCTTCTTTCAGCAAGTTACTACTGAGAACATACTGTATGCCAGGCACTGGAAATAACCGGTAAACTAGACCCACCTCATGAAGGCTATGGCTAGCATGGAATGCAGACATTGGACCAAAAATCATTACAGGTTGGAAAAACACTATAAAAGAGCCAGCATCCAGTGTCAGAGTTGTAGCTAAGAGGAGGGCCTCAGAGAAGGGCTGCCTGAGACGTTAGGCTGAGACAAGCCGGGAGGCTAGGCAGGACTTGGTCAGGTAGAGGAGGGAGAGAGGGTGAGGGTGAGAATATTCAGTACTTGAGAGAGGTCAGAGGAGCCTGGTGTGGCCACAGCAGGGGGAGAGTGACAAGTGAAGACCCTGGGGAGGCCGACCCGAGTCCCCTTGTGAGGGGCCTTGTAGTCTTATGACAAGGACCATGATGGTCAGTGTTGGGGAGTGGTGCTGACTGCCCCACTGGCCTGGGCTTTGGCTCCTGAGTGCAGGCCAGCACCTGATACACATGGTCCCAAGCACAACTGCCTCTGGTGCCCCAAGGACACTGAAGGGCAAGGGCTGGGTCTGTGCAGCAGCTTCCTGCAGGGAGGGTAGCCTTTTAGCAGGGGTGGGAACTACAAGGAGCTACCCAGCAGGCCTCTGGAGAACAGGGGAAGGCAGAAAAAAGGTGAATTCAGGGGTAATCTTGCCCAAAACAGTTGGGGTCCACTTCAGTGTTACCAGCACCACACTCCTGCGAAAGGCCCTGGACACCAGCCCTGGATCCTTCTCACGTCCTCCAGCGTCATGAATGTCAGCCTCCAATGGATGGCTCCTACTGACATGCAAATATCCTTGCTCCTGACTGTTCCCATGAGCAAGAATTCTCCCAGGGCTGGTGTTGACTCATGTCTCTGCTTCCTCACCTCCAAACTCTGTAGGTCTGAAATCCCACTATCTACTTACTGTCCACTGCCTGACCTTGGGGAGTAATTAGCCTCTCTGTACCTGTTTCCATCTGTAAAATAGGGGCAATAATGGTATTGCCACTTCTGTAAAACGAGGATAATGGTACATAACTGTTTTGTGTAGAATAATGAAATTCTACATGTACAGCATTCTGAGCAGGGAGGATATGCTGAGTAACCCCATCAAACCAAAGAAACTGCTCTTAGCAAAGTCATCAACAATGTCCATGTTGCCTAAGCCATTAGTCACTACTTTCTGGGCTCAAATGATGGAGCATCTTAGCATTTAACCCCACTGAGCACTCCTTCCAACTGTCCAGGCTTCCCTGCAATCTCTCAAACAAGACTGGGAGGCTCTACCTCTTCACGTAGAATGCCTTGGGCACAGTCATCTCTTCTCCATCTACACTCTCACTCTAGGACAGGCCTTCTCAACCTCCATACCCCTGACATTTGGGGCCATAGAATCCTTTGCTAGCAGAGGAGGGGGCTGCCCTGCACATGGTAAGGTGTTTAAGCAGCATCTAGGAGCAAACCTGCCTCCCACCCAGCTGTACCAACCAAAAATGTCTCCAGACATTGCCAAACGTCCCCTAGAAGGGGGCAAAGTCACTGCTAGTTGAGAACCCCCACTCTCAGATCTAGACTCTAGCACCTTCAATAGGAGACCACACTCCATTTGGAGACCAATGAGCCCCTAACTATGGCCCTGCTTGACCTCTCTACTGAGCATCCAGACTCCACCTGGATGTCTGATGGGCATCTCAATTATAACATGGCCAAGATACAACTTTAATTCACAAAGGCCCACACCTCCAATACCTGTTTGGCTTTTTAATCTTCCCAGTCTCAATACTGCACCTAGTTACTCAAGTCCACATCCCAAATCCCTCCTTCCCACAGCCCTGAACATGCAATCTATCAGCTCCACTACCTAAATATATTCCAAAGCCACCTCTCCATCTCCAGGGTAACACCTTAGCCCATGCACCTCTCTCCTGATGATGCAATACTGTGCAGCTAGACTTCTTGCTTGCTTTCTCCCTACAATCTCATCTCCACAGGCAGTCGGGGCCATCTCTTCAAAATGTGAGATTGTCTCTTGCCATTATCTGCCATTATCATGTTCATTTGTTTGCTTCACTGTCAGTCTCCCTGCACGGTGATGTATGGGCCGCAAGGACAGGGACCTTGCCCTTTCACTGCTGCATCTTTACCTGGTACTCAGGATATCTGCTGCAGAGTAGGGCTCAATAACCACGTGTTGAACAAGTACATTGTCAGTCACGGTTCCCGCCTTCACCAATGGGAACCTGATGCCATATATACAGATGCCACATGGAGATACCTAAGGACCTCCTCACTCCTCCCCCAGTTAGGTCCCAGGTCCTCTGCCTCTGAAAGCCCTGTCCCCAGACCATTTTGGAGGTGGTGAGCATAGAGGAGACAGAATGGGCTTTGTGTCTAGCACAGTTCGTTAAGCCGACCTAGTAGCTGGCCCCTAACCATCTGGGCTGTGGCTCAGAGCCCATCCTCAAGCTCCCATCCACTTTCCCCCATTACAACCTCCACCTCTTTATTCACTGTCTCTGAGCATCTGGGTAAAAATCCAGCCCCAGGGATCAAGTCCTTCAGACTGCTCTCCTTCCCAAGGGGGAGACTCTCCCTGGTCGGACAAGAGCTGCCCCTCACCTGCTGGTAAAGAGCAAGAGGAATGAGCAGAGCCCCTGAATGGTAACAGCCACTTCTGAGAGAGGACACAGCCCCGTGAGCCACGATCGGGGCACTGCCACTCTGGATGGGTGGAAGACAGAGCACGAACAGGCCCTTATACATTATTCCAATCTCTGTGGTGTTTAAGATGTTTTTGGCCCCACTGTTTGGGCCCTATTTTGATACCAAGCTTTTACATAAGACCATTAAACTAATATTGATGAGTTTTTGCTAAAACTATTTTCCTTAGTGAATTCCATTATGCCAATTTAATTCCTTAACTGATTTTCTTCACATCTTGGCTAATTAGTTCCAATTCTTTTCAGCCAGAATTATTTTTCCTAGAGATTGTTTTTGTGCAAATTTTAAAGATTTGATTCCTTAATCAGATTTTTGTATCAGATTTTACTGAATATGGTTTCTGCCACTGTGAGTGTCATTTGAATTATTTCCACCAAGTCTTCTTTTCCTAGTGACCCATTCCAAACACTAGAGTCAAAATGCAAAGTTTAAAGTATTCCCTTTGGAGTCTTTCAGTGGGAGCACCTTCTGGGGATTTGGCCTGATGGGCCAAGAGACGGATTTTCCTATGAATTGACCAGTTTGAGAAATCCAGAGCTTTCTGGGTAGCAAGCAAAGCCTCTCTATCAGGAAAGCAGCATGCCAGCACAGACCTGGTCTGTGCTGCACACAGGACACCCCCCAGCTGGAAGGTTCTTCACCTTCCCTGTGACAGCCTGGCCTTCCTTCCAGGCACAGGGTTTGTATGTAGCTCTCTCCCCAGAGCTGTCCAGATGCAGTTGGGCTGGTGAGCTCAGCTCCAGTGAGACCACTCAGAGGATACAGTCAACTGGGAAGGGATATTCCATTAGGGGCCATCATAGCCTGAGACTAAGGGGCAAACCGACCAGCCCCAGCCCGACCTGCCTCGGTGAGCCTGACCCATGCTGGGGCCTTCCATCCCAGCAGACAGGATTGCTACCAGAGGCTGGGCCTGACCCCAGGCTTCTCACAGGAGTCCACAACACTGACAGCTTGGTCTAGTGCTCAGCCCCAGACAGTATGGGTGGACACACTGATGGGCATTTGCTTCCGGTGAAGAGGCATCACACAATGCTCCTGGAGAAGCCAGCCCATAAGTTTCACTTTGGGCTCCTGGCTCAGGCTGAGCAGGGACCCGAGGGTGGCACAGCCATGAGTCGCAGTCCACACCAACCCTACTGTGCCTCGGCTCTGTGGGAAATTGAGACTGCCAAGATGATCCAGGCTTACATCCAGTGAGAGGAACTGACGCCCCTGCCTGTAAACTGAGGCAGTAACACACACTGGAAAGACCAAAGGAACGTTGAGGTCATGGACATAAAATTGCCGAGCCCTGGGCCTGGCATGAGCAGGAGCTTAGAAATTGAAGTTCCTTCACTTCTACCCTAGTTCTCTTCTCAACTTCACCGAGGAGCCTCTGATAGCTACAAATCCAGCAGACAGAAAGCACATTCAGAGACTCTCAGGTCAAAAACCAAAGCAGGGGCTGCCCAGGCTTCTAAGTGGGGAGAGGCGGGGGGAGGGCGAGGGAGCCTGGGGTGCTGCCTGAGGGCCAGGATCCTAAGGGACCTGGTACAGTCTTTCCTCCATCCCAATCTGATATCTTCCTTGTGGCCTGAACCTTGACAAAGCTAGAGGACACAGTCCCAGGCCGTAGCACCCAAGCTGCAGAGGCTGCAGAAGTGGTGCTGAAATCTGCCTCTCAGTTCAGAGGGGCACCGGGTCCTACTGTTAGTGATGGCCAGGATGTCTGTATTTTAGAAGCAACAGCTATGGGCCAGAGGCCCAGCCCCAGTTGCACACATCCCTGTGCCTCTTCTTCTATCGTGTCTCACTTTTGTGTCCCCAAACCTAGGCCCACTACACTACTGGGAGGCACCCTAGTGGTCCCATGAGAGTGACAGGCCCACCCATGTAGCAATTCCCTGATGGAGGTCAGGGCTGGTGAACTGCTATCCAGTCTCCCAAAGATGGACCACCATGTCTGGTCTCACCCCTGTGACTGTCTCCAGCACTTGCTTCTCCTCTGCTCTTTAACAGAATTTAGGCCCCACCTTCTGCTCCTCTAACATGAGGACTTGGACCAGACCAGGCTTTGCTCTCAGCACCCCAACCCCTCGCTGGTCTGGAGGACTAAAGGCTCCGCTCCTGATTCAAATCTGTCAACACTGGTGATACAACTCTTGAGGCTCCTTGTAAGCTTCTTGCTGCCTCTGCTGTCATCAGCCCCCCACCTCCTGGTTGCTCTTCTGGGATTATCTTAGAAAGCCAAATCCTTTGAGTTCTGGCAGGGGTGGGTCACAATTAAAAGTTAAAGTTATCTATCCAAATACAGTCCATTTAAAAATACATGCCCTCGTTTTTCAATATCCTACAGCACTTAGAGGAAAATAAGAAAACTCCCATGCAAGGTGGAATGATTACCACCTTTCTAACTCTTCATTTTAGCTCCAAGGATCTGAAAGATTTAAAATATTTCACTTGAGGTATTATTTGAGAAGGTAGGTCAGGATACAAAGTGTGCACTAATAGCAAAAATCTGATAGTCCATAACTGTGGTTTAAGCCAGTTGTAAGACACAAAATGTGTGGCTATGTGTGGCTGTGTTGTGTGTGAGGGTGGACAAGGAGGGTGTCAATGAAGAGCAGGCAAAACAAATCTACAGTGATAGAAACCAGGATGTAGCTGTTTCAAAAAGCATGCATGAACTTTCTGGAATAATGAAAATATTATATACATTGTTTTGGGTAGTGGTTACAAGGGTGTAAATTGTCAAAATCATCCAACTGAACCCTTACGATTTACATGCTGTATTGTATATAAACTATAGCAATATAAAATAAAAATAAGTCCCTATGTGGATCCATGTGCTTATGTGTTCAAGGATATGAATATGCAGGTGTGTGTGTGGTTAGTCTGCGTGCACCCACACCTGTCTATGTCAACAACTTTGGAAACCATATGGATTTGTGCACACAGAAAATACACACTGCAGAGCTTCAGCTTGGACCCCACAGCCACCAGCTAATCCCTTTCTCATCCTTCCTCATTTGCCCAGCATTTCCCCAATGGCTACAACTGTTATCCAAACCTCTATGACCCTCCCTGGGTCCCCACAGAGCAACTTCTCTCATTCTCTAGTTCTTGCCTGAGAAAGTTAAGGCCACTGGGTGTAAATGATCCCTGCCTGCCAACTGCCCCCAGCGTGCCCTTTGCTTTCTCCTTGAGTCTGAGGAATAAGTGGCCTCTGCGCTCATCTTCCCCCACTCCATCTCCTTTCAGTATATCAAATCTCTTCCCCCAGTATCATCTTCCTCTCTGATTTTAAACATTCACAGATCTCAACTCTCTTGAAATAATTCATGAAACCAGAAAGAAAACCCCTAGAGTAGCTTGGCCTGTGCCCCTGAAGCTTGGGCAGGCATAGAGGCTGGTGCTTGGCCCCAGCATGCAAAATTTGGAGGCTTGCCACAGTAATCAAAACAATTTGGTACTGGCACAAGAACAGATCCATAGATCAATGGAACAGAATAGAGAGCCCAGATATAAACCCACACACATATGGCCAACAATAAAGGAGCCATGGATATACAATGGGGAAATGACAGCCTCTTCAACAAATGGTGTTGGCAAAACTGGACAGCTACATGCAAGAGAATGAAAATGAATTATTGTCTAACTCCATACACAAAAGAAAACTCGAAATGGATCAAAGACCTGAATGTAAGTCATGAAACCATAAAACTCATAGAAGAAAACTTAGGCAAAAATCTTTTGAACATAAACATGAGGAACTTTTTCCTGAACACATCCTCGGGTAAGGGAAACAAAAGCAAAAATGAACAAATGGGACTACATTAACAGCAAAGGACACCATCAGCAGAACAAAAAGGCATCCAACAATATGGGAGAATATATTCGGAAACAACTTATCTGATAAGGGGTTAACATCCAGAATATATAAAGAACTCCATGCCTCAACCAAAAAAAAGAAAACAAATAACCCGATTAAAAAATGAGCAGAGGATCTGAAGAACAGACCCTTCTCCAAAGAAGAAATTCGAATGGCCAACAGGCACATGAAAAGATGCTCCACATCACTAATCAGGGAAATGCAAATTAAAACCACAATGAGATATTACCTCACACCAGTTAGGATGGCCAACATCCAAAAGACAAGAAACAACAAATGCTGGTG
Organism: Phataginus tricuspis; assembly: GCA_029783875.1. Taxonomy (NCBI): domain Eukaryota; kingdom Metazoa; phylum Chordata; class Mammalia; order Pholidota; family Manidae; genus Phataginus; species Phataginus tricuspis. Next base: position 8,087,681 of record JAQQAC010010882.1, read on the forward strand.
AGGATGCCGAGAAAGGGGAACACTCCTACACTGCTGGTGGGAATGTAAATTAGTTCAACCATTGTGGAAAGCAGCATAGAGATTCCTCAAAAAACTAACAATAGAAATACCATTTGACCCAGGAATTCCACTCCTAGGGATTTACCCTAAGAAAACAGGATCACAGATTCAAAAAGACATATGCACCCCTATGTTTATCACAGCACTATTTACAATAGCCAAGATATGGAAGCAACCTAAGTGCCCATCAACAGATGAATGGATAAAGAAGATGTGGTACATATACACAATGGAATATTATTCAGCCATAAGAAGAAAACAAATCCTACCATTTGCAACAACATGGATGGAACTAGAGGGTATTGTGCTCAGTGAAATAAGCCATGCAGAGAAAGACAAGTATCAAATGATTTCACTCCTTTGTCTAGTATAACGACAAAGTAAAACTGAACGAACAAAACAGCAGCAGACTCATACTCCAAGAAGGGACTAGCAGTTACCAAAGAGAAGGGACTGGGGAAGGTGGGCGAGGAGGGAGGGAGAAGGGGATTAAGGGTCATGGGGAAGGCTATATAGCACAGAGAAAACAAGTAATGACTCTATAGCATCTTACTACACTCACAGGCAGTAACTGCAATGGGGTGAGGGGACTTGACAGTATTGGTGAATGTTGAAACCACAGTGTTGTTCATATGAAACCTTCATAAGATTGTATATCAATGATACCTTAATTTAAAAAATAAATAAATAAATAAGTTTTAAAAAAAAGTTGGAGGCTTGCCAGCTGTTAGCAAAGCAAGGAGAGGGAGCTGCACTTAAAACAGCCTGCACATCCAGAATTTGTTGGGGCAAAGGGTGCAGAAGCGTTTCCTATAGACCAGATATAGGCCAGGCAGGACAGAAGCCATTTTAAAGGCACTTTGCCCAGGAGGGCCACTTAGAGAGACAATGGACCAATCACAGGTAGTGGGGGATCCCAGAAACCAGGGGCTGAGCGAGCAATCGACAGCAGCAAGACTGAGCTGTAACCACCTGGGTCAAGGGAACTTCAGGTAAAAGACCCAAATGGGTCAAGGGAACTTCAGGTAAAAGAAGCAGCACATGAAGAATAGAGTCAGCTACAAACTTCTGTTGAGCTCAGAGAATAATAATGCCTTATGACATGGGAACCTTTCCTGCCTGTCTGTACTCTTAACCCTCCGTCCACCAACACAGATCGGTGGGTGGGAAGCCACAGTCTGCATGGGGAAGAGGGTGGGAGGACTTAGGTGAGGAAGAAAGATAGAGAAGTAAGAGAAGTCAACCACTCTCCTCTTCAAAGGTGAGAACCTAAAGTGGCTCAAGAGCAGGAGGAGAGAAGCTTCAACAGTGAGTTAAGTTCACAGTTTTGACTATTTATGTGAACCGGACATTTAGGCTATTGCAGCAAATCTGTCCTGGTTACTAGATATTTCCATGTAGACAACTCACCATCACTTCCAATTCAGCCTGCCTAAAGTGGAGTTCTTTATTTTTTTCTTCAGCCAGCTCCCCTTCCACACCTCAAAGTTCCTCATTTCTGTACATATATATTTCTGTCAGTCTGACTTTCCACATCCCTTTCATTCATTTCTTAAACCCAGGTGGGCACAAACTCATCAACTCTTCCCTTGAGACTGCTCCCTATTGGCCCCACCCTCTGTTCCTATGACCACCATCCTAACTCAGATCTTTATCATCTCTTAGGATAGTCTCCTAAACAATCTCTCTGCCCTCCACATTTTTGCCTTGCAATCCTTACCCTGCTGACGTCAGCCTAAGCTTCCTCAAACACAGGTCTGATGGTATCATAAAGGCCTTCAATGGTCACTTGCCTCCCAAGGAGTAAAATATAAACTTCTCAGATAATATTCACAGGTCTTGAAGAATCTGGTTTTTCCAACCTTTTCTAAAACCATTCAACTCTCCCAAAATCCAGAGACCCACTCTTGGCCTGGAAAATAATGACTCAGAGATGAAAGACACACCTGACCACAAGGTACTCTTAGTTCCAGTGGTGAGACAGAGGGATATAAAACCCAAGGACATAATCAGGGTTAAGATAAAGGGCTGCTCATCAAGTCCCCACTCCAACAGAAATGATCTATGCAGTGTCCCCTCAGTATAGGCCTAGATTTTCCCACCTCCAGGTCTATCTTTGAGTTCGTCTCCTTTCTCATCTGAACACTTTCCATTATTAAGCCCATCTACTAATGCCCCTCTGAGAACTCCAATGCCCAGGCAAGGGTCTCTCCCTCCTCTGGAGTTGAACGGCCCCACTGAGTAACTTCTACTCTTCCTTTCTGTTTAGCTGTTTTCACCTCCAGAGGTCCTCTCTCACACGGCCCCCATCTCACCCCAAATATGGAGGACATTCGATGCACCATATCCGTGTTCCCACAGGACATCCTAATTCTCCTAATGCTGCCAGTGTCATGCTGCCTGCAGTTTACCAGTCTCCCCCACTACGCTCAGCTCCTTGAAGGCAGAAAATGTGTGGATCTTGTTCACAGTCAAATACCCAGCTCCAAGACTTGGCTGGCACATCTTAGTAGCTTAGTAAGTGGAAGGGAGGGAGGAAATTTTAAGCCAGTCACCATGCACCCCCTTGTCAATAGGTTCCTTGGCGTTCCTGCTTTTCTTTTCACCCCGGCTTCCTAGCCACTGTTTCCAGGCAGGCTCAGCCACTGGTCGCCCTACTGGGTCTGTACATTCCTTTATCAAGGCAACAAAACTGTGACCCATATAAACTGCCCCACTTGACTAATTTTTGAGAGCAAGAAACTCTCATGACCAAAAAATAGTAGGGATGAAGAAAAATGAAGCTTAAAACTCTTTGTAGGAAGAAACCGTATCCTTACTTTCTGCTTGGGTAAACACTGAACAAATCTCCTTAACCGAGCTCAGCCACAGTGTCTTTGTCCCTCAAGCAGAAACAACTTGGCTATGTTCACACCTGAGAAGGCACTGAATGACTGCGCCAAGATGTTACCTCAATGCCCGTTTTTCACCTGTAACACAGGTGTTTTCCTTGCTTTCCTGTACTCGTAGGAGCGGTGCCTAGCGCTGTCAGTGATCAGTGTCGGCCACTCCGTTAGTCTTTGTAAACTGTAAAGAAAGGTCCTGTGCACCTCGCGGGTGGACGGTACGTATGTGGAACAGGGTGGGTTGCACGTTAAAAATTATGACTAGAGGTCACCCCATCCTCCCACTCCACCCCCAGGGACTCTCAACCTCCTCCCCTTCCCCGTTTCCTTTCCAGAGTGTTCCAAAGCTCAGAGCCTCCTCCTGCCTCCATGGGCAGGAGGATTACGTTTGGTTTAGATCAGGGGCGGACCGCACCGGCTACACCGGACCTGCTGACGACCTTGGCCGGTCTCCCTGTCAGGGCCTGTCTGGAGCCCCACCTGGAATATGGCTCCTCTAAGGCTCTTCCAGCCTAAAGCCTGTCCTCTTCCACCCCTCGGGTGCCGACTCTCCCTCCCACTCCGACCGCGCGTCCCCCACCGGCCGCACGAAATATGACGCGCTTTGCGACCGAGCCCGAGACTGCGATCCCACTGAGCACAGCCCCTCCGTCTTCTCCTCCACAGCCCGGAAGTGGCGTGTTACCGCGAGATCTGAGAGATGGGGACGGAAGTTGGGCCGGAAGCGGAGCCCATAGGCCCTGCCCAGCCTGGAGGTCGTTGGAGTCATCTGCCGATTTCCAGCTCCTTTTCCTGCCGGTCCGCACCTCTCCTGCCCCAGCCATGCTCTGCACCTTCGCCCGGCCTGCCGGCGCCGCTGTCCGCCGCAGCTTCAGCACCTCGGCCCAGGTAGGCCTGATGAGGGGCTGCCTGCAGGCGAGGTCCCCGGCCAGAACCACGTGCATTTCTGGCTCGCTAGCAGCCTTGACCCCCCGGCCAGCTGGGCTGCAGGGCAGCCCGATACTGGCCAGCAGCTGTGGCGCCCGGGGCCGGCCCTGATACCGGCGGAAAATGCGGGAGGGAAAGCCCGGGAGGCGGGTAGGTATCCCAGCCCCAGGGCAGGTGCGCTTCTCCGAGCTCCTCAGCTCGCCCCCGGTTCCCCAGAGGGCCTGCTTTTGGCCGAGTGCAGGCCAAGGAGTGCCGTCAAGGTCAAGAAGCCAGGGCTGTAGGCCCCAAAGTAATTTGTTTTTATGCAACTTTTCATAGTAGTTTGACTCATGTCGTTCTTCCTGTAGCATCCGTGCAGATCGTGTGTAATACACTGACAAAGGTACCGAGGGTAGGAAACTGGGCCATGGTCACACATTTAGCCAGAGCATGAAAATGCAGCTCTCAGCACCGCAGTTGGTGGCTTTTGGATCACCAAGCCTTCATTCTAAAAACCTGAAGATTCTGCTTACTCTTAAGGATCTTTTTGAAGGATCCTTCCTGCTGTGGGCAGATTGGGCCTGTCCCCAGGTGTTGTAACAGTGCAGGGCTTGGCCTGGGAGTACTTAAGCCTAAACCATTTTTAGCCATCTTCTTTCGGGAAAGTGGTTCTCAAACTCTGTTGTGTGTCAGAATCACCAGAAACCTAATAAAGAACAGAGGCCCGGGCTTACCGAAGGAGGGTAGCACTTGGGTCTTTGTGCCCCAAGTGGTTCTAATACAACCAAAGTTTGAGAACCCAGGAGATTCCTTCATTGCTTCTTCAGCACCGCATGCAAAAGGGAGGTGATCATTAAAGGAGATTCCTGATTGCTCTTTTAGCTTCTCTCCTGTGCATTCAGTCATTTGAAAAATATACCAATAAATAAATTGAATATCCATTCTTGCCAAGAACTATGCTGGGTGCTACAGCGGATGCAAAGTGAGTGAAGTGGCAGGGGAGGTAGGCCCGAATGAGTAAACTCAGGCAGGTGGAGGTGATGAAGACAGATGCTAAAGGGTGGGAGAAGGGAACTGAGCAAACTAAGCCCACGGGGGTTCGCTGACATTGGATGACGGGTGTGAGAGAGGAGCTACAGGCCTTGGAGTTGCTGTTTGCCGATATGGGAGAGGCTGCTGGAAGAGAGTGGCTTTGAGCCACTGAGGATATGGAGCTCAGTTTGGGATACGCTGAGTTTAAAATTCCTGTTGGACACAAGTGGAGATACGGAGAAGGCAAGGTGAGTAAGTGAGAAAGAAGAGTTTGCACCAAATGGTACAATTGGTCGAGGTTTTAGAGCCTCTATCATTTCCAGGAAATGTAAGGAGCACGCAGATTCAAGGCATTTATTTCTACATAGATGTACTAGTACATGTTATAACAAAGAATAGAGCTTTAATAAAAACAAATGGCAATAAACCCACATTATAAAGCAAATTTATGCATAAAGAAAGTGTTACTATGTATCCATTTTCAAAGCAGTGCACTGTTGACAACACTCCTCAAGGCAGAAAGGGTCAGCAAGTTCTGAGACATCTCTTGCAGAGATCATGAGCTAACCTCGTAATACCAGAGATTCTGACCTCACTGTAAAGTCCTCACCACATAAGGACTGTATTTTATAAATGCTAACTAAGTTGATGAAATCTTGTTATCAACAATAACATCTCAGCACTGAAAGCAGAGTGAGTGAGGAGGTCATGCCATCCTCCCTGGTCTTGTGTTCCTTTTACAGTGTGGGACTAGCACACCCAAGGACCCGAGTGAGGGCACCAGATGAGTCTGTTTCTTGGTAGAGTTTGATTCTTCAGATAAAAACACAATTTTTGACTTTTTCATCCTGCACCCCCATTGGACTTGTCTTGTGCTCCCTGCGATAGAACCACTAGGTCAGCCTTGGAAGCCAGGCAGAGTAATCAGGGCATGAGGAACTTGAGCTTTTTGAGCAAGGGAGTGAAACGACTCAAACTTTGAATTTTAGGAAGGAAGGATGGTTTGGAGGTGGAGCCGAGAACCTAAGTTGGACAGTGGAATTGGAATGGAACTTGCGCAGGCTAGAAAGAGGCTGGAGATGCCCAGTCCTTCATGGCCTAACTGGGTATCTAATTAGGGAAGAGGCAGAAAATGGTTCTAACGGTTTGAATTGAGAAGAACACAAGTGCTCTGTGGAACAGGGGTGGGAATGGTAGGGAGGATAAAGTGATTTAGGCACTTGGGTTTGTGGGACCATGGGAATGCCTAACAACTGGGAATGTGGAGTTGGAATTTGGGAGTCCCTAGGATTAGGGACAAGATACAGGAGTGATCATTGCAGTTGTTGGTTCTGGGTTGGTCTCCCTACATATGTTTTCTGGGAAGTCAAGGGTCTGCCTTTAAACCAATTAAAAAAAAATTCAAATCTTAGTTGTAGTATATGCTTTTAGAGTTTTAGCTTCCTTAGGCAGATGACCATTGGGTGTCTTTTTGGTTTGGTTTGGGCTTGGTTTTTGGCAGCCAGAGTCCGTTATTACCAGCATCAGTTGATGTAAAATACAACGTGCAGTGACAGTGCAAGGATCCAGAGTGGACACAGCCCTGGATGACCACACACAGTGCTTTAAGGTCTTGCATCTGCTACTTTCTCATTTTGTCTCCTTCCCTGGCAGCTGCCAGCCTGGGAGGAATAGGCCCCTTCTCTTTTGTTTGTTTACATTAGAAACAGCTCACTGAGGTTGGCTGGAAGTTTTTAGGCATTGAGTGAAATCTAGGGGAAGGGTATCCTTTGGATAATAGTGAGCTTTAGGGCAGGACTTAGAGTAGCTCTAAGTCTGTCTTTTTTTTTCTCTTTTCTTTTAAGCCCAAACTGCTATCTTTGTAAGCCTGGGCTTATTGTAATGACTGTGCTTCAGTTCCTTACCTATAAAATGGGTCTGTTAATATCACATGCTAGAGCTGTGAGAATGAATTGAAGAAAGAAAGACTTCGCTCTGCCTGCAGCAGAGCAGAGCTGATAAATGTCCAGCTGTTATCACTTTGCGTCCCTAGTCAATGAGGCTGCTGGATGGCTTGACTTTTCAGGTAGGGCATCACTGTATAGTAACGTCTGCCCCTCACAGGACAGGCAACCAAGAAGCAGTCATTGAATTAGTTGTTTCGAGTGGCCGGGGTGGGCGTGGTCTTCAGTCTCATTTGGTCACCATCCTTCACAGACTCCCCTTCCTCCTTAAATGGTGTCCACGGGGTTCTGTCCCTAGTGCTATTCCCATTCGTGCCTCATCCATCCGTTCCGTTCATCCCGGTGCAGATGCTCATGACCTCCAGACCAAGCCTTCACCCTGCTGGGTCCTGGTTGTTTCAAGTGGCTCAGACCCAACATGCAAAACGGAATTCATCATCCTTCCTGCTAAACCCCTTGCCTCCCACCTCAGTTCCCTCTGTTGCTTAAAGGCAGTGTTGTCTACTCAAGCCAACAAGTCGTCATCCCGATTCCTCTCTCTGTTCGCCATTTGGATGGAAGAAGGAAGGGAGGGAGGTGACTTAAATCTATTGGTACTATTCCTCAAATCACTCCTAACCTGCCTGTCCCTCTTGGTGCTGCCGCCTCATGCCACCCTTGGGTCATGCTTGGACTATTGCAGTAGTTTCCCTCCGTTCTGTGTATTTCAGTCCATCTTCCACTCTGCCTCTTATCTTTATAAAACATAGATCTGATCATGTTATTCCCAACTTTTGTAGCTTTTCAGTGGTTCCCCATTGCCTAGAGGGACCACATATACTGTGCTGCGCCCTCTGCTCTGGCCCCACCTTCTTCCTTCCTCACATTAAACAACACTCGAGCTGTGGAGGACTGCTTCCCTTCGGTAGGCTATACTCCATACATATCTCCTCTCCCAAGCATCCACCTGGTAAACTCCTCCTCATCCTTCAAAAGCCCCTGTAACAAAGCTTCTTCTGTCTTTTTCTGCTGCACTTCCTAGTGTCTCCCCCTGCAGCACTTGCCACGCTAGATGCTGTTCAGTTTGTTTGGCTTTTCAGTTTGCGGGGCGTTGGCAAGTCAGTCTGGCGCGTGGCAGGTAGGAAGTTGGAGCCTGTTGAATTGTAGGTGAGCCTTAGAGGATGATTAGGCAGCCGCTTTGGGGAACATCCTTGCAGTTCTCAAAAGGTTAAACATGGAGTTGCCACATGATCCATAAATTCCACTCCTCGGCATGTATCCAAGAGAATTAAAAACATAACCACATAAAAACTAGTGTATGAATATTCACAACAGCACTACTTAAAACAGCCAAAAGGTGGCCACAACCCAAATGTCCATCAGCTGATGAACGATAAACAAAATGTGGCCTCTCCGTACAGTGGAATGTTGTTCAGCCGTAAAAAGGAATGGAGAACGCAGGCGTGCTCCAACACGGATGAACCTTGGAAACATGACGCTAAGTGAAAGAGGCCAACACAAAAGGCCACATACTGTATGTTCTATTTATATGTGAAAACTCCCGAATAAGCAAACGCAAGTCCATAGAGATGGAAAATAGATCAGTGGTTGCCAAGGTAGGGAAATGGGGGTGCATGCTGATGGGTTTGGGGTTTCTTTTGGGGTGATAGTTGAACAGCTCTGTCAGTATACTGAATACCATTGGATTGTACATTTTAAATGAATGAAGAGTGAATTGCACTATGGAATTCATGTATGGAAAATACATCTCAAGAACGCCGTTTTTAAAAAAAAAAATGAATGGAATTAGGTGATGCCAGTGACATATACTTACCTCTGAAGTGGCTGGTGAAAGCCATATCTTTTGACTTTAGTTCCAGTAAGTTGACTGATAAACTGATACAAATTCTTAAGAGCTCTGGCCTTTTAGACATCAGTGAAGCAATCTAGTCTCTTTGGACCCTGCACTCCGGGGACCAGTGACTTCACTAAGCTATACCCCGTCATTAACTGTTCCAGTCTACACGTCCAGAGCCACCTGCTACTTGTTCTTCCTAGCTTGGTGGGGAGCAGTGATTCTCACACTTGGGCCAGTGTCAAATCACCTGGGGAATTTGGTAAGAATACACAAGCCTTAGCCCCATCCTCCGTCCAGGCCCCTGGCCTCTGGAGTCCCATTAGCTCAGCAGCTGATTCTGGTAGATGCCAGAGGTGGAGAGTTACTGTGGGGCATAGGTGCTGGTGGCTGCGGCTCTGACCTGCCTGGAAGGGAAGGAGCCTTTTCCTTCTTTTTTTTTAGGAGAGCCAGGGCAGAGGATTTTATTTAGAAATAAAGTGAGAGGAAAGAGCTCCTGGCTCACGCCAGGAGGGGACAAGAGAGCCCAGGGAAGGAGCCATTTCAAGATACGCATCTCTCCTGATCCTGCCTGAGGCTCCAGCCGCGACTGCAGCTGATGGAATCCTCCGATTGCCCACCCGCAGACCACTGGTGCACCCCCTCTTGCACACCACACTCCTGTTAGAGCTCTTGTCCCCTCCAGGGCCAGCAGGGGTCTTTTTCGTTCCTGCAGCTCCAAGTACAATGACTGGCCTCTTGGTAGGTGCTCAGTGTTTGCTTAGGCTGAATGTAAGGCTGCTGTCGCCAGCTCAGCTGCCTGAGTGAGTCAAGTTTGTCATCTGTCGGGGGGGGTGTCTGGAGTACAGGCCCTAGATTCCCATTTTCCCGCAGCCAGCCTCTGAATTTCAGAGGAAATTGGACCTTTGAACTGGTAGAAACACGATTTTGTCACCCTTGGGCACCACTGCAGTGGAAGAGGCCCAGTGCACTGTTTTGCAGGACATTGTGAATCTTTTCAGTGCTGATTCCCTCTTAAGAGTCCTTCCTCCGTGCCTCTTTTTAGAGCAATGCCAAAGTAGCTGTGCTGGGGGCTTCCGGAGGAATCGGGCAGCCCCTCTCGCTTCTCCTGAAGAACAGCCCCTTGGTGAGCCGCCTGACCCTCTACGATATCGCTCACACTCCCGGAGTGGCTGCGGACCTGAGCCACATTGAGACCCGAGCAACTGTAAAAGGTACTGGGCACACTGACCCTGGAGAGTCGGCTTCTCTCCTCCCCAGTGGACCTGATCCAAGCTGTAGGGTACGATTCTTAGATGAAACTGGATGTTCAGAGACCTGGGGTTTCCACATTCATTTTAGAATTAAATTTTACAAATGATTAGGTTGTCTTAGACTTTAGCCTATAAAGATTTAAATAGTGCCTTTCAGAAAAACAAAGGTGGTCTAATACTCCCATTTTTAATTTTCCCTAGTTTGAAAAGTAGTAGGAAGATGGGGAAGGGTTGCTGTTGGGACCCTCCGGCGGGGGATGGGTACAGTCAGAATGCTGTTTCTCCCATGTGCTATGGCCACCCTCCGGGCCAGAGGCCAGCCTCCACCCCAGTGGCACCTTGGCCAGCTTCTCCAAAGCACAGCCTTCTCTTCTTAGGAAGATCTGTCTTTCCTATTAAGTAAATACAGATACGTCATCCAAGAACTAATTCATAGTTACTGTCTGATTATATATCCTGCTTATGTCACCTTCACAGTATAGCAACATTTCTCCTTGTCACCAAGTTCTTAGTCAAATCATTTTTAAAGTTGTACTATAATTTGTCATTGATTTACTATTATACCTATGCTGTTGACCATCAGCTATTTCCTGTTTTGCTCTATTATAAATATATAAGCTGTGATAAACACTTTCATCTTGATATCTTGTTTCTTAGAGTCCTAAAAGTAGAACTAGTGTGGCTGTTTTAAAGCTTTTACTGTAAAGTACCAAATTGCTGTCCAGAAAGGCAGTACTAATGTCTGTCCCTACCAACAGTGTGTGAGAACGCCCCTTCTCTGGTGGTATTTACACGTCTCGGGTGGTGTAAACCACTCAGCAGGACTGTGCCTCCCACGATCCCTCAGAATCGCTCGTGTTCTTTTGGGCTGTGTGTTTGAGTTCCAGAAAGCTCCTGCAGTGAGGAAAAAAAAGGTAGCAAAGTCAAAGCAGATTTTGGTCATTGGAGCAAATTTCCCTGAAGTCTTTGAAAATAGACCTTTTTTTCCCTTGGATGATAAGAGTAAACAAAATAGATACTAGTATTTAGTGTCCTGGTTTGTCAGAGGGGTTTTCTTTCATGGCCTTCTGCCTGCCCTCTGATCTGACCCTGAGATGAGCTTTGGTTGAGATGATCACCGAGTGGAAGGAGCCGCTCTTTGGACAGGGAGCTGAGGCGGATGAAGACAGCAGCTGACTTGGTTTCTTCTTGTGGAAAGTGGAGGCTTCATCCCTCCTGAAGCAGGGGCCGGGGCAGGTGGAGGCGGGAGGGGAACATTCCTGCCAGCTGGAATTGTCAGACTTCCAGTAGTCAAGAGAAGGAATCTCTTCAAACGTGGGTCTTGCAGCCTTTCTGGGGGCCTCGTGGTTGGCACTGAACCCCGGGCTCTGGGGGGGGGGCATCCTTCCCAGGCAGTGTCCCCACAGAGGCACCAGCCACTCTGGACCAGAAAGATGAAGTAGCCGTCGTGGGGGTTTCTTCTAGGCTATCTTGGGCCTGAGCAGCTGCCAGACTGCCTGAAGGGTTGCAATGTGGTGGTTATCCCAGCGGGAGTCCCGCGAAAACCAGGTATGTGTCTGAAAGCCTTGCCTAGCATCTCCCTGCAACTCAGGTGAGGAAGTGACTCTTCATTCAAAATGGCTCTACTTCAGAAAAAATTCCGTAGGCTCCCCACTGGCTGTGGCTAAAGATCAAATGCCTTTCCTGGCCTCGCATTTACAACCCTCTGGGAGTCTCTGGGTTTCTCCGCAGCCCAGCCTCCCGTGGCTCTGTGCGTGGACCCCCCTCCTCCGTGGATCCCGTCTGCTGCTCCTCAGCACCCTCCCTGTTCCCCTCCCCATCTCCACCCCCTCAAGCCCCTTCGGCACTTGTCACACTGGATTATTTTCCCCAAGAGATAGACTTACTCGGGACAGGACCCTGTCCTACTCGTGTTCGAATGTCCTGTAACAACTAACATACATATAGGCACTTGGTACGTATTTGGAAACTTGGTATGTTTTGTGAAAATCTTGAGTTTTATTGTTCTCAGGCATGACACGGGATGACCTGTTCAACACAAACGCCACAATTGTGGCCACCCTGGCTACTGCCTGTGCCCAGCATTGTCCTGAGGCCAGTATCTGCATCATTTCAAATCCGGTGAGTGCTGCTGGCAGGCAGGCGGCCGGTCCTGTGGAAGACTCACACCGTAGCTGTACACTAGTGCGCGTGTAGGGAGGGTGAGCAGATTAGTGTGCTCAACTGGATAAATTGGATGAACTAAGCACGTGTTTTAACCTGGGTTTCCCACCAACTGTGTGCCTTGAGGCAGATCACTTCCCCTCTCTCTATCCTGGTTTCTCCCCCTGGAAAGTAAGTCATTCTTAAGGCTCCTTTCAGCCATGATGGCGGTAGACCGTTAACTCCTCCTGTGCTCTCCTTGGGGTGTGCAGTTCCTGGTTCCCTGTCACACATCATCTCACGCACAGCCTCCGGGCTCTGCTCTCTGGTTTTTGCAGGGAATTTATTCTTCAATTCCAAAACTGAGTGCCGAACAACCACACACACACATGCACGCACACCCCCTGAGAAGTCAGCTGTGGCCTCTGTTCCTGCCCTTGCAGGGCCTTGAGCTGTGTCTACCAGCAGCCCTCTCCATGCCTCACTCCTGGTTGACTGGGTTCTGGTGCTGTGTGTGACAAGGATCTGGGTGAAGGTGCAGTGACAGCAATGTTGACCGAGGGATGTGGCCATTGATAAACACCCAGAGCTTGTGTCCGTGGCCTCTGAGAGCAGGATCCCGCTAGCTCACCTTCATCTGGGCAACTGGTCAGAAGTAGAAAGCAGCCGCTTATGTTGATGACTAACTTTGGCCTAATATAAATCCTGCTGTCTTGTTTTGTTTTTATTGTATATTCTTCCTAGATACCAGGTAATGTGCCGAGCACTTGCCATATATTATTTAAATCATCACAACCTCATGAGGTAGTTGTGTCCCTCATGTTACAGATAAAAACCAAGTCCTAGGGAGTTGAGGTAACTTGCCCAGGATTACCGTGCAGAGTGACAGAGCTGGGGCTTGGCCCTAGGCCATCTGAGCTTTTCCCCTGTGCTGTCTGTTCATTGGGAAGGTACACTGAGGTGTAAGCCCCAGCTGGAGCAGAAGTTGCCCTATGGAGCGAGCCCTCATCACATTTTAAAGTTGATAGTTGGGGGGGTCACGTGCGTATTTGACCTGTGGGCTCAGAGACCACCAAGGGAGAGGATGCCTGCTGCAGTGAAGGGTTTGTTTGTTGCCATGGAGGGTGACAGGGGCGTTCTCTCAGAGTGGGAAGTCTACCCACTGTGACCTTTCCATCATGGAGATGGCTTTGCCTATAAACAAAGCTACCAGACCTGTTTAATCTGGCCTTTCGGGACTTGTTAATTGGTAAAAAGATTTTTCCCTATGGCTCCTGCCTCTGCTCTCAGGCTACAGGGCAAATAATGCTCTCTGGGTTCGTTACTAGGTCAATTCCACCGTCCCAATCACAGCAGAAATTCTCAAGAAACATGGAGCATACAACCCCAATAAAATCTTCGGCGTGACGACACTGGACATCGTGAGAGCCAACAGTTTTGTGGCAGAACTGAAGGTAAGGGCCTCGGCGCCACATGAGCATCCTGCTCCCTCGGCTGGGTCCCGCTGGGTCTCCCTGGGCAAGGCTGGCGCCGAGCCTGCGGCTGCTCACCTCCCGTACCTCCCACCAGGTCCTTCTGCTGGTCTGGCTCACAGAGGCCTGGAGGCATTGTGCCTCCAGTTTAACAAATGAGTCAGCCTTTCCCAGCAAGAGTCCTGAGAAGGAACTTTGATGTTTTGACCCCTTACAACTCAGTTTTGTTCTGTCCTGTTCACTGTGTGAGTTGACAGACTTTTCACCCCTGGGTTTCCTAGAATTCATCTTGAATTCTGCTGTGCAATAAGGAGAAGGGCATTTGACTCATTCTCATTTTCTGTGGTAGTGTGGGGACATCTTGTGCATGAGCTGTGGGAAAGAGGCCGGTCATCCTTTGCTTCTGAGGAGATAACAGAGTGATGGGGGCCAGTTTGGGGAGGAACCCCACAAGGAGGCAGTTTTCTGTTCATTGTACAGAGGGAACCTAATAGTGTTTCGCCAGATGAGTTCCTCTCCACCGCATGTGGTGGGGCCGTGGTAGGAGGGCGAAGCACAGCTGGAGTCTCTTTTCTGGTTTCTTTACTTTATCCTGAGTTCTGCGGGTTTTTCTAGTATTGGTGCTTGGTGGGGATATGGCCTTTTTTTACTCAAATACTTGTTATAAACGCATCACACTTCCACTTCGGTGACCAGGGTTTGGATCCAGCTCGAGTCAATGTTCCGGTCATTGGCGGCCATGCCGGAAAGACCATCATCCCCCTGATCTCTCAGGTATGTGACCTTGCCGGGAAGCCTGAGGGTCGTGAGCACTTGCAGTAGGCTCCACTGGGAGGGACTGGAGACCCTGATGAAGATCCAACCGTCTGCCGTATTTTGAAAGGATTCCTGTGGGGCTGCGGTCAGAGCTCCTCAGCTGTGGGAGTGAGTAAGGTTAGGAGGGGCTCTGAGGGCCTGGCTCCAGCACAGTGAAAACTCGGAGAAACATCCCTGCTTCCTGGTCAGGTCAGAGCAGGCAAAGCTGCTTTGTTTAAAAATGAGTAGAAACAAGGTGAATTAACCCCATGGCCCCTGAGTGTGATACACTGAAAACAAAATATTTGTGGTGGTCTTGCCAGAAATATATAACCTTACAAAAAAATCATGAGGAAAGTATCTTACAAGTCCAAATCGATGGGTACTGTACAAAGCGACTGCTCGGTACTCTTGACCAGGGTCAGGAAAGACAAGGGTGGATGGAGGGACCGTTAGAGAGCAGACTGCAGCCTAGTGACTGGTGGGAAGGTGGCCCCGCGTGGGAACCTGGGACAGAAGAGGGACAGGCGGGAAAGTTGAGGAAATTTGAATACCGGCTGTACGTTAGCTAACATGGACCGGTTCTAATTTCCTGTTCTTCATAATTGCCCTCTGGTTATCAGATGTTAACAGCAGAGTAAGCTGGGAGAGGGACGTCTGGGCGCCATTTTTACAGCTTCTCTCTTAAGTATAAAATTAGTCCAAAATGTAAAGTTTTTTTAAATTGAGCAGGGAACACACTACACCTCCCAACAAGGTAGACTTTTTCTTTAGAGAAAAGGTGTTGGTTTCCCAGGTCTCACAATGGGAGGGAGCTGCCGTGAGTGGAGGGAGAGGCTTGCCGGGTGCCCAGACCCGCTCATGTGGCCCCTGTGGCTTTGGCTTGCAGTGTACCCCCAAGGTGGACTTCCCCCAGGACCAGCTGACAGCCCTCACTGGGCGGATCCAGGAGGCTGGCACCGAGGTGGTGAAGGCAAAAGCTGGGACTGGTAGGTTCTGGGAGCGGCCGCCGTGGGTGCTGATGCCTGAGGCCCTGTCGGTGCTGCGGACTGTCAGGGGCCTGGGCACGGAGGAAAGCCTCTTCTAAGAATCACAAGTGTTCACTTGAAAGGCAGCCCTGGGTGAGGCGGCAGCCCAGCTTCCTGGAGTGGACCAGTGTTTGAGGCCACAAAGCTAATTCCCTACCATTCATGAGTTTGTAAAATTAAAAGATGCTGACCTAGATTCTCTGACTAAAAGCTAGAGGCTTTGCCGATCCTTCCGCTGGCAGTGCAGCCTCGCCTGGATTTCACGGTGGCGGCGCCAGCTCGGCTAACCTGCGCGTGCCCTCCTAGGCTCCGCCACGCTGTCCATGGCGTATGCTGGGGCCCGGTTTGTCTTCTCCCTGGTGGATGCGATGAATGGCAAGGAAGGAGTTGTCGAGTGTTCCTTTGTTAAGTCCCAAGAGACGGACTGCCACTATTTCTCCACACCGCTGCTGCTGGGGGTATGTATCCTGGGGCCTGAGCCTTTGGGGAAGGAGAGTTCTCTTTGCTAAAGATGGGGGCACTCTGCGCTGTCCAGTCCTCTGTAGTTGGAATTTCCTACATCTCACTGCCTGTGTGTGCTTGGGGTTTTGAGGGTGGACGCACACCACAGAATTGAGAGCAGGGAGAAACCTCGTGCTGGGGCTGGAACCTCCTGGCACATAAACCTCTCCTGTGGATCTGACAGCTGGTGTGTTTCCTGGCGAGACCCTTGTCCCATCTCCAGGCAGCCCGGGACGGTCTGGAAAGAGGCCTCCCTCCCCCCGCGTGCAGGCCGTCTCCCTGTAGCTCACAGCGCACTCATTCTTGTTCTGACCTTGGGGGCCACCAGGCCTGATTCCTGTCCCAGCAAGGCCTCAAGATGTGGCACAACTGTTGTATTTTCCAGTCAGCTGTTGCTGGTTCCTTGCTCCATGCCCCACTGGTTTTCCTTGGGACGTGCTACAGATTGTCCCCTTAACACTGTGGTGTCCAGGCCAGAGCTCAGCTGATCATACTGCTGGCTGCACCAGGCAGCCGGTCAGGTCTCCAGCCCGGTGGACTCTGACCCAGTCTTCAGCGAATAGAAAACCATAGGTCTCACTCACTCCAGGTTTCCATATCTTACGTCGGGGCAGCTACTGAAATCAGGCAGGTGTGAGGTTGCTTTGTTTTAAAGAAACAGTTTAGCAACCTGCCAAGCCACCCAGCGGCCCTTCCCACATACACCTTGATGTTCAAAGATTCCTAAGACATGGCCCTAGGCCTCAGGCTCTGTGGTGGAAAGATGGACACTGAACTGGTTAATTCAGTAACCAGTTCAGCCCAGGTGTGTGCAGAGTGTGGTGAGACCTGTAGGGCTTCCTGAGGAGGTGGCTGGGAGCGGAGGCTGCTGTGGGGTGAGATGGTGACAGGCACCTCTTAATTCCCCTCATGTCAGATGTTTACCTCCTTTATTACAGTGGACTCAGGTGGATGGTAAAATGTTTCTTCAGTCCTTTACCAACTGGGGAAAGAGCCTAGAACCCAGAGGTGTGCACTGCATCAGGGTGACATCAGGTCCTACTAAGTGCTTTCTGTGCCCGGTCATCCCGGGTGTTCTCACAGCCTCCCTGAGTAGATAGCACACTCCTGTTACAGGTTAGGAAACAAACTTGGTGTGTAAGCAGTTGCCCAGGGGACGTGCGGTGAGTGACAGAGTCCAGATCCCACACTGGGACCATCTGGGGCCTGAGCTGGCGGAGCGCCCCCATCCTGAGTATTCTCGGGTCCCTCCACAGGCTGCCCAGAAGCCACAGGTGTAGTCTGGGCAGAACTGATGCAATTACAAGTTGGATTTTCCCGTAACACTCATTTGTGGAAACATGTTGTAAAATTAAAGATTTTTAAATTATTTGTGTAATTACTTTAGTTGTAAAATTGTACCTCCTCCCCTCTTCTTCCAGAAACGGGGCTTAGAGAAAAATCTAGGCATTGGCACAATCTCCTCTTTTGAAGAGAAGATGATAGCCGAGGCCATTCCTGAGCTGAAAGCTTCAATCAAGAAGGGAGAAGACTTTGTGAAGAACATGAAATAAGGAACCAGTTAGCGAGCAATCCAGTTGTAACTTATTAAGGCATCATGTCACTGTAAAGCCATTTCAGGTCCCTTTGTATTTTAATTTGCTTTGATGATGAGTATTGTATGAACGCCACCATCCCCTCCAAATCTCCGATCAGTCTGTCGGTACATCAATAAAAGCAGGCTTTCAGTTTTCTTTCTCAAGGTTTCCAGAGATGTTGCGCTTTCCTCCCCATGAGCGCTGACTTGGCAGTGTCTGGCGTCTCTTCATCACGGATCAGAGTTAGATGTTATTTAAATAATAGACTGGAAGCATGATGGTTTCATCGGTAATTTCAGGAAAGTCTGCAGCGTTTATCACTGACTTTCTCCCAGCCCGCCTCCACACCTCTGCGTCCCTCAGGCGTGTGAACAGGAGGATCCGCCCAGGCCTGGTCCTCACACTGTCCTTTCACCCACACGGGGTCAGAGCTCCTGGCTCTCTCTGTGGGGTCTTCCAGCAAAGGGAACATCGTTGTCTTCTACATTAGAGCCGCCATGGCTGCTCTCTGTTCCACTCTGAATTCCATCCCCTTCTGACCAAGCCCTGGTTAAGTGACAGTGACGAACATAGCAGATGTCGTGAGGAAAGCTGGGGCAGGGCCAGAAATAACCCACACGCCAGCCGCCGTGGCAGGGCTGAGGATACAGGAAGGTGACTTCACGACCACTGGTGGCCTGAAAAGGGACTTGGCTGCACTAGCCTGACTCAGGAGAACTGGGCAGTTCAGGGGAGATGGGATTCCCTTTAGGGGTGGGTGCCGTCTGCTCTCAGAAGCTGCAGCCCTGAAGCGGAAACTGGTCCATGCCTGAGAAGGAGCTTTGCGGCAGCAGGTGATGCCCTTCTGCCGACGGATGAGAGGGTGGTGGGGGCGGGCCGATGCCCAGTGACACACATTTATCTACCACAGCTTTTTTTAACTAAAACTGATAATGGATTTTATCATTATGATACTGTTTTCTTATACAAGTAATACATGTTCATTGTATAAAACCTAAAACATGGCCAAAAAATAAAGCAGGAAAGAATCACTGGTAGTGCTATTTGTCCTGGTAATTTTGCATATTTCATAACATTTCCCTCCCCCAACGTAGGTGCATTTAAGCCATTTTCCCTTAGGCTTCTGCAGTTGGCAAGGCTCCCCGGGTGGTTCTGCTCCTCTAGGTGTGGGGCCAGCCGGTCTGGCACATCCAAGATGACAGCTCACCCCCGTGCTGGTGTTCGGGGGATGCAGGGCTAGCTGGGCATCTCTCCCATGGGGTCTCAAAACTGCAAAAGCTGGAGCTGCCAGGCTTAGACTCTGGCTCAGAACTGATGCGGCATCGCTCCTTCCACAGCCTTACGATTAAAGCACATCACAAAGTGCCAGGTGTGTGGCAGGAGGGGACCGACCACAGAGGGCATGAGTTCTAGGCAGGCCTGGTTCTTTAGGGGCCAAGTCTGGCGATGAAGTGAGTCTCGCTACAAGCATGTATTTTCCCTTACCACTTCTGTCATGCCGAATAACCGTTAGGGTGAGCATGCTCTAGTTTATCTCGGTTATTGGATAATTTCGGTTTAAATTTCCACTACTACAAAGAACATGGCTCTGAACTTTATGCTTTTGGATTAATTCCCCCTGGGAGTTCCATATGCAAAGCACATGCTAGCCCTGTTTGGGGTTATTTGCTATTTCATGGGATCCTGGCAGCAAGCGTGACAGGCAGGACCTAGCACAGATGACTCAGGCTGTGGTCAGCACCTACCTCCGTGCACCCAGGTAACCGCAGGAGGCCCTCCAGAAGAGTTTGCTTAGGGTGCGGGCTCCTGGCCCCATCCCTCCGAAATGCCGATCTAGCATCTGAGAGGGAGGGCCGATCTAAAATATTCCAGATTCTTCCAGATTATGCTGAAGGGGGAAGGGGGTGCCCACCGTACTTTGGACCTTGGCTCCCCCAGAGCTTTTCACTGTATGAGGCTTTCAGGGGTTAAGGATAAGTCAGGTACCTGAGAATTAGAAAAAAGGAGATAAAAGTGCCTCAGGACTCAAGGGGACAAGGCTACTTCTGGATGTCTTGGCAGAAGCAAGGATCAGAGAAGATCGCCCCATTAAGATGCCAGGCGGGAAGAGGAGGAGATGGCAGTTGAGATGGCCCTGCCGGCTGAGGAGGAGTGCAGCAGGCCTGGAGGGCAGGCTGGCTGCAGCAGGAGGGTCTGGGCGAAGAGAATGGGCCCAGGATGTGTCAGGAATGGCATGGGCGCCTGATGAGCGGAGCGGGGCTGCTCTGGGGTGGGTGTTGAGTGCCAGGATGAGGAGCTTGGACTTCATTCTGTGGGAAGAGGGCACAGGGAGGGTGTCAGATGCTGAGCAGTATGGTGACACCGTTCTACAATGGGGCTGTCAGATTGACACGCTGTGGCCTGGGGGATGCCCTTGTTGCAGGCCACCCTTTAAGTAGGAAAGACGTGATGGCAGGGGCCACCCAGGACACCCAGGAGCAGAAGGGCTGAGGGCCCAAAATGGGGTGGCAGTGAGTGGGAGCCGAGGGCGACGGGGGTGGAGAGGAAACCGCATCTGCCAGCCCCCTTCGCCCACCCAGAAGTCCATCGGCGGGTATCAGCCAGGATTAAACCAGCCTTGCCCCCGCTTTGAAGCTCCAGTTACACGCCTCCCAGTCTGCTGACTGGCTGCCCTCCCTGACTTCTGACTGCCTCCTGACACACGACTCCTGCCCCCTCACCGAGGAACAAAAACCCAGAGACTGAGTGTGTGGTGCTAATGAGGATAATGAGCTGGCTGAGGCCTTTGCTGGGGGAAGCCAGGAACCAGTCTGTAGCAAACAGAGAAGCCAGGTGCAGAAGCGGCGGGACCCCCACAACAAGGGTAATGGGTCAGTGAGAAAGTTTGTCGTGTGAAAAGCCGCCTTGTAAGTCCCGAGCAGACACAGATGAGGAGGAAAGCGGAGAATCGTGTCCTCTTCTTTGGAGAGGGGCGTGAACAGCTCAGGCTAGAATGGCCCTGACCTCCCTTAGGAGGAGCTTGCCTGCAGACCACCCTCCTCTGCAGTTTCCCCAAATGGCCTGGAGAGGGAGATAGAGGCTGCAAAGCAGCTCCTAGAGGTGGTGGGTGGGGGTGGGGTGAGGAGGATGAGCCTGCGGGAGCCAGTGGTAGTACTCTCTGCCCTGCCTGGTCTCTGCTGGCTCACCACACAGGAGGGATATTGCCTTCTGGCAGGGATAATGGAGATGGGAGTGAGTCCAGGGAGATCTGTGGACACAGGCCTAGGGAACAGGAGGTGACCGGAAATGGGGGGTCTGGGGAGAAAACAGCCCCCTCCCCATTAGCCTTGCCCCAGAGACTCAAGTCCTAGCCCCACACGAGGAGCTGGCAGAGCAGCACAGAGATTACCTTCCCACTTCCCTTCACCAGGCAACCTTGGACCCCGTCCCCAGGGCCCTGTGTGAACAGCAAGGACACTCCTTCCAGCACCCCGAGGGGGCGGGGATTAATTAATCCAAACCCAGGGTGGACAGAAGCTGCTGCGCGGCCAGGGCCTTTCCCCAGGGCTTGTGGGCATCTGCAGCAGCTGCTCCATTAGGCTGGGCACCAGGGACGGGGGTGGGCCTGCTGCCAGCCTCTGGGTTCCCGAGGAGCCTTTCCAGACATCTCCAGTTTCTGATCCCCTCAGGCTGGAGATGGATCTCTTCAATTAACCCAGTTTAAGAGGCCGCTCACATCCACCTGCCGCCTGCCATCCTGAGCCTGTGGGCTCACTGCTTGGGGCAAACTCCTAAAAACAGCTGCAGCTGACCAACCAGAAATGCGTTTCTTCTTTCCTCCTCTTTATTTTCTTCTAGATACTCAATTCTCTCATCAAGCCGAATAGGGCCACCAGAGCCAGAAGCAGGGCCAGGCAGGTTGCTCTGCAGCTGGCTTGCACCAGTACAGCTGATTCGGTTGTAAAAGAAATACCCGACCTGGCTAACGAGCAGCTGCTGCCCCCGTCTGCTGGCCCCGCCCCAGGTGGCCCCAGACCTCCCCGCAGTAAAGGGCTAATGCCTGGCAGCATGGCGTCTCCCAAGCTGGTCAGCCGGCGCCAAAGCACTTCTGGTGGTTAGATAATTTAATACCACTGCGGAATGGGGCCCCTGCTGCAGAGGAACGGAAGAGGAACCTGGAGAGCAAGCTCCCGGCTCCCAGCACAGCACCCCCGTTGCTGACCCGCCCACCCAGCTGTGCTGAATTCAGTCAGAGGGGTACGTCCGGATGCTGGGCTTTGGGGTGGTTTCCTAGCAGTTTCGCCGACCCCATCTCCCTCTCCAAGGCCAAAGCTAATAAATGAAGCACTGATCAGACATGAAAGGCTCTCTACAACCTATTAAATGAAAACAAATGTGTATATTTCCATGTAGGATAAAACGAAACTCCCCGAAGCCTATTTGTATTTGAATGTAAACGAATAGAAAAAGGCCCTAAAGGAATCCTGCCAGGTAGCACACTGGTAACTTCTAGAATGGGGACAGCCGTTGCCTTTGGAGTGTGTGCAGTGTGTAGGGTGCTCTCAGCTTCTTGTGCTAAGTACTCTGTGTAGTGAGTGGAACCGTGTCCCTAATAATTCCTGTGTTGACGTCCTAAACCACAGTGCCTCAGAATGTGACTATTCAGAAAGAGTCATTGCAGGCATAATTAGATGAGATCATACTGGACTAGGGTGGGCTTCTAATTCAAAATGACCGGTGTCCTTATGAAAAGGGGAAATGTGGACACAGACGTGTGCAGGGAGAACGCTGTGTGAGCACAAAGGCGGGGATGGGGTGACGCATCCGTGAGCTTAAGGAACAGCAACGATCACCAGCAAACCAGCAGAAGCAGGGAGGGCTGTGGGACGGTCTCCCTCACAGCTTCAGGAGGAGCCCATACCACCAACGCCTTGATCTCAGCCTTCTACCTCCAACCTGAAGCTGTAAACGCGTGTTATTTAAGCTCCTCAGTTTGTGGTGGTTTGTTACAGTGGCTCCAGTAAATGAATGCACCCTGTAGAGCTCAATATGGCACTGTGAGAAATTCCTCCTAACGGAGGTCAAAACACACAGTGAGTATAGCTTGTAAAATGAAAAATCAAATACATATCTTTCAAAAGCATGTTATGGAGCTAAACTCACAGTCTAGCACCGCTCCCCGTCTTCCTGGGTGGATCTTGTCATTTAATGCAGCTGCCACCGCTACTGCCCCTTTTATGGATGAGGGTGACCAGCCTAAGCTCACACAGCCTGAGTGACAGTGCAGGATGGGAGCCCTGGCTGCCGGGCCCAAGTCCACTGCCCTTTGCATTCTCAGGGTGCCATGCCCACTCCAGCATTCTGCTTTAACCCATTATGCATTTTTCAGCTTCGGTGGGCACAGAGGCACCTGGCAGGGTTAGGTAGGAAGACCCCCTAGCCTTGGAGTCAGACAGTCCTGGAGTGAGTCCGGTCCTGGTGTGCCATTTATCCTTGAGTGACCCCGCTGAAGCCTTATCCACTTGCTGAGTCTGTTTCCTTATCGATGATCATGAAAAGCCCTTTACAAACTTTGAAGAGCTGTGCACCAGGGCATTGCTGTAATGTCTCTGCCACCTTATCCTGATGTCACTTTTTGCGTAAAACAAGGCCAACTTTTGGACAGCCCCTGGAAACTGCTGTTGACTGAAGCATCCTCCGGCCCTGTAAACTGCGTCACCCTGTCCAGGCCGCCTCTCTCCCATCTGCTGAGCACTCCCCATTTCCCAAGCCTCCTTGTGGGAGGCAGAAGAATGGCCCCCAAAGGTGTCCACATCCTGATTCCTGGACCCCATGAATATGACCTTACATGGCAAAGGCACTTTGTAAATGCGATTAAATTCTTTTTTAAATAGAAGATTGTCCTGGATTATGTGGGCCTGTGGGATTATGTGGGATTATATTGTCCTGTGTGGGCCTAATGGAATCACAACAGTCCTTACAAAAGGTGGCGTGGGTGGCTCAGAGTTGGGCATGTCATGGTAGAAGCAAGTCACAGAGACCTGAAGACGCTTGGATGCACAGGGAGGGGCCACAAGCCAAGACATTCAGGCAGCTTCTAGAAAAACCCGCAAGGAAACAGCTTCTCTCCTAGAGCTTCCAGAAGGAATGCAGCCCCATTGACACCTTGATTTTAGAACTCCTGACCTCCAGACCTGTTGGAGGACCGTTTGTGTTGCCTTAAACCACTAAGTTTATACTGACTGTCATGGTGGCCATAGGAAACTAGTCCACCTAGCCTAGGTGTTGTTGTGTAGCAGGCATATTCCTTTTAATCCCCATCAGAAGCCTCCAAGGTGGGAACAACTAGCATCTCCAATCTAAAGCCAAGAAAATGGATGCCCAGAGAGGTTGAGCAACTTGTGCAAGGTCACACAGCTGGGATTTGAACCCTGGGGTTCTGGCTGCAGAGCTTTCCCCCTTCAGCAAGAAGCCTGCAGCCCGTGTGGCCTGTGTAGGGCTGTGTCTCAGATGGCTCAGCTCCTGATAGTTCCCTCCACTACTGGGCAGACCCTCCCTGCACGTTGTGGGTTGGTTCTGTCTCTTCAAACTGGACTGTTGGATTTCAGGGGTTCCTGGCTCACCATGCATTGATGTCTTGTGTGCTTCTGGAGGAGCTGGTGAACAGGGGCATCCTGCTATGCCCTGCTCTGGGAGGCAGATTCTTGGTGACACACCATAGGGAATGGGGGTGGTCACTTGGGGACCAGCCATTCACAGAGGGCCTGGCATGCCGGAGGAAGTCACAGCCCCGCCACTGCCTAGCTGCTCTCAAAGGCTTAACAGTAGCTCCTGCTCTGCTCCCACTGTGTCTGTCTGTCTGCGAGTGTTGGGGAGGGGCTGTCAGACCACACAGAGCCTTCTTCCCACTTTAGAGCCATTTCATATCCTTCCCAGCGGGCAGCCCAGCCCAGTGGGAGGCTCTGGTAGGAAGTCTTGGCAAGTCCCTCTCCAGCCCGCAGCCTGTCCCCCCGTTCGCTGGGAGCCCCAGGCTTGCCCGGTCCGTTTTAGGAGAGGCCACAGCCAGGGTGCCTCCCGCTTAAGCCCTCAGGACTCTGAGCCACCTCCTCCCCAAGCCAGGAGCCAGCTCCCTGGCAAACCCCACTTCCCTTGCCTAAAAATAACTCCTCCCCGCCCTGCTTTTTTCCTCCCGGGCTCCTGCTGGTGTTAATATACTCCCAGCCAGACGGAGCCTCATGCTAGGCAGAATGCAGGCCAATAATTAGGTTAACTCCCCTCCTGCCAGGGTGAGGGCAGCTGGTTGGGGCCAGGGTAGGGGTGCCTGGAAATGCTCTTTTCATGGACTGGGGTGATCCTGTGGGGGGGGTGTTTGGGGGGGTGCGTGGGGTGGGGTGTAAGTGTGTGTGTGGAGTATGTGGCATGTGTGTGGGCTGTATGGTGTGTCTTGTGTTGGGGGGCAGGCATTGTAAGCTTTGAAAGCAAATGCCAGATGTACCTATGCTGGGCTGGGCTGGGGGTGGGGGGTGGGGGGTGCATTTGCCCCATTTGGGGTGCCTGTTTTTACCAGAGAGCATCTTGCCCTCCCAGAACCTTCCACATCTGTGTCCCACAGCCTGTGAGGAGGCCTCTGTGACAAATGGGAAAGCTGTGAGGGACTGCCCAGCCCCCAGCCCTGAGCCCAGTGCAGCTTACCTGTAGACATAGGTATGTGTGGGGACAACTAGCAACTGAGGCTCCTGTCAAGTGGCCTTGCCAGGGGGAATTGTGGGTGGGGCCTGAGTCCTCTCTGAGACCTGAACAGACCTGGCCCAGGGCACTTTCCATGGTGGAGTAGCACGGTCATCAGCCTGGCTGCTAGAGGGGAGGGACTGTCCCAGCAGCTGTCCTGTGGGAAAGGCCACAGGAGGCGGGGGTGGCAGTGCTGACAACACGCTGCAGAGTCCCGGCCAGAGGCAGAGGCCATGGCCAGTGCTCAGCACCAGGCCAGGGCGCCCCAAGGGACCCTGACGTGACTTAGGCACATTTATTGTGAAGTGTATCTACATGTTAGAAGCCAGATGTTAAGCCTGCAGCATCCTGGGCAGATTGCTCGTGGCCGCATGCAAACAGGAGCAGATTTAAAGAAAGAAGTGAATAGCTGGCACCCGGGGGGACAAAACTGTGGAGATAGGACACAAATTGCCCAAGTTTCGGCAGAACCATGCTGCATTGTAAATTTGACTCCACAATTCCCAGTGCAATAGAACCTTCCAGAAGGAAGAGTCCATCAGGGCAGGAGTAGTCCAGAACAACAGCCTGGAAGAGGAGGCCAGCACAAGAGGCCACCTCACTCCAGACCACAGACCTTCTCCCCAGCCCCAAGGCTGTGGAGCCTTGAGCAAATCACTTAATTTTTCTGGGCCTCAGCTTCCTCACTAGTGGAAGGGAGATGGTGATAATGCCCATCCCCAGGCTTGCGGAGAGGATGAAGTATACAAAGTCCACAACACACAGCAAGCGCTTAGTAAATGGTGACTGGCTTTGTGATTTTCCTCACTTGGATGTTAGGGCTGAGCCAGAGATAAAGAAGCAGGGTTCTGAGGGGCAGCCACAGGCAGAGCAAATGTGTAAGGCCTTGGGGCTGCCTCCCACCCCCGACATGGCTGGGTCAGCACAGGCTTTGTCTGAACTGGCCTCTGGCTCCAGGAAGCACATTCAGCCTGCCAGGATCCCTGGAGGAGT
This sequence comes from Phataginus tricuspis, assembly GCA_029783875.1. Classification (NCBI taxonomy): domain Eukaryota; kingdom Metazoa; phylum Chordata; class Mammalia; order Pholidota; family Manidae; genus Phataginus; species Phataginus tricuspis. The sequence continues at coordinate 8,113,809 of JAQQAC010010882.1, forward strand.
AATTAAAGCAGGACTGGGGAAGAAAGAGGCCATGCTGCCCGCAGTGTATCTGGAGGCTTTTTGGATGTGTGCAATTAAATGCATCATATTTATACCACTCATTGCATGTGTGCACGCATACACACACACACACGGGCCTTTTCCAGGTAGCCCAGCCCCTTCCCTGTCCAACACGACAGCCTGCCCCAGCCACTTGCCAGACCCCAAATGGGTTCCCCAGGGTGCGCAGGCAGAGGTTGGTCCTGTCCGAGGACCCTGGAGCTCCCCAGTGGCTCCCGCCTGGCTCTGCCTCCCAGCCCTGCCCCTGGCTCACGGTGGCTGCTGCCCCAGCTGGGGCAGGCCTGGGGTCCCAGCAGATCCCTGCAAAGACATGATTATCTGTCCTTCCACGTAAGGCAGGATTTCTGCAGCTCAGAGATGGCTCCTTTCCAGCCCCCAGACAGTCAGGAATGGCCACATGGAACAGAGGGGGTCCAGGCTAGGACCCTACAAGGAACCCTCAGTTCATCCATTCCTGCCTCTGAGTGCATGGAAGTCCAGGTCGTTGCGGTATGCTTCTCCCAAGGCAGGCCATTTCTAGCCACCATTGTCCCAGAGCCTGGTATGTTGGTGCATGTATTGTGCATGGAGGCTCACATGCAGGGCCCATGTTGGTGGGGGAGCATGTGTGTGATGTGCATGTCACCAGTTGCATGATGTGGTGTGTGTCTAAGGTTTGGATTGTACAGGGGTAAAGGAAGCATAGCTGTGTTCATAAGGGTGTGTAAGGCCAGGGGTGGTTATGGCGTGTGCATGGGGCATGTGTATGAGGCACCTATGTGCTATGTGGGGGCCACATGTAAGGGTGTGTGTGTGAGGCATGGGTACAGGACATGGGTATGGGATGTGTGTAGGAGATGTGTAGGGATGTGGCATGTGTATGGGGTGTGTGTATGTGCATGGGACATAGAACATGTAACATGTATATGAGATGTGCATGAGACATGCGTGAGTCCAGCGCATGTGTGTGCTATGTGGATGTGTGTGATGGGTTCGGGTGACTGAAAGCTATTCTGCCGGCAAACGGATGCTGGAGATGAAACTGGGTCACATCCTCCAAGACTGCCTCAGCTGCCATCTCGGCAGCCACCCTGCCCTCATCTCTCCCACCTCCGCTGCCCCCCAGTGCCCTGTCCCAGTCAGAGCCATGGGCCCAGGGGTGGTGCTCCAGGCCTCCAGGATAGCTGCCAGTGCGCTCCTTGTGGGTGACAGGCCAGGACACCTGCCAAGGGGGGTAACCGGGATGCTTCCTGGACCTCGACACAGTAGGTGCCCAGTGTGGTATGGAGGGACAATGGGGTGATGGCCTAAGGTGACATGCCAAGGAAAGAGAGGAGTTGTCTGTCCCAGGCCTCAGTGATGGATAAAGGGGCTGGGCTGCCCTCTGCCCCTCCAGCACCCCTCCTTTGTCCCTCAGCCAGCATCCTGCCCTTGTTTCCATCCCATCTTCCCTCACTTTTTCTCTCCCACCCTACCGTCCCTCTCAGGGGCATTAAAAAATTTTTTTCTTGAAATGAAATATACATACAGAAAGCATAGAAATCATGGACATACAGCTCACTGAATTTTCACAAATGGAACACACCCATCTACCCAGCATCTACATCAAGAAACAAATGTCTGCAGCCCTCCTGTGCCCCTTCCAGTCACCACCCCTGAAAGATAACCACTATCATGACTTCTAACACTGTAGGTTAGAAGTCATTTTTAATCTAATCAGTCATTTTTAAACCCCAACCCCTGAGCCCTGTCCCCTGCCCAGAAACAACATTAACTCCTCCCTGAATGTGAGAGGTGCGGAGAAAGCTGTGAGGACATGCTGTCTGTCCCCCAAGCGTGACTGGCCCTTGTCACAGATGCCTGTCAAGGGTCTCTACAGCACCTGGCTGAGTGTTTTGGGGCTAAGTTCCATAGCTTCATAATGAATAATTTGCTTCTGTGAGTGTTAGGGCAACACTAGCTGCTATAACAAATAAACTCTAAAGTGAAATAACCTATCACTACTTATCATTTCCCATTCCCTAATAGTCCTATGATGTTCCTGGTTGGTAGGCAGCTCTGCTCCACATGATGATACTGGGACCCAGGCTCTTTCCATCCTGTGGCCTCCTCTCCTGTCCCCAGGGCCTTGGAGTCTTGTGCATCCTGCTAGCAGATGGTGAAATAGAGGGGAGAGAGGACACCCCACTTATTAGGTGCCTCTTCCAGGAAAATGTCACTTCTGCCCACATTCCATTGGTGAGAATTAGTCACATGGGCTATCAAAATGCAAGGAATGTTGGGAGATGTAGTTCATGGGTGGGCATTCATGTCCCATTGACAACTCTCCATTCTGGAAGCAGGGCACGAAACCTTGGTGGGCATCTGGGTCACAGCAGGTCTATGGGGAAGGAGAAGCCAGAAGACACAATCTCTTTGTTCCAGCTTCTACTTGCCTGGCAGGCAGAGTTCACCCACTCCATGCCTCGTTCACTTATGTATTTGCATGACTTCTTACTCATTCAATGCAAGTTCACTCACTCATTTTCCCTCACGCCCTTTACACACATCCTATCCACTCACCTGTGCCCACTCACCCATGCACATATCTACACCTCCTACACACCTGTAAGGCCCATTTCAAGGCCTAAGGGGCAAAGCAGCTGGGCTAGCCCGAGTCACACACCCACTATGTGGCAGCTCAGGGAAGTTCAGACTCTGGGGGTCCAGAATGTCCAGGGGCACAAAGGAACATTCTGGGGAGCCAGGGACTTACTTGGCAACCTGGTTGTGGGAGGTCTGTCCTTCCTACGGGGCCCGTATCCAAGGGCCTGAGTGGGTTCTACCCTCAGAGAGGAGGAAAGGCTGTGTCCCCAGACAGGGCAGGGTGCCAAGGCCCCAGATCCAAGGAGAAGAAGTGACACTGTCCACAGCTCCAAGGCTGGGATTCAAGGGGAAGTGTGTCTTTGGGCTGGACTCACTGCCCAGGTCATCTATGGACTAGGTGGCTGTGGGCAGCTCTGAACCTCTCTGATCTTCAGTCTTATCTGCGAGATAGGACCATGTCCCCAGCTCATCATGAGGACTGAAGTAATGTCAGTGAGGACTGTCACCGGGACACGGCCGTGCCCAAAGTGTGAGTCACTCTCATACCTGGGCCCAGGCTAAGTGGGACCTCGGACTGTGGGGGACTTAATTCCAAGTCCAGATGGTTGTGGAGGACACTGGAGGCCCCTCAGCCCCTCCCCATCTCGCCCACGCAGAGAGGGCAGTGGTAATGCCTTCAGAGCCCCCAGGCCCACAGCCACCCAGGAATACAGACAAGGGCTTGCTTTTGCTCATTGGAGGGTCAAGACCAGGTGGCCTCAGACTGTCACTTCATGTCTGTATGCCCTGGGTGGCTCCGCACAAAGTCCCCTGGAATTGTTTCAAGGGACTATTTTTGCCTTGCAGCTTCAGGCCTTTCTCTCCAGTGAGGACAGGATCACACAGTCACTGATGGTCCACCACGTGCCCAGTGCAGTCACTGGCAAATCCCACTGGCTGCTTATGCTTGAATCCTGCCAGCTGTCTGTGGCACACCCGTGTCTCACAAGGTGTCAGTGTGTGCTGTGGGGAAGCGGCCAAGGAAGGGGGCTATCATAGCAGTGGGGTGGGCATAGGTTAACAGTATCGAAGCCCACGGCGACAGAGCCATGAGGCGCGCAGGGCAAAGGAACAGGCCAGGGGTTGAGAAGCATGAGCTCTAGGGCAGATGAGGGCCTTGGTCTTGGTTCTTCAAGTCCAAGAGCATGATTGTGTCTCTCAGCAAAGAGCGTGACTCAGTAGGTATGGCAGGTTAAAGAGAATTCCTTGCCCCACCTCCTATCAATATGTTCGATTGATGCCTCCCACCTTTGAATATGAGTGAGGAAGCACTATTTTAAATAGAGTGGGTCTGCAACTGCTTTAACCAATAGAAAATAGGAAAAGGGACGTCATGCCTTATGAGACAAGCAGCTTCTGCCCCCTCACTTTTGCAGCACCTGCTATCAAAGCTCTGAGCTGCCATCTAAGAAAGTCTGATAACTTAGCTGGAGATAACCACCTGGAGAGACCTGAGACTACCTGGAGGAGAGAAGTGGAGCCACGTCCAGCCCTCCAGTCCTCCCCACCAGGGTCCTGGACATGTGAATGAAGGTGTCCTGGACCTCCCAGGTCACAACCCACCCATCAGCTGAAAATCACCAAGTGACCCCATTTATGCCTCATGAAGCACAAGAAATCACCTAGCCACGCTCTGCCCTAATTTCTGACCCACAAACTTGTGAGATGTAATAAAATGGCTATTGTTTTGAGTCATTAAGTTTTGGATATTTGTTACACAGCATTAAATAACCATTACAGTAGCCCTGGGGAGAGACTCAGACAACCAACACATTTAACAAGCACTTAAGGTGTTTCTAATGCAGAGGGTCTAGGGAACACTTTGAGAAGCACCAGAAGAGTAGGACCGACTCTAAGGCCAAGTGCCCCCAAGGTGCGTGTCTATATCCCATCAGACAGAAAGATAAATGGAAAGAGACAAGGCAGAGCCAGAGAAAAAGAGCAAATTAGGGAGTGGAGAGGCAAAAAAAAAAAAAAAAAAAAAAAATTGGGCCAGTGCAGAACATCTTGTAGACAGACAGAAAAGCAGAAAACTCAGTTCAAGAAGCAATGATCCTCTATGGGGGACATGGAGATAGGTATGATCCAGCCCTGCCTTTGTGCAGTTCATGTTCTAGACATAGGATGGCACAGAGAGAGGGTGGCAGAGACAGGGCAGAATAAGAGAGAAAGAGGAGGGCCAGGTCTGAGGTCAAGGTCTACGAGCTCTGGCCAATGAAGGACGTCAGGGTGGTCTGGCCTGGCCTCTTATCATGGGGACTTTCCTGCTCTTGTCCCTGAGCCTAAGGCCCCTGGAAGGGCTGATGAGGCAGGTGGGCAGGCACTTGGAAGGGAAGATCACTTCAGAGCTGAGCACTGAAAGACAGCGAAGCAGGAAAAGTAGGCAGTCGGCAGGAGAACAGCAAATATAAAGGCCAGCGGGGGATGCAGGGGTGGGGAGACAGGGGAGGTGGGCAATGCCAAATGTAGTGGCAGATTGAGGGCGAGTGAGTCTGGCTATTGGGGGGATGGGGGAGCATGAATCACCTCCAGGGGCAGGGTTCTGAATCAGACTGGGTCCCGTGTCCACTTTGGAAAGGTTTATTCATGGCTCTATTGTTCTCATAACACAAATGGCAGAGTGTAAGGCACACAAGATTTTGGCTGGTGAAACTAGGCAGAGACAGATTGAGAAAACATCAAGGGATCTGCATTTAGATAACCAATCAACAAATATTCATTGAGCACCTACTCTGTGCAGGAACTGGGAATACAACAGGGAACAAAGTCCTTGCCCTCAAGGAGCCCAAGCTCTAGAGTGTGAAGACAGAAAAAAACAAAAGCAGATGAGTAATATGACAAGTGGTGGTAAGACAAAAATAAGGGAGGGTAGCCCACAGATAGACAAATGGCCAAGAAGCACACGAAAAGATGCTCAAAGTCACTGAGCCCCAGGGAAAATGCAAATCAAAACCAAAATAAGACTCTGTGGCATCTTGCTACGCTAATGTACAGTGACTGCAATGAGGTATGGAGGGGACACGATAACGGGTGAATGTAGTAACCACATTGTTTTTCAATGGAAACCTTCATAAGAGCATGTATTAACGATACCTTAATAAAAATAAAAATTAAAATTAAATTAAAAAAATAGACTCTACTTCATACCTCTTTGGATGATTATTACTTAAAAAAAAAGAAAATAACGAATGTTGACAAGGATGTGGGGAAATTGGAATCTTGTGCTTGGCTGGTGGGAGTTACAGTGGTACAGCCATTGTGGAAAACAGAATGGCAGTTTCTCAAAAAACTAAATAGAGAATCGCCATGTAATCCAATAATTCCACACTTCTACATATCTACCCAAAAAGAACTGAAAACAGGGATTCAAACAGGTATTCGTACACCCATGTTCACAGCGGCTTTCTTCACAGTAACTAAAACATGGAAGCAACCCAAATTTTCAATGATGGATGAATAGATGTACAAAATGTGGTCTACTCATATAATGGAATTATTTTTTGTAGACTTAAAAAGGAAAGAATTTCTGGCACCGACTACAACATGATGAATCTTGAGGACATTATGCTGAGTGAAATAAGCCAGACACACCAAGGCAAATACAGTGTGATTCCACCCTGATGAGGTCCCCAGAATAGTCAAATTCAGAGAGACAGAGTAGAATGGTGGGTGCCAGGGGTAGGATGGGGGGCGGGAGGAGAGGGAATGGGGAGCTAAGGTTTCTTGTGTACAGAGTTTCAGCTGGGGTTTGGGAGGTAGCTGTGAATGGACTGAATGCCACCGAGCTGTACACTTATAATGGTTAAAATGGTATCTTTTATGTTATGTGTATTTGACTACAATACACTTTGTTATGAAAAGGGGGGAAAGGGGAAGATAATCCTAGGCAGGGAGACACTATTACATGTGAGAAGGTGTTGGAAGGGTTCATCGATCAAGTGTGATTCGAGCAGAGATGTGTGTCCAGGGGAGCATGACTGGCGAGAGGGCAGGCACCAGGCGGGGGTCCAGGACCAAGGCCTGAGCCAGGCAGACATCCTGGGGGTGAAGTAGAGGGACCGTTCCAGGAGGTGCAGGGTCTGCAGAGAGAAGGGGAACTGGAGGGCTCAGGGTCTCACAAGTCTCTGACTTACAGGCTGGGCTTGAGAGGGCAGGTCAGGGGCCCAGAAGGAAGTAGACAGTACCTCCAAAGGCTTAACTGCAGAGAACTTGATGGAGGGATTACACACAGAGGCCCAGGTGGGAATCTGAGAATGAACCAACAAAGCAGAGAGAAGCACACAGACTTATAACAGTGGGAGCCATTACCCCCACTAGGCCTGAGGTGCCTCTGGGAGGAAACGTAATGCGAGAGTTTGGCCAGAAGACCTGGAGCCATGGACGAGGGGCCACTGGACTGGAGCTGGAGAGGCTCAGCAGGGGAATAAATGCCTCTCTTCTCTCTCCTCTCACCTTCACTCTCCTGGTGATGCTTCCCCTTGGGTGAGCCCAGCCAGAAGCCAGGAAGGAGCAAGGGAGCCTGGGCAATCGGTCCGCAAAGGTCAGCCTCCCGAGGCCCAGAGCAGGGCAGAAAAGAGGAGAATGGACTCAGAGGGGCAAACAGAGAAAAACCAGTGCAGATGGTGATGCCATTTGTTGAAGTGAGTCACACAAGGGAAGGAGCCCTATTTGGAAAATTAGCAGGCTGGTAGGGAAACTAAGGTAGAAGTCTATTGTTCTGAGCCAGGGCAAATAAGGACAAGGAGTGAGGGGGCTCCCGGGGCTGAGAGGCTTCCAGGGCTCCCCAATGCCTCCTCTGGTAGACTAGATGGCCCAAGGCAGATGGGAAAGCTTGCGTGCAGCCAGCTTGCGGGCCTCTCTCCCCTTCCACTGTGAAGCCAGGGTGGGGAAGTGGCTGCAGCAGCAGGTGAGGGCAGAGCAGGAGGAGGTATGCCCAGTAGGGCAAAGTGTTCCCAGCCTCTAGTCCCAGAACTGAGGCTGAGGCTGGTCAGGAACCAATCAGTGTGGGGAGGTGTCATTAAGCCAAGCTGACTGCACTTAAGGAACAGGCTTTACTCTGAGAGGATGCTGTGTCCTTGCACCTCCTCTGGCCTCCCCACAGCCCCTCCAGCACACTCAGCCACAGCTCCCAGGCAAGGAGAGGCTGGCAGGCTCTCCAGGGGCCCTGTCCTAGTGCTGGAACTGCCTACTCCCTGCTTTGCCTTGGGAGGCCCAGCCAGATAAAGGGACAGTTCCTCCTAGGCAGGGGGAACACACACACCAGTTCTAGCCAGCCCAAGGCCCCAGCAGATGAAATATTCATGCAGCCAGAAGGCAGGAGACCTGCAGAGGACTTGCCCCAGGGGCTATGGGGCTGCAGTCCAGGGCCAGCAGCTGTAGCCCACCCAAGCTTTCTTCTGCAGAGTAGGAGGGACCTGCAGTGCCAGGATCCCCTACCCCCACCACACACACACACACACCAACACACTTCAAAGACACTTGAAGGTGAGAAACTTAGGGCAAGGGAGAGCAGAGGGGAGAAGGATGCACACACTCAGATGCAGAAACACACTCAGAAACACACAAGTGTACAGATGAGCATCCACACACTTAAACGGACACAAACTCACAACAAATATACACTCCACCCAGGGACGACTCTCAGTGCCATATAAATGCCTTCTTAAAATCTGTGCCTCAGGAAACTCACTTGTCTCACCCTAGTCCCCACCCTGCTCAAGCCTGCTCTGGCGCTTCCAGCCGGGCAACCTGAGACTTGGGCGGCTCCTCCAGACAAGGGCCTGGGTGTTCCTTGGCTTCCCCTAGAGAAAGGTCTCGGGAATTCCAGTGCCCCTCTGGAAGCCTGCCCCACCCGCCTCCACTCTGCCTGCTCACTGTTCAGTCAAGGAAAGAGGTGGGAGCTGCAGGACGGACTGGCCACCCAGGGTCAGGAAGAGTAACCAGAGGGTGCGGAGCTTAGGACTCCAGATGCCCAACCCAGCTCCACTGAAGGTCCAGCGATTCCATTCACAAAATCCTCTCCCTGTTGTGATGTCCCCCACTAGCACCCTGCCCGGCTTGGGCCCCGCCACCAGGAAGCATGATGAATGGGCGTCCTGGGGACGTCTTCCAGCGGGATCCCAGGGACCTCTTGGACATAAGGAACTCAGTCTGTATCTTCGCGAGAATTCAGGATACAGAATTCCAATCCCAGTTCCAAATGAAAAATCTCCCCTGCCCCGGGCGCCTCCTAGAGCTGGGGAGACCCGACCCTCAAGGGGTGGAACGGAAGTCTGCGTTGAGGCCTTCCGTCACCGACGCCAGGTCCCTGGCCTCAACTGCTGGAGGCCCTCCAGGCCTGCGGAGGGCGCTGTGGGCGCCAGGCCGCTCTGGCCGGCGGGAGGGCAGGGAGGCCGTCTCCATGGTGGTGCGCTGTCCAGCATTTCAGCAATCGGCGGCGGCGGCGGCGGCAACGGAGAGACAGAGGGCGCGGGGCCGCGGGGCCGCGGAGCTGCCCTGCCGAGCCGAGCCGAGGAGGCGGACCGGACAAGCAAGGCCACAGGGCCTGTCTTCAGCGCCCGGCGGAGCGCGGCGGTCAGCGCGGAGGTGAGAGCCCCTCGTGGGGCGGGGGCATTTCCCAGAGGGGCTGGGGCTGGGTTGAACCTCGGGCCTCCCCAGCTGGGCTGGAGCTCAGGACCCGCAGGCCCTAGGGTAGGGGGTAGGTTGGGGGACTGCTAGAGTGTTTGGTCGGGGGTGCTCGGCACCAGGGGAACAGAGATGAGGAACGTTGTTCATTTCTCTGAGAGGGTTGGAGAAAGTGAGAGCACTGCGGGGTCATGGGCAGGACCCCCCTGGGCACTAGTGACCATGGCCGGGCTCATGAGGAAGCTGTGGAGGCCCCCAACTGAAGTCCAGCTGCCCTCCCCCAGCTGAGGAGAGGACCTGCTCCCTAGGGAAGGGAGAGACCAATGCAGACACCCTGTGGAGATGCTGGTTACTGGGAGGGGTTGAGGGAGCAAGCTCCCACCTGAATGCTAGGTTTCTATCCAGCAGGGGCTGGAAGCATTGGGGACAGTCTGGCCCCTCTCCCAGATGCCCAAAGGCCCCTGAGAAAGCAGCCTCTGGCACCTGGAACTGGGTTTCACACAGGATGGCATTCACTCTCACTCTGGGAAGAGGATGGGGGACATAGATGAGAAAATAGCCACTGGGAGTTTAGGGGGCTCCTCTGCAGTCTCTCTGGATGCCCAGGAAGAGTTTCTGGAGTGAACCCAACCCCAGAGCAAATTCCTGGTGAAAAGGAGAGATGAGAGAAAAGACGCAGCCTCTGCCTTGCATCCTCCTCCCCCTCCCTCCCAGGGCTCCTGCCTGGACAGTGTTGAAGCCTCCTGCAGTTCCAGCTCCTGGCAGCAGGTCCTCTGTGGGGATGGATTTGGGTGGGAGCAGGAGAAGGGCACTCGGGTCTACCCTGATATTCCAATGCCTGTGCTTTATCCAGCCTGGACTTCTCACTCCCTTGAGACCTCAGTCACTCAACCCACTTCTGACACCAGGGCTGGTCTTTTGTCCTGTGTTTAGAGAAAAGCAGGTACTTTGATGGAGAACAGGACAGGGGCTGAAGAGTTTCTCTGTCCAAGGGGCATCCTAAGGTCATGGCTCCAGCAGGTACCAGATTCTTCCCCAGCCAGAAATAGGACCAAGCTGGCTAGGAAATTGCTCCCACGCAACACCAGCTTTTTGGCTCCTTGACTTTATGCCCCATCCCACTCTCTTGTGCCAGGTGGAGGAGGAATTCTTGAAGAGAGAATAAAGAGTTGGTTGGATTTTTAAGAGGTGGGGGTGGGTAGGGAAGCAGGGCTCTGAAGCCTGGGAGACATGGGTTCAAATGTGAACTATGTGATTTCAGGTAAACCACTTACCCTTTCTGAGCCTGTTTCCCAATCTGTAAAATGGGTACTGTTAATAGCATCTGCTCTGCTGTTAAAAGAAATGACCCAGATAATGGATGGGAAACTACTTTTAAGCTGTAAAATGTGAGGTGAGTGTTAGTAAACTGAATGGAAGTAAGCATCTTAGGGAGGAGGTGGAAAAAGGTGGGAAAGTTTTCTGCATTGTTTGGAGCACATCTTTGTCTTCCTAGAGAAGGTGGACATTGGCTGAGGGCCTTGTACCAGGCTCCCACCTAAGCAAAATGCTACAGTTGGCTCAGTTAATCCTCACAAAAATTTCACAAGGAAGCCATCATTGTCCATATTTCACAGCTGAAAAATGATACTTGAGTAACTTCCCCAAGGTCATGAAGCCACCCAAGCTGTCTTCCCTGGGGCAGAAGTGGAACTGATGACCTGTCCCAGCCCCTTGATATCAAGGCCCAGTTAAATGCCAGTTTCTTGATTCGTGATGCCAGCTTTCCAGGTGGAGAGCCTGAGGCGTATGGGTGAGGGTGTGCAGTGCAGTGAGGAGCTGACTCCCCCAAGGTCACTGGGATACTTGGAGGTGGAATGTGCATTAAACTGGCCAGCTGGGTGCCCCCACCACAACCCACCTCTGCCTCTGCCAGAGGGAGAGTCTGGGTCTGGCAGGCTCATCTGTTCACTGCTGCACCCACTTCTCACCTCCCCTGCCTGCCAGCCTCTTGCTGACCTCGGCAAGCCGGTGACTGCCTGTTCCTTTCTGAGCGGTTAGCTCTCACCCCCTGAGATGGGGCCGTAGTCCTAGGCAGCTGCCAACATTGCCGGAGTCAGCTTTCCCTACTGACTTTTCTCTTCTTCTGCCCACTGCTTACTGCCCAGCAGCCAATGGGGGCTCTGCTGATGAGATGGGGAGAATCCACCCTCTCTTCCTTAACTCCTACCCACACTCTGAGCCTCCGCGTGGACCTGTCACTACACCTACATCATCCTATTTCATCCTCACATAACCTGGTGCCGGAGGTGCCGCTACCTCCCTGTCACAGAGCAACAAAACAAGGCCTGGAAGTGATGTGACTTTCCCAAGGTCACAGAGCAGGGTCTTGGTGCAACCCAAGCTTCCACAGCACCACCCGAGCCTCAATTCCCCAGGCTGTCCTGGGGTGTGGGCCAGTGGGGGTGGGGGAGTGGGGCGCGTGTAGAGGTCACTGAAGAACTCTGGGACAGGAATTCAAGGACCTTCTTTCTGGGCCCATCTCTGACCCTGGCTCCTTGTGTGACCTTGAACAGGTCCCTTCCTGTCTCTGGACCTCAGTGTCCTCAACCATAAAATGATGGGATTCGATTGGATGACAGACTGCCAGCACCAAGATTTTAAGATCTCTCTGCTCTATAAATCTGTATGTTGGGAAGCCTGTGGTTCCTCGGCAGAGGTAGAAGTTGACTCCAGTGTTTCAAGGTTTGATTTATTATTTGGAGCTGAGATTTAAAATTCACTCACGGGGTCTTACAAACATGGGGTCTTAACTAAATGGGAGTAAATATAGCTTGGAGATGCCCAGGGAGATCTTGGAACTCTTTTGGCTGCACCAGGATTAAGTCCTTCTGGCCCAGGATTTGGGGTGACCTGCCCTCTGCACACCTCCCAGAGTTGTTCACCAGAGTCCAGGAGCCCCAAGGACACACGCACAGGTGCCATATCCAGGGGAGCAGCAGGCGTGCAGTGGCTGAAGCTTATTCGTATAATCTTGGGGAGAGGGAGGTTTTTGCAGCAGATGCTCTAAAGAAAGGATGCAGGGCCCTGCAGGAGGGAGTGGGACGTATGGCGACTAGTCCAGCTGAACAGAGAGGGGCAGCCAGGCAAGAAACCCAGAAGTGCCTTCTCAGTTCCAACACCTGGGCTCAGTGAAAGGGTGGGCTCAGAGGGGGAAGGGTTCAATGAAGAGGGAAAGAATGAGAAAGCAGTCCCTCAGCAAGAGTGGATTCAGAGAGGAAGAGGGGTAGGGGGTGCTCAGTGAGGAGAGAGCGAGACCAGAGAACGGGCAGGAGGCGCTGAGTAGCAGAGGGCTCATTACCAACAGTTTCAGCCCCCAGCCTGGCCCAGTCTAAGTCTTCATTGTGGCTTAGCGCCTGCTGACCCCTCTGGGCTCCGGCCCACTCACCTTCTTCTGGGGCATGACCACGGGAGTATGACAGCTCCATCCCCAGAGGCTGAGTCCTATTGACTCCATGTCATGCAGAATGGGGGTCTCAGGGAGGCTGGGAAGGTGAGCCAGTCCAGGCTGCCCAGGCTGACCACTGGCCTAGGAGAAAGGCCTCAGTGACTGTTTATGGTTTGGCTCCGGAGCAGCCCCCACACCCCAGGGCTGCCCCCCTATAGCCAAAAGCCGCCTGCCCGTCCACCACCGCATTGCTTCCTCGGCAGTCAGCCTGGCTTCAGCCTCCTGCCGCCCCCGCCCTGGCCTCCTGCCCACTGCAGAGGCTGCCTTGCCAGCTGGAGCTGGTGGGCAGTTCCACAGCTCCCTTAGCACCCTGCCGGGGCCTTTGAGGGCTGTGAGGCGTCCTGCGCCCGGTGAGCTGGACCCTGGGGCACAGGCAGCTTACTGAGCTGGGGAGCTCTTGGCCTGCCTGCTTCCAGCCTTGAGTGTGGCCTGTGGCTCCGAGACCCTTCCCCATATTAAGCCCTATTCCCGCTACCATTCCCCAAACACCCTGGGATAGAGACAGAAAAAGTAAGTTTCACTGAATTCTTCTGATTTTAAGAGCGGTGCTTATTGTATAAGACTTGGTAAACAGAAAAACCAAGGTGGAAATAGGAATCATCTGTGGTCCCATCACCCAGAGACAGCCTTTGTGAACATGGGGGTGGGGGATATTTCCTTCCAGGATTTTGTCCGTGTGTTCACAGACCTGTGGAGTCAAATAACTGGGAACATGCTGTTGGGGAAGTCGGCGTCCTATTTCTCGCTCTATTATGACAACTCTCTGCTGTCTTTAAATATTCTTCCAAAAGCATATTTTTAATGGCTGGAGGAGGGCTGGGCATGAGTGGAGCTGCTTCCCAAGTAGCCAGTGAGAGCTGTGGGGAGAACCTCGTCCCTGCCCTTCCCTCTTGGCTGGGGCACAGCTTTTGGGTCTGCTGTCCCTGGGTTTCCCTTGGAGAGGATGGCTTTGGGGCCTGTGACAGAGTCAGCCAGGGACTGAGGCGGGAAGGGCCAAAGCTGCGGTGGGGGGTGGAGATGTGAGGGTCAGACATCCCCCAGGGGAGGTGGAACGTGAGTCCAAGACCTCAGAAGAAAGAGCTCGGAACGGTGAGCCAGCGACTGCCAGTCTCCTGGGCTCTTATCTCACCTGGGCCTCAATCTCCACAGTTTCCTCCCTTGGAAGATGGGCACAGGGCTACCTGCCTCCGGTGTGCCTAGAGAAGCACTCAGGCAGTGGGTGTGAAAGGGCCCGAGGGAGGATAAAATCCAGAGCACCCCGAGAGCGGTCATCAGAGTGTGTGAGGCCCCACAGTCAGCACCTCCCGTGTTCAAGCACAGCACGAGCACTGAGGACACAGGTGGCCCTGACCTTGAAGAGCTCTAGCCCAGGGGGAGAAGGAGGCGTGGGTGCTGACAGTGACAATCCATTGAGGTCCTGGTAGAACTAAGATGTGCACGATGCTGTGGGCAGCCCAAGGAGGCTTCTGGGAGAGGGACATTTAAGTTGGGCCTCGGAGAGTGACAGGGAAGGCACCAGACAGAGAAGGCAGAGGTGTGGCACTCCAGAGAACAGAGTGGGCACAAAGGTAGGAAAAGCCCTGGTGAACTGAGGGGAGACTGATCTTATGTGGCCATGGCAGAGAGAGCAGGCCTGGGAACAGAGGGCAGCCTAGGCAGAGTGGTAGATTGGGGCAGCTTTTGAAGGACCCTGAAAAGCGCTGTAAGCTGGGAAGTTACTTGGAAAGTAGTGGGAGTCACGAGAGGCTTCGGAGCATTGTCACGAAATGGTCAGATCTGCACTTGGGGAAGCCCACTCTGACTGTATCTGGCGAGAGGATGGAGAGAAAGAGACCACGGGCCCAGAGGCCCGGGAGGAGGCGATGGCACAGCTGCGGAGGGACAGCTACCGGAGACACGCCTCTGGGAGATGTGACGGGTGTACGTGGACATGCTCCAGGCCAGGCTCACCCAGAGAGAAAGGAAGAGCAGCAGGCCAGGGCGGGGGCAGAGAGGTGGGGCAGCCTGCCTCCCGGCCCATCCCCAGCTGCTGGCAGAGCCCGAAGGATCAGACAGAGAACCCCATGTTGGGGGGTGGGCTTCAGGACTGGCAGAGGAGCCGAGCCACTCCTTCTCCCAACAGGGTGCCAGAGGGGGCTTCTGGAATGGAAAGGAACCTGGGACACTCTGCAGGTGCCACGTCCAGGTGGTCCTGCATTCCTTCCCTGTCTGACGCATGTTCCTTGGTCCTTGTGACCCATCCATTATTGTTCCCAGAACACCTTCTCTACCTTCCAAATTCTCTCTTCCTCTAGCCACCCTGCTTCTTGTATTTCAGAAAACAGAGGTGGTGTTTATTTGCTCATCCAACATCTGCCCAGTAGCTCCTCTGAACTTAAAAGCTCAATTGTCCTTGTCACCCCCAAGCCCTGTGCTAGGCATGGGAAAGAGGGAGAAGCAGCCCTCGGTCTGGGGGGGAGCAAGGCCCATAAGCTGGTGAAAGTTTGGGAATGGAATCTGGTATATGGAATATGACTGCCAGGGCACTGGTGCAGGTGGAGGGCTGCCTGCCTGGTTGACTTGGAGCCAGCTTCACAGGTGGACCTCATAGGATGCCTACAGGTTTGCCAGGGAGGGACAAAGGGGAAGGGCATTTCTGGCAGAGGGAACAGCATGAGCAGAGATATGGAGGAGGAAAGAGCACCACTCACTCGGGGGATGGTGTGTCTGGAGAGCCAGGCCTGGGCCCGGGGCAGAGAAGGTGGCATTATGCAGGGCCTCAGTGCCAGCTGAGGGAGTCTGGCCTTTCTCCTGTGGACATCAGAGTGACCAAGGGATATTTCCAGCAGGTCAGCGCACAACCAGAGCTGTTTCAGGAAGGTCACCCCTGAAGGGCAAGCATGACTGGGATAGATGGAAAGAAGAAGGGGGCCTGTGGTGTGTTTTCAGGGCACAGGTCACATGGCCTAAGGCCTCTCCTACTGCAGCTGAGCTCCTCCCAACCTGGGACACCCAGAATCACGGCAGCCCTGGTCTCTGGGTGCAGATACATGCCTCAGCCAACAGTCCACGAATAGCAGATTCCTGGGACCCACCCAAAATGACTGATTCAGAATCTGAGGGTGGGGCCCGGGGATCTGCATTGTTTAAAGCCCCCAGGGGACTGTGCATGCCAGAGTAGAGAACCGGTGCTGCTTTGCACATGCCGTTCCCTTTGTCTGGATGCCCTTCTTCCCTTTTCCTCTGCCTCCTACACTTCAGCCTCTGCGCACATGTTCTCTGCGTGATGCCTTGTTCCAAGCTTCCTCTTTCCTCATGCCCCAAATGCCCAGTGCTGTGTCCTCCTCAACCCCTTTCATCCTCTGTCCTAGCCAGATGTTTACCCTCCTGTCTCCCTCCATAATCACCGTGCACACCCATTTGGCATTTCCCACCTGCCAGGCACTGTTCTAGCTCTAGTTCACCTGTTCCAATGCCTCTCATCCTTCGTCCTCATGACATCCTATGAAGTAGCCAGGTCACAGTGGAGGATACTGAGGCCCAGAGAGGTTAATAACGTCATCAAGAGCACCCAGGTAGGACGCAGTAGGACCACAGAGGCTACGCTGTGCTGTGATGCCCACGCTGGGGCTCCTGGAGGGCAGGGCCACTATTACTCATGGCCGCAGGTCCCCAGTGCAAGCACAAGACCTGGCAGAAGGGAGGTGCTGGGTTTCCTCATCTGTGGGGTGGGCTTAAGGGTGACAGTTCCCCTCCAGGGCTGTGAGGTGTGTGCTCTGGGGTGGGGGTGGTGGCAGTGGAGGCAGGGATTCCCCTCTGGGATTTTAGGATGGAACAGTTTCTGGGACAGGAGGCCTTTCTCCCTCCTTTGCTGTACCTCTCCCACAGAAATCAGACCCCGTCAACCCTGCCTGGAGGTGGGGGGAAGGCTTGTAGCTAGGGTGGGGTCAGACGCCTTGATGGAGATTCTGGGACTGATGGTGGAGGAAGGTGGAGACTCAGAGAGGCCACAGCTGCAAAAGCAGCCCCCTCTCCTGATCTGACCTTAAGGGACCCCTGCCAGAGCAAGGAGGGCCCACCCGCCCTTCCTGCCTCCCACCCACAATCCCTCAGGAGCCGTAGGTTATTGTCAATGATGTCGTTCATTAACTGCTTAATTAACTATTTAGGCTAATCAGATTAATTGACATTAATTGACTACCATTTGTCAAGGACCCTGGAAAGCTGTGCCTCTCAGAGTTGAAGTGTGTGGCTGGGGCTGAGCAGGGGTATCATGATGGGAAGAGCTCTGTCGCTGGGCTGTGGAGCTGGGGAAGCAGGCGGCAGGCAGCGGCAGGACCCAGCGCACCAGGACTGCTGCCCAGGGACTGCGCGTCTCTGGGGCCCACGGGGCTGGGCCCTTGCACCGCTGAGTGCTGGCTCTTCACACTTTGGGAAGTACGTCACCCCTTCCTCTCCCTTAGTTGCATAAAAACGGTCTGATGAGGGACACAGGGCAGATCAAGATAATTTCCATGTCCCAAGGGGGAGACACTTTAAAATCCTAAATAAGCCACAATAGAAGTAGGTCGCCACATAACAACTGCTGAGATGAAGTGCACCTATTCAGTTTATTTTTAAAAAAGGAAAGATGAGCAGTATAGGGTAGATAAAATATGTGAAATATTAAATGGTGATACAATGATCAGATTTGCATTATTTAGTCAATTACAGCCCCCAAAACCCACAGTACATTTTAACACCTGTTTTAAAACACAACTTACCGTTTTAAATTATAGCACTGAGACAAAAAAGAAAAAAACTACTATGAAATGCATCCTACGTTTTAGAAAAAGGAAAAAAAAAAAAGCCAGCCCACTCAAAACCGGGAGTGTGAATTTGTCTTAGAGCCATTCTCTCAAGATAAAATGGCTCCCAAGTCTAGCCCAGCCCTGGGCTGGGAGTTGGTATCACTGACTCCCTGAGGGTCCCTTCTCCTCTCTAGGCAATCCCTGGCCTGTCTTCCTGGGAGGAGGCTTGCATGGAGCAGAGGAGGTGTGGATTTCAAGTATCCTGGAGATGAATACAAATGTGAGGGGAGACAAGCGGTCCATTTTTGTGGGAGGGTCAAGCTCCCAGGATGGCAGGAGGCAGGGCTCAGTTTGGGGACAGGGATCTCTAGCTTGGTAAGGGAAGACCTGGAGAATGAGTCTGGGGTCTCTTTCCCCCTTTACTGCCCAATCCTGCAGCCCCTGGGGGAAGAAGGACCAGGAGAGACTGGAGGCTGTTGCCTAGCAACCAGAGGCGCATCTGGATCGATGGGAATGGCAGGCGGGGCTCCAGCCCCCAGCCCAGCTCTCTCTCTCTTTGATCTCACCCGGCCCAGCAGAAACCTGGGGGGCATGCCCGGGGCAGCCTGCTTGATTAGAGCTGAGTCAATAGAGGGAATTTTCCATAATGAGATTGTGTGGGCAGCCGAGGCAGCTGTGCTGGCTTCTCCTGTCACCCTCCCCGTTGGGCGGAAGAGGCTTGTCTGTCTGTCCAGCACACAACTTTCCTGCTGAGCGCTCCTGGGGAGGTACATCACCACCCTACTTTGATTTTTACAAGTTTGGGCTACCAGGGACTCAGAGCTTAGTCTAGCTGGTCCCACTAGTATCCAGATTCCTGACATAGTCCAAATGGGGAAACTGAGGCCCCAAAAAGAAAAGACATCTGGTCATACAGCTTTGAGCCCAGCTTTTCCTTCCACTCCAGGATGAGCCCCAGAGGCCACTTGGGAGAGTCCTCAGAGAGCATGGAGTCCTGATAGGCAACTCTCCCTAGGACACCTCACCAAAGCCATCTGGCGGGGACCTTCCCCAGGGCATGGACGTCTCCACCTCCCTGGCAGCCCATGCCATCAGTGACAGCTCAGCAATGATTAGGTTCTTGCTCAGGGTGCCCTCAGCCCACCCCAGATCTCCATTCTAGCTCAGGCAGCCACAGGGTCGCTGAAGACTGGAAAGCTACAGCTCCCCAGAGGCCAGTGAGGTCCCTAAAGGGAAGCAGAGGGGACTGGATAGGACAGGCTTCTTTGTTCCACTAGATGCAGAGAAGAGGAGCTGAAATACTACGTGATTGTTTGGTCTCAGTACTGGTCTATACAGGTGTGCCTACTGGATTGAACTGGTTTGTATTATCTCCGCTGACCAGCATCGCATATTCTGCTCTATTCCACTGGTCTATACTGCCAGCCTCCGCTGGTCTGTGGGTTCCCCTGATTGTGATGTATCCAATCTCAACTCCTGACCCAGAGTCTCTATGGCCCCTCCTGGGCTACCTTGGTCTGCACCAGTCTGTCTGGGCTGTATTGCCTATACTGTGGGCCCCTCTGTCATGAGCACACAGCTGAGGCCTCCTTGTCCCTGGGGACTTGCCACCCAGATCCTCTACTCTGAGAACCCAAATCAGAGCCAACAAGAAGCTGGACTGATGGGCAGGAGCCTGGGTGCCAGGCAAGTCCTTCCTGTCGGTTCAAAGACAGAGATGAATTCCAGGGCTTACAGAGTATATGACAACATGACCCGTGCAAATGTCACGCACACAGAGGCCAGGCATATGAGTAACCAGGGACCTTTCCCATTGAGGTCCCTGGAGATGACAGTGGCAAAAAACAAGTATCGTGAGCTTCCTGTCGGTGCAAACATAGGCTGTTTCAACAAACATTCACAGACGGCTGCTTCGGCCCATGCTCTGTGCTGGGCACAAGGGACACAGAGATGGATGCAACCCAGTCAGGGAGCGCCCCTGGAGAGGCCTCCTGAGGCAAACAGTCACAACAGAACAAGGCAGACACTGAGAGGGGTTTAGCCAGAGGCTGAGGCTCCATGAGCGCAGCAGACGCACGCCCCCCATGGAGGTCAGGGCAGGCTTCACAAAGGTGGTGGTGCTAAAGCCGCTAGGATGGAAGAGGAAAGGCATTCTGGGCAGAGGCGTTGGCACAGTGCGCTCTAGGCGGTGCAGAGAGCCATATGTCGGAGACACAGGGGGTCTGACAGGCTGTCCAGGACCCAGGGGCCAGCTAAGCTACCTGGGCTTTCTCCTGTGGACAGTGGGCTGGTCTTCCCTCCCTTGCCTGCCCCGGACACCCCATCTTGGTTCTGGGAACTTGGCCAGCCCGGCACCTCCATTGTATAGCACAGAGACGACAGAGAGCGGACGGCACCATGCCCTGCCAGGCCAGCTGGGCTCGGTGCAGGGCTGGACCGGGGAAGCCAAGAGCAGCGCCACGAGGTCTGTGGCCCAGGCCCAGGCTGTCAGGGTACCAGCACCCCTGTGGCCAGGCCCCCATGCCCCTCCTGGAACCAGTCCTTCCCCCAACACAGGCAGACCCAGCCTGGGGGCTCTGGCAGGGGCCTCCCTCTGACTCCAATGGGCAGCAGGAAGCTTGGGCTGCTGAATAATTGAAAGAATGGCTTTCAGCGTTTCTCCCTCCCCCGCTGCAGCGTCTTCTCCAGGGCTGGGTAACAAACAGCAGCGCTAGCACCTCCCAAGAGACACTCCAAGGAGGCAGGCAGGCAGCTTGCTCTGCTAACCCTCTCACCGCCGGCCAGCTGCACTGCAGCCTCACATTCCCGGTGATATGGGCCCTCCTGGCCCCTGTGGGTTGGTGCCTGTGAAAAGCAACTTTGTTGGCCTGATAGCTTTCCCAGGTTGGTTCTGGATTGGAATGGTTTGTTATCTCCCTGTTCTGACCAAGACTGATCTATGTCCTGCTGGTTGGCTCATACTCGTAGTGGTTTACACAGATCGGCATTGCCTATGGGTTATGCTAGCAGTTAATGCATACATATAAATTTGCTATGGACCATTCACTGAATTGTTCATCACTTTGCCCCCTAAAGGAGGCACTTACATTAACCCCGTTTTACAAATGAGGTAACTGAGTGCAGAGATTAAGTCACTTAAGGGCACAAAGTAAGAGATTTGAGCCCAGGCTGGCTCTTCTGCCACTTGCTGATCTGTACAAGGCTGCCTTGGTTAATGTGAACTGGGCTGTCCCCTAGGGCCAGACCTCTCTGCAAAGGGCAGGGCACCAAAAGTGAGGGCCCAGGCAACAAGACAGGTCTTTCCCCAATGCAAATCTGACCGTGACTTCCCCCAGCTCAACAGCCTTCACTGGCTCCCTACTGCCTGCAGGGTCGGTCCTAGCTTCTCAGGTCCCTTCTGGTTCGCTGTGCTCAGCTGGGAACAAGCCCGTGCTCCTTTCCCTTTTCTCTCCAAGTTGTCTCCCCCACACCCCCACACTCTGCCCAGACATCTTTCCTCCACTTCCTTGTCCCATCAGCTCCCACCTATGCTTCAAGATATCTCCTCCAAGAACCCCCACCTACGCTCCTTCCCACACCCCAGCTCAGCTGATGTCTCTACCTCGTCCCCCACTCCAGCAATGCTCCTGCTACATTACAGGCAGTTGTGCCTCTCCCTTGCATCTCTCTCGTCCTCTGGTGGGCCCCTGAGGGCCACTCGCTGGATGGCTGTGACTTGAATGAGTACCTGCTCCTAGAGCTGAGGGGGCTATCTCCTGGCCCTGTGGCCTTTATGCCCCGGCCCCACCCTCCTGGGCAGGGAGCCCTGGCAGGACTTCTAGTCTGTTCCAGCCACCACTCGCTACATTTGCCCTCTCCCCATGCTCTTGCTTAGGGGCTGGAGGTCTAGAAAAGGGTCCCCACAGGGAAGAAAAGTTGACGGGAGAGCCCCCTCCACCGCGTGCTCCAGGGAATACATCATGAGGGCAACATGGCTTCAGTGCCAGGGCCTGGGGTCGGATGGGGGCACACCTAGACTCCTTGGACACAATGGGATTCCTTTTCCATCCTGATAAAGTATTTCCACGAACCACGGTTGTCCCACACTCACTGTTACAAAGACCCAGACTTAGTTTCACAACGTGGCTTCGTGCGTTTGTCAGTCACACCGCGTCTCTGACAGGCACAACGACTTTTTCCCTCCAGGAAAGTCAGGAGGCACGTACCTCCCCACCCCCTCTCCCCACGTCCTCCTCCCGACCAGGCTTTTGCTCTGGAAGGGCTCACCCTGTGCTCGCAGCCTGCGCCCTCCCGGGCGGGCACCCCCGTCATGCATCCCACTCCTCCCTGGCCCTCTAAGTCCCGGGTCCCCAGCCCTTGCCTTCAGCCTCTGTGGTCCCCTGCCTGGACTCCCCCTTCCTTACGTAGAGGGGACAGCCTTCAAAAGGCCAGTCCAAACACCACTGCCCTGCGAAGCCTTCCTGACCATCACAAGCAAAATCTGACCCTCTCTAGTCTCTTTTTCCGCTTGCCCAGCATGGCGGCCTCAGGGTAGAGGCGGTAATCAGCATGTCTTCATAACAAGCTTGTCACTGAAAGAATGAACAATGCCACCGTGCTGTGAAGTAGGGAGTATTGTCTCCATTTTACAGACAAGAAAGTTGAGGCTCGGGGAGGTTTAATGACTTTCCCAAATCACCCAGGCAGAAGTGGTAGAGCCTGGCTCCCAGTGAGGGGGGAAAGGAGGGACTTGCCGCAGCCAGCAGAGGGTGAAGGAAAAGTGGCCCCCGTCATCCCAGGAGGCGCCTCAGAGTGGTGCCCACCCATGCCCTTGGCTCCAGCCTCTGCCCTCTCCTCCTTCCTCCAAAATCAACGACCTAGTTCACTCTCCAGTTCCTCTCCAGCTATGTAATGGCAACTCGCAAATCAGACCTAGATCTCAGCCTCCTGAGCACCAGGAAGCTTCCTGGACATCTTCACCTCGATGTCCAGGGACTCCTTACACCCATCACAACTGAAAGAAGATGGTCGACACTTAGGTATAAGAGTAACAATCACCAGTACCACGTATGAGGCATTCACTGCACGCTCGGCGCTGTGATAGCATCTCACCTGTATCAGCCCTTTGCAACAGACCTATGGGGAGGCTGCTGTTATCAGTGCCATTCAACAAGCAAAGGAACTGAAGCACAGAGAGTTTTAAGTCACATGGCCAAGGTCACTCAGCTCATGATTTCCCAAAGAGCACTGCTATTTGGTGCCCAGACTTTGAGCATGGCCCAGTCTCACCCTCAAATCAAGGTTTCCCCGGGCAGGGCCCAGCCTTCCCAACAGACACATAATGTGGTCCTCTAGTCCTTTTCTCCAGACCCGGCCAGGTCACTGCTGACCTGAGCATCCTACCCCTCTGAGCCCCGGGGGGAATGATGATTTCATTAGCTGAGAAGGCTCTGTGCCTGTCAGCAGACGGGACCCTGTAGCACAGATGGGCTGCCTCACCTTCAGTTAATCTCTGCCAGCAGGGCTGGACGGGCGGGTACCAGCAGCAGACAGGGTTCCATCCTGTCCCTGGCCAGGCCTGCTCAGGAGCCCAGGGCTTGGGTCTTGGGAGGGAGGGAAGTCCAAGGACTGAGCCATGAGGCTTGGAATCAGGACTCTGGCCCTTTAACCACTTCCTGGCTGGCAGACAAGGAGGTACTGAATCTGCTGGGTTTGGATGGCCCAGCGTCTGGGCTGCCCTTGGGACCTGTCCCCGGACTGGGGACAGCCTCAGGGCTGAGCTCTGGGGGTGGCTGGTATGGCTCTGGCCACTGGCTACATCAGCAGGAAGGGGGTGGGCTGAAGGTTTGGCAGCACACACAGGTGGTTAGTATTACCTAAATTTCCAGAGAAGGGTCTGTGAGGTCTTTGAGTCCAGCCCCCTCATTATCCAGTGGGGAAACAAGCGTCCAGAGAAGGTAGAAACTTCTCAGGGTCTCACAAACAACAGTAGAGAAAAATCTTCCCATTTGCTTCTCTGCCTCCAAAGAGACAGAATGTCTTCGTCCCCAAGGACTTAGGCAAATTAGGCTTGGGGTTAGGGTCATGGCTCTAGACTCCGTACCTGCCTTCTGGACCCTCGCAGGCTCCTTATTGAGCACACCCCTAGTTTGCCATCCATGTTCCCCATCACAGTAAATGACCATTCACCAGGCCACTCAAGCCAGAAACCCAGTGTCATCCCAGACACCTGCACCCGACTCCACATCTAGCCAGTACCCAGTCCTGCTGGCTTCCTGTTTATTTCTGGAATCATGGTCTAGGCTTTACCTGCTCTGGTTGCCCTGTCTCCAGCCCCTTCTCCAGCCCCTTCCAGCCCTTCCTCCAGGGAGCCTGCTCTGACCATCCAGGTGGGGCCAAAGACACTCGTCAAAGTCTCTTACATCACACTGCACTCCATACCTCTTGGTCTCCCGCACCAGCCTCTGAGCTCCCAGACAGGGTCTCCTTCAACTCCAAATTGACAGCCCTTCATAGGGTGGGGCCCAGAGTAGATGCTGGATGAGTGTTTGTTGAACAAATAGTGTCTTATCTCCTGTTCGAACAGTTCTCATAATGGGGAACTCATCCTGGAATGACTGAGCTGCTTACTTTTTTTCCCTAAGTTTTGATTGCTAGGGGGAAAAAAATGTCCTTTCTTGGACTTAGATGAAGTCCCCTTTAGATGATTTCCCTGCAGGAGTCCTGGCTTCTAGAACCATCCAGATTAGCTACTCAGTGTGGTGTGAGATTGGGCAGCATGGGAGGCACTTAGGAGCTTGTTAGAAATGCAGTCTCAGACACCAGCCCACATCTACAAGCCCTCTAGGTGACTTTGATGCCTAATAAGATTTGAGAACCGCTCCAGACACCAGCTCCCAGTGGCTGGTCCATAGATAGTCCATATCAGATTCACCTGGGGAACATAAACAATTTCACTCCCAGAGCTTTCGATTCAGCAAGTCTGGGGTGGGTCCCAGGTAGGATTGACATATAAAGTACAAGACACCCAGTTAAATTTGAAGTTCAGATAAACAATGAAATTTTTGTAAGCATAAGAATACCCCAAATATGAAATTCATGAAACTCAAATCTATTTTATCTGTGCCTCCTGTATTTTTATTTGCCAAATTTGGCAACCCTAATCAGTTTCTAACAAGCTTCCCCACAGACTCAGCCACGTTTGGCCTAAATCGTCTACAGTCCTTCAAGAAAGGGGTTCTGACCACCTGTATATACTTATCTCCCTGTTCTAGACATTGTTGTTTTGTTGACAGAGCATAAGATAACATGCATTTTGGGCAACCACATCATGATGTTAACTCAAAGTGAGTCTGTGACCATTGAAAACCCCCAAATCCTTTGTAAGGACGCTGCTTCTAAACTATGCCTGACCCCCTTCCAATTTTAGGAAGTTTGCAACCCAGCTTCAGAATGAGGCCTTTCTCACTATCCTGTGTCACCTTCTTAGATTCCTTCCCTCTTCCCCAGTCTGTTGAGCCCTTTTCAGAGTCTGACTGTATATTTCTGAGCCTTCCCCGGTGCTGTCCCTGGTGAATCTGATCACCAGGTTATCAGTGCTCCATCCGGCCAGTGGTGACCGAATTGGATCAGACATGCGTGAGGGCAGAGCCGTGTGGTCTCCCACTAAACACTTCCATCTAATGTGACACTGACCCATTAATCAACCCCCTTGGAGCACAGATTGATCTCTCCACCAGTTACAAACAACGGTACAGAATATTAGTTCCCACCAGCATACTCTCTCTCTCTGTGAAGTCTGACAAGGATTCCATAGAAGATAATATCAGGTGCCTCACTGAGAGACCTTGTGCCTGCAGTAACTCCCAGGTCTGCTGGCCCGGCAGCCCCAACTTGGAAAGAAGTGGGCTTAGTGTGCAATGACTTGTTTTAGGAGCCTGGCTCCTCCTCTATGGGTCCTGAGTCATTCTTTTAACAAACCTGCTTCGGATTCCTGCCTGGTGCTCTCCAACTTGCTGGGTAAAACTGATGGGCTCCACCATCTGTCCTAGTGGAAATCCAGACTACATCTGCCCCCTGGGCCTTCCTCGCCCCTCCCTTCCTTCTCAGTCTTTCCTGAAAGATCGCCCTCAGCCTAGCAATCGTACGCAGGCACCTAGAGCTGGGGATAGAGTTTCTCAAGGTCTGGAGATCTGAGTGCCTTCAGAATTACTTCCACCAGGTTCCTCTACCCTGCCCTCAAGAGCTCAGGCCAATTTCTAGGCTGGGGAGCCTGCCCTTGTCAGAGGAAAAGCATGCAGACCAGTATTGCTCAGAACCTGACTCCACAGGTTCTCTGGGACCACTGGGACCTAAGCACTTTCTCCCCACACCCTTGGGTCACTTTCTCTGCACTGCCAGGTGCTGGGCAGGCTCTGGGGAGCCAGAACAAAGGGATCCTGCCCCTCGAAGGGCTCACAGTCCAGAAAGGGGGAGGAGAGGGTTCATATGCAGACAAATTTGAACTTAGGCATCTAAGGAGGTGAGGACAAACCTGTGGGAGCACAAAGAGAGAATGACTTATCTTTCCTCAGAAGCAGGGATGGCTTCCCAGAGGAAGGGACATTCAGGCTGGGCTCTGAAAGATGAGTAGAAGTTGCCCAGGTGGAGAAGAGAGGACATGGCATTCCAGCACAGGGGAAGTGCCCAGGCAAAGGCACAGAGAGTGAGAGCACGTGTCTGGGGACAGATGACTGAGGCTAAGGGGCTGGATGTGGGTTGCAGGATGAGGAGCAGCAGGGACGAAGCTGTCAGATAGCATACGGCAAAATGCGAAGGGGTCTCTCAGGCTGCCTGCGGAACGGCGCCAGGCATTCCTCTATCCCATCTCCCATTGTAATCATCTTCCATTTGTTCCACCCCTGCGCCTTGAGCTCCACCTGCTCAGGTCCTCTGCTGGTGCCAGGAGTTGAAAGTAGCCCTCAGCCCAGAGGAAGCCAGACCTGTGAGCCCACAGCGCCAACAACAGCAAGGGCTCTCGGGGGGTAGCACCAGCCAGAGGAGTAGGAAAGGCTCCCAAAAGGCGGTCATGCCTATAAGCGGTGGCTCTGGGGACACATGGATTCAGGAGAAGGGTGCCCCAGGGAAAGGGAGCAGTGAGTGAAAAAGCCTAGGTGCAAGAGGTGGCGAACCTGGGGTGGGGGTGTGGCTAGGCCAGAAGGCAGGCCACCACCTCAGGCCAAGGCAAGGGGAAGCCGCTCAGGCTACAATGGAAGATGAACAGAGAGGATGGGGGCACCAGGCAAGACACTGAGACGGGACCAGGGTGAGGGGCTTGGATTTTGGTGCTGACAGGAGGGGAGCAACTGGATAAATGTGCATGATATTGAGAAAGGAGATGAGGGGCCAAAGTTGGTGACAGGTGAGCTGCGCGGGGCCAGGACAGGCTCCACACACATCCCTGACCGACAGCTGGAAGGATCACCCATGAGCCAAGCACCATGGCCCAGGCAGGCAGGGGGCGGGACTCCCAGAGCTGTGTGGGGCTGAGTGAGTGGGTGGTACTTGTGGGGCAACCCAGGAGAAGCCCTGGTGAGCTGGGGTGCAGGGCTCAGCTAGGACGGAGGTGGGACCCAGCAAGGTTTTAAAGGGGGAGACAGAGGTAGGAAGAACAGCTTTGGCCTGTAAATCCCCAAGAACTCTGCTCTCCATAAGAGTCTGGGTGATGCTTCTAGGCACAGGTGGGGACCAGAGGCTCAGAGAGGGTCAGTGACATCCTCAGGGTCACACAGCAAGATGTGGAGGAACCTGGCCTGTAACCCAAGGACTTGGGACTTAGGGGGATGAACATATGAAAGGAGCTTATATTCTTTCACCACTGTAACTGCCTGTCACACTCTGTCCCCTTCAGACCCTCTTGTGCCTCTCATGGTCCCCCCACCTCTTCTCGCCCTTCCAGGCTTTATGGCTCTCCGTCCTCCCACCCCCATCACTCTGAGGCCAGTGAGGCCAGAGTGTGTTGGGGTTGTGTTGCAGGAAGGCCCCATCCAGGATGTCCAGACATGCCCAATGCCTCTTTCCCACCTCCCTCCACCCCTTCTCTCCTTTCAAGCCCACTTTCAGGGAAGGAGGCCTCCCTGTTGCTTAGCAACCAGCAGAACCTTGGAGAAAGGAAATGGAAATAACTCAGGAGGTGCCTCCCCTGTCAAGATAGGTCCTTGGTGTGTATGCTCGTGCATGTGTGCCCAGGCCTGGGCACGTGCATGCTCTACTTTGGGCGTAGCATGGAGCCAGGGCTTCTTACTTCCCAAGCCGTTGCTGACTCCACATCACCCTGAGCCTGCAGGAGGGCGTGGCTGCCTGGAAAGCCAGCGTCAGGGCCACTTCTGGTCACATCTTCAGAAGCAGTGTTTCCAGAAGTTTCACAGACTTGTGCACTCCAATCTGGATCAGGCCCCCACCTAGAACGGTGGTTTGGGGGAAGCTTGGCCAGATCAAAGCAAAAGCTGAAAACTGCATCTATGGTGGGAATGGAGTTGACTCCTCCGACTCCCCATCGCTGCAGGAGCAGTCTGGGAGGTGGGAGTGCATGTAGTCTGTGACCCCACTGGCCAGAGCCAGTGTTGAGTGGAGGGGGTAAAACTGAGCCTGAAGGAAAAACAAGAATGAAACTAACCAATTTTCCGGAGACCGATTCGGTTGCCTGAGCAGCTGCAAGCCGGGGCTAAGCAGCAGGCCCAGGAATGGGTACACGGAAGGGATAGTGGCCCTAGGTGGCTACTAGATCCCTGGAGATGACTCGATTCCAATCGAAGGGTCCTTAGAGGCCATCTAGTCCAGCCTGCACCCCCCACCTTACAGATGGTAAAAGCCCGGTGTCCAAGCCTCACTTGTGCCCTGAGGTGTGACCCAAAGGTGTAAACCTTCCGTCCGCCCCCCTCTGCAGCATGCGGGGAGGCGGATTAGAGCCGTGAGTGGGCCTTTAAATCTCCAGGATTAACCCGCGCAGAGAGGAGTTTAGCAGGTGGCCGAGAAGTGACCATCGCGCCTGGTGTCTGTGTCTGTCCTGCAGGGCCAAGACCAGCCGCTCTGGGGCCTGCCGCCATGACCTCCACCGTGAACAACGGGGCGGCCAGCATGCCGTCCCCGCCCGATGCGGCCAATGGCTTCCCGCAGCCAGGCGCCTCCTCGGGGGCTTGGCCGCGCACCGAGGAGGAGCTGCGAGGCGCGGAGCCGGGCCTGGTGAAGCGCGCGCACCGCGAGATCCTCGACCACGAACGCAAGCGGCGCGTGGAGCTCAAGTGCATGGAGCTGCAGGAGATGATGGAGGAGCAGGGGTGAGCGGGCCAGAGGCGGGGATAAGGGGCGGGGCCGGACAGGACGGGACCCTGGAGCCGAGTCAGGCAAGGGGCCGGAGTCTGAACCAGTCAGGGTGCAACTATTGCAAGCCCAGCCGAACTTCCATTCATTTATTCGCTTATTTGTCCAGTAAGCTGTCTTGAATGCCTGCTCTGTGCCAAGCTATGACTAGGTTCAGAAGCCAAGGAGACGCAGTCCTTCCAAACACATCCAGTCCAGCAAGGGAGAGAGGCATGGAAACATCAATGTCAAATCAAGGCCTCAGTTTCCCGTTCTATAAAATGGGTGGATTGAGCTGCCTGGACTTGCCAAGCAGGTGCTGAGGCCAGGCAGGAAAGCACAAAGGGCTGTTACTATGTGTGATGACTGCTCTGGTTTCCACAAAGGAATCACAGCTGCCCTGTCTAGTTCAGAACCAGTCATGGGGCTCACAAGTGTGTCAGGCACTGTGCTGGGCAATATTGGGCCCCAGAGCTGGATTAGTCACTTCCTCAAAGACCACTCCCCAACCCCCAACTCCCTCCCCATCTCAGAAGGGAAACAGTCATGGTAACAGCCAACCGTACCACAGAGCAGATCAGAATCATGGTTATAGGACAAGATAAGAGAGGGCCAAGTGCTTCAGGAGCTCAGAGGAGAGATTCTGAGAGAAGACATTTGAATGGGCCTTGAAGAATGTGTAGGAGTTCTTTAGGCTGAAAAGGAGAGGTTGTGCATAGACAGTCAGAGAAGACTTAGGGACCCCCCAGGAAGTCCAGCAGAGAAAAGACAGCCCCCACACACAGAGCTGCAGGCAAAGCAACAGAGAGTAGAGACATTCCCATGTGTGCTGCATCGAGGGAAACTGGTGGTCCCAAAGCTCCCTCTGCATCTACCCTGAGTGCTTTGACTCTAGTGGGCTGGCTGTGGAGGGAGTCAAAGTGGAGAACAGTAACTGCCCATCAGATTTACACTGTCAGTGAGCCAAGAAATCCAAAATCCCAGAGCATTGGGCCCGGAGCCACATCAGCAAAGACAGTCTGTGTACAGCAGTCCTTCCAAAGCACAGCTCTGCCCATCCAGGCCTCCTGGGCTCCCTAAGAGGCAGCTAAGACCATCCCTGTGGAGCCCAGGAGGCACTGAGGCTCAGAGAGAGGCAGTCTTTGGGTGAAGGCCATCAGGGAGACAGGGACACGGCTGGGCCTGGATCCAGGGTCTCCAGGGGGCTGCTAGTCAGGGCCACTTGTAAGGAAAAGAAAGGAGCGTAGGGACATGTCGTTCACCTCCGGCTGGGGACCAGTTTGGAGTGGGGATGGTCCCTGCAGAGATAGATGGGTGGAAGGCTGCTGAAGACTAAAAGGAAGCCTCCAGCTGGCAATGGAAACAGGTTTGATGAGCTGTGGTTCTGGACAGAGGAAATGAGATCCCCAGGGGCAGGGTTGAGTATGGGCAGGAGTGGAGTATCCTTCTGCAGAGAGAGCCCAGGCCCTTAATTAAACCTGCAAACCCTGCTGAGTTGGGAGACCCCAGGAGCCAAAGGACTGTAGGCAATGGGTGTGGTTAGGGAACAGGAGGGGTGCCTGGGACACAGGAGGGCCAGGCTTCTGTGCTTTATTCTTAGAAACTGTCCCCTTTGCCTCACAGAGCCCCATCCCTTCAGTCAGGGCCCCTTCCCCCACCCAAGCCCAACTCCAGGTGACCCTCGGACTGCAGTCTCCACAAAGCTAGCACTCAAGTCACCACCCCCCTGCCCGCCCCATCCCTTGGCAGCAGCCTGATCAGTGGAGGGCACAGCTGCTCTGGAACTCAACAGCCCAGGCCCATGACCTTGGGCAAGCCACAGTCGCGGGCCTGTATCATAGGGAGTTGTTACGAGGGTCCTGTGGACTAAGGCACACACAGGGCTCTCCCCGCCCAGCCAGTCCCCAGAAGGTGTGCTACGGACACCAGGGACTCTTGCTGTCTTATCAAACCCAGTCATTAATATCCATTTCTAGAAATACTGGTCCCTTCACATTACTTACCAGGTTCTCAGGCATTTGACAAATATCCCTGCTAGTCCCAGGAACACATATTCTTTGGCCCCATTAAAAAACAATTCCTTCCTTAATGCTGATGGATGGTCAGGTAATTCTCTGTTGTGAGGCTGCCCTGGAGTCACTCTGACATCCCCTCACTGACCTACCCCTGCCCCTTCCCGTGAGGACCCCTGAGGTGGACAGAGCAGGGCTTTGAGCTTGGAGCCCTCCCTCTCCCTGTTGGGTTTCCTCACCTGTAAAATGGAACTAGGAAGGCCACCCACCTCCTCAGAGATGTGGCGAAGATCAAATTAACGACCAAGGAAGTGATTCTGAGCAAAGACAGGCAGAATGAAACATTTTCCACTCTAGGGGCCTCCTTGAAAATGCAGTGTGTCCTCACCCCACTCCAGCCCCAGAGGGCCCCCCAGAAAGTCCCCACAGCAGCGACAGGTCTGGTCTGTCCTTCCCTCGTGGCACAGAGTGGAGCAGGGCTGAAGGAGCCAGACTGGCTGGAGGGGCGTCTGAGCCAGAGGCAGGCACTGAGACAGACATCATCTCCCTCCCTGCTCCAGCCCCCTGACCGCATCCTGGACTTTGGGTCTGAGGCTCTGCCTTGCGAGCCAGGCCTCCTGCATGACCTTAGTTGGCAGACACCACCACCTCCCTAGGGCGAGGATGGTTCAGGTGTCACCCTCTCTCCCCAGTGCAGCCTTTGCCTCCTGGAAGAGCAGAGAGAAGAGGCCCAAGTGATTCCTGACCTGGGACCACGCTGACCCAGCCAGGGTGGGAAAAGGCAGGGAGCCTAGCGTGACTAGACCCCCTGTCTCCCCTGCACTGGGACAAATAATCCTTAATTGCTACCATTTATTGAGCCCCTACTGTGTGCTGTGCTCTGCACAAGGTGCTTCATATGCATCATCTCCCTTAATCCTTATGACAACCTTGAAAGGCAGGTTACTATCCCATTTCACAGATGTGGATGCTAAGACTAAGGGAAGTGTATGGACTTTGTCAAGGGTCACAGAGCTAGAAAGTGGGGACAGGAGAAGTGTCAGGATTCAAAAACAAGACTGCCTGGCTCTCCTGCCTCTCCCCTTAATTGCTGTCCCACGTGGCTGTCAGCTGAGGGATGATCTCAAGAGATAGGAGCAGAGGGGACACTCAGAGGTGGTGACCTCACTAGAAACCTCTTTGCCCAATAGCCAGATGTAATCTCTGGGTTCCCTGCTGCTCCCAGCAAGATACACTGAAACATAGAGGGCTCCTCCCCAAGACCCTGCGTAGCTTCAATCCAGCACCCCCAGACCCGCAAAGGAAAATCCAAATTGAAAATCCAGTCTTCAAATTCTTCAGTGCCTCTCCATCACCAGTCACTCATTTGTCAAAAAATTTTGGATGCCACATGTGTCGGGCAAGGTGCCAGATGCCGAGGACACAATGGCAGCCCAGACAGACAAGGTCTCTGCCCTGCGGAGCTCCTAGGCCAGCACAGGATGCAGGAGCCAGCAGGTGACGACTAGCACATGAGCCACCTGCCAGGATCCAGGAGGCACAAGTTGCTATGGAAACACAAATGTGGGCACCTAACCCGGTCGGGGGTATCCGTCCTGCTGTCAACATCCCATGAGTCACGTCTTTGCGCTTAGCCATGATTATGTCCACAGGGCAAACCTGAAAGTTAATTTATGAGTCAAAGGATGCGTTCATTTTTTAAGGCCTTTGAAAACAATTGGCAAATTGCTCTCTAAAAAGGCTGGGCCAATCCCCAGTGCTTGTTGAAGGAGGGGAGGAGAGAAGGGAAGAGATGGGCAAACAAGGTGCCATTGTCAAGGACAGGCTGAGTGCAAAGGGCGGGACCTGCTGTGTGGATGGTGAGCTGATGGCAGAGAAAAGACAGGACCCCCGTTTCTTTTCACCATCGTGTTTTCTGTCCAGGACAATGACCTGCAGCCCAGGAAGAGGAAAGTAAGAGGTTTAGGACCCCCAGATTGTTTCAGCAACAGGCACTGAACACATGCAGTGCGCCAGGCACATGGCAAGGGGCTGGGGAAGCAAAGACCCCCCAGGGGCAGCATGGACTCAGGCTGGAGAGGGAGATGCCAGAGGAGCTGGGAGGCCCAGACAGTGGCTGTCACAGTGGTATGGTGGGAGAGGACGATGACAGGCCCCAGGGTGCGGGAGCAAAGATGAAGAGTAGATCATTCTGGGCTCTGGTCCTTAGGCAGAAACCTGGCTCAGAGAGGGAGGGAGAGGGGAGTGGAGAGTTTTGGAGCTTCCATTCGAGGCCCAGGCCTCACCGCCCCACCCCAGACCAGGAAGCAGGGGATCTCACACTGGGATCCTGGCTGAGCAACTTGGCAGCCTTGATCTTGCAAAAGTGGGAATGCACTTCCAAGGGTATTGTGAGGATCAGATGGCCTTGGGGCTAGGAAAGCAGAGAAAGCCATGGATTCTTGCTTCTCCCCTAAAACGTCTCCAGAGTGGCTGCAACCTGCATGTGGGAAGAGGGGCTGCTGGGTGTGGGGGAGGGTCAGAAGGAGGGCACAGCCCACCTGATGTCTCCGCACCTCTGGGAAAAACACTTCTCTTTAGTTTATTTGTTTGTCTGGCTGGTTAGTTGGCTGATTTGGTGCAAAATGGGGAGGCCTTGAGCTCCTCCAGTGCTCAGAGCCTTGCTTGAGGGTGTGATGGTGGAAAGTTCATTGCAAGCTGGGAAGCGCACTTGTGGCTGAGGGCTGGGGGCATGGGCAGGTGGGGAGGGGTCAAGGCCTAGAAAGCAGCCTTCACCCTCCCTGTGCCCCCACAGGTACTCAGAGGAGGAGACCCGACAGAAAGTCAGGACTTTCCGGCAGATGCTGATGGAGAAGGAGGGGATGCTTACCAGAGAGGACCGGCCTGGGAGCCACATGTGAGTGCTCAGTCTGGTTGGGGGCCTGGGGGCGGCAGAGGGTGCCAGCGGGGCCATTCCAAAGCTCCCTCTGGGAGCTGGGGGTGGGGGTGAAAGGAGGAGGTGGAGAGGACACGGACCCTGTCTACTGGCAGCGCTGGTCTGGCGCAGGCGCAAGGCAGGGGCCACTGGGCACCTGGGCATCACCATGGACCTCCCCTGCCACCCCGGGTCCTCCCTATGGCCAAGCAGTGGGGGAGGCAGCCCCGGTCTCAGCTCAGGGAGTGCTCGGCTGCAAATCAGGAAACCAGAAATGTTCTGACCCCAGCGTTGTCACTGGCTGACCCCAGGATAGTCCCTCTGCCCCAACTATTGCCACCTGTAAAATGGGCTCCAGGGTAAACAACCAACACACCAAGTGCCACCGCTGGTGTGGCCAAGGGCTCGCCAGGTAAAGGCAGTGCGGGCTCCGTGGGGCCACGCCTCTGCACCTGACACGGGCCAGGAGCAGCACCAGTGCACCATCGGCCCTGGGCGGGCTTTGGATCAAACAGGGAACTTATAGGGAAGGAGACTTTGTCTCAGATGAGGGAAGGACTGGAAAGCACTCAAAACCATACAGAAATGGAGCTGGCTGCTGGAGGAGGGCAGGGCAGCCCATCCCTGCAAGTGTCCAGGCATGGCTGGCTGGCTGACCACCCTCCATGCCCGGAAGGTAGTGTGCACTGAGGGAAAGCCACGGAATCCACTCCGGTGGCACTTCCGCTGCCAGGCCTCACTGTCCCCTCCCAGCTCTGGCATCTGGGGCTTCTCTGAGTCTGGGCAGGAATCTAGGGCAAATGCTTTGGTCATTTCCTCCAGAATAGGGCTAGTTCAGGGAGTCAGCATCTTGCTGAGGCCTTAAATCCCTGTCACCTTTACTCAGACAAAAATAAAATGACAGCAGTGCCTGGTGAGAGAGTTTTCTGTTGCCGGTTGCCTTGAAGGTGAACAGGAGTAGACAGACCTTTCTGGGCAGGGGCAGGCCCTTTCTGCAGACCTGGGGGGCTCATGGGTGATCTGGGGGAGACAGGCTCAGCGGGCCTGCTCACTCTTCCCTCCGGTAGAAAGAGGTGACCCGGTCACCTCCTTCTCTCCAGCCTCCCAGAGCTCACAGCAACCCCCCAGTAACTCCTGTACCTACCCCCCCACCCCAGTGCCAGGGCTCCTCAAAGCAGAGCCAGCCCCTCTTCATCCTTCTCAGACCTCCTGACACCCAGATCCTTGCACTGCTGTTTGCACCACCTCCAAATCCAAAAGGTCCTGACTCTCTGACCTGCACCCCTCAAACTGCCCAAGGCCCCTCCGGAAAAGCCGCCCCCTTTCCTCTTGCAGCCTGGGAGGGCAGGGGGCCGCCCCTGGGCTCTGCCTGCCACCTTCTGTGGGCCCGTCCAGCTCCATCTTGCTACTCTTCCCACCCAGGGCTCCTTCCTCTTAATCTGATTCCTGCTCTTCCTCAACTCTGCTTTCTTTGGCTGCCATCCCACATTTCTCCCTCCTTTCTCAACCAGATTTCTGTTGAGTGTGTGGCATTCCTTGTCTCCACTTCCTTAAGACAGATCTGGCTTCCTCCCCGCACCTCCTGGGACCTGTGGGGGCCGTGACCGCCAGAGTCCTACTTACCACGTCCGGGACTAGTCAGCAGGCCTGGCCTTGCTCTGGCAGGTGCCATCATTGCACTTCCCCTTCTGGAAATCTACTTCTCCCCCTGGCTTCCAAGATGCAGTTCTCTGGGAGTCTCCTCCCACCCATCCCATGGCTTCCCGTGTCTCCCTTGCTCCTGCCCACTTCCCAGATGTCGGTCCCCCCTGGGGGATCTCCTCTGTTTCCCAGCTGGAACTCTCCTGTTAGTGGATGACCCCCAAGCCTTTTCCTGTAGTCTTAATCTTATTTTTCCTTGAATGAATGAATGATACATTTAAGAACCAGGACACACTGGGAAATATGCCATGGTAAGGTTGCAGTGCCTCCATCATTAGAGGAAATGCTCTTGAAAGTGTGGGCTACAGCCTGACCCTCTGCTACCTCCATTACAGGAGGTGGCGGAGGGAAGACAGGTCCCCTGCTCTCTGGGTGGAAATACAAACCTGAAACCTAAAACCAGGAAACAATGCAGCCACTTGAACTGTTTAGCCGTCAGGCCCTGTGAGTGGTCAATGGAGGAAGAGACAGGCTAGGGCGGCCCGTCAGAAAGCGTTCCTGTGAAGAGGCAATGTCTGGAAGACTCAATGGTCAGGAGACTCCTGCTGTGGAGGCAGAGGAGAATACAGACTTAGGGATCCCCTTGGAATGTTAGAAGACATTGAAGACAAGATCTTTGTTTGGTTTACTGCTATATCCTCAGTGCCTGGAACAGTGTGGCTTGCTCAGTTTTCCCCAAAGCCTCAGTTTCCCCCTTTACACAGGAAAGAGGTGGGACCAGAAGGCTTCTAGCTTCCCAAGCAGGGACTGCAGCAAGCCAAGGAAGCTGATGGCGGCCTGGGTCACTCCTGGCTGTGGAGGAGCTATTTGTGGTGCTGAACCCAAAGACTGAGGCAGAGGTGACAGAGGGCTGGCGACAGATGGGTCGTGTGCCTTCCTGTGGACCTCGCATCTGGCTGGGTCTTCACTTCTTCGCTCAGTGATGGGGGTACAATGCAGACTCTCGTGTCAGACACCCCTGTCCAAACCTCTAAGCTCAGTGCTAACCTCTGGGCTCTGGGTCCCTGCTCCACCCCCCCACCCCCCCCCCAGCTGTGGGGCTTGGGCAGGTCTCGGACCTCTCTGGGCACTTCACTTCTTTGTTTATAAAATGGAGATATTAGTACCTACCTCATAGGATTGTTGAGGAAGTTAAATGTGACAGCGAATATAAGCATGAGGGATAGCTGCTGGCACAGTGCGGACAGGCACCTCTGCTGGATGATCGCCACCACTGGCTCAGCCAGCCCTGCTGCTACAGCAAAGTGCCATAGTGGGGGGCTGATCAATGACAGAAATTTATTTCTCACAGTTCTGGAGGCTGGAAGTCCGAGATCAAAATGCCAGCATGGTCTGGTCAGGTTCTGGTAAAAGGCCTCTTCTGGGTTACTGATTTCTAGCTTCTTGTCACCCCCACATGACAGAAAGAAAGCTAGCTGGCTGTCTGGCCTCTTATAAGGTCCCATTTGTGAGGTCCATCTTATGGCCTAATTACCTCCCAAAGACCCCACCACCAAACGGTATCACATTGGGATTCGAGTTTCAACATATGAATTAGTTGGGGGGACACAGACATTCAGTCCACAGCAGCCACCATCCT
The DNA here is from genome assembly GCA_029783875.1 of Phataginus tricuspis. Taxonomy (NCBI): domain Eukaryota; kingdom Metazoa; phylum Chordata; class Mammalia; order Pholidota; family Manidae; genus Phataginus; species Phataginus tricuspis. The sequence continues at coordinate 8,150,875 of JAQQAC010010882.1, forward strand.
CACAGTCCCTCACCTGGAAATGGTGAGCGCTGGACTGACCTTAACTTATTCTCCTTGGCCTGGCTGTCTCCACTCTCTCTGCAAACTGTGGGATTCTCTTGGGAGTCTATAAAGCCCTCTGACCACCAGGAGCCCCTGTGCTCATGCCTCTGGCTTCCTGACCCTGATACCCCACTCCACCCTCCATAGCCTGGCATTTTAGGACATGAAGAAATTCAATGCCCTCTTAGAGTGAGATGGCCAAGCCAGAGCCAGCTGAAGGGTCTCCATACTGGGAGAAGGGGTGGAAATGTCTGATTTTAACCCTCATGGGCTATAAAAGGCCATGACACCTCCCACTCAAGAAAGCCTCTCAAAAGGGGCAGGGTTACTCTCAGAGATTTTTGTCCCCAAGGATCATTCTTCCTACTTAAATCAGTCAACTGGCTTGAGTGACAGTCTCTTGTGACAGTCCCCCCTCCAGTCTACCCTCCACACTGGATCCCAGAACATCATACTGCTGCAGTATCTGGACATGATACCATAGATGGTAGGAGTCAGTGGAAGGTTTTTTGAGAGGTGTGATGTGGCCAGGCAGGTGTTTGGGGACTTTCCGTTTGGAAGATGAATCGGATGAGTGAATCTTCAGGGCGACAGTGGAGCAGCTGGCACTGTAACCTGGGAGAGAGGTGATGGAGAAGAGTAGTGAGGTCCCAGAGACAGTGAGTGAGGACACACTTCTGTCTTGGACACTGACTCATGTGGGGAGTCCTATTTTGTGGTTCCCCACCATCCATGCAATGAAGCCTAAACTCCTTGTCTTGGCATTCAAGGCTCTCCACGTCCTAGACCCAGCCTGGTTTCCCATTCCCAGAAACACCCAGCAGCCAGCCCCACCTGCTGGCAGTTCCCAGCTACGTCCTGCATGTTCTCATTTCCACACCTTTGCTCATACTGGGACCTCAGCCTAAAGCAAACTAACCACTTCTGCACAGGTTCAAATATACCCCATCCTTCAAGGCTGCCTCTAAAAACCATTTCACCCATATTACCAAGATAAAAATTTAAATATTCTCCACTTTAGAATACATGCAATATTTTCTTTACTTCTCATGGTGGCTATTAGTTCTCTTCCTTTCCCCACTCTAATAGACACCTCTTATGAACAGTAGTTTTCATAGTTGTGGACTATAACAAAATGTTTGGGAGAGAGGGTTTATGGAAAACAATGTTCATAAGCTATTTCCTAGCACTGTGAGCCAATTCCAGTGTTTTTATTCTATGTATCTAATTTTATAAGAAGTGTGACCTCTGCGTGTCTCATGGTTTTATCTAGATGGAAATATTAATGTTGGTACCCACGTCAGACTTGTTCTAAGCGTAAAATGATTAAATGAGATAAATACATGTGAAGTGCCTAGAATAATACCTGGTACCTGCATTAGCAATTATTATAATATGCTCTATGTCATATTTTTGCCCTGCACTGTGAGGAGCTAAAGGAGAAGCCCCAGCCTGACTCATCTCTGCCCCTGCCACCACTACCCTCCCCCCAGGCCCCTGGCAGGCCTGGCATGCTGGCTGAATGAATGATCAGAGAGGGCAGATCCTTTGCCTGGAATCCTCCCTTCCTCTGTCTGGACTCATTCATCTGTCAGTTGGCCATTATGCTCCTGGCTAATGGGAAACAGAACCAGTTAATTAGTGACACTGCTGGCATGAGGAAGAGCATGTGATGGTCAGTCTTTTCCCAGATAGGAGCCCTACCCTTGGCAGCCCGTCCCACAACCTCTGCAGGTTCTTGGTCCCTCTGCAGGGGACTCTGGGGCTACTGTGATCAGCTCTGTGGGTCTTGGTTTGTTCTGTTGAGGGGAGTAACATGAACAAACATGAACTTAAGAGCTTGAAATGTTAAACAAACCTAGAACTCAGTGCACATACCTACAACTGTATCTATAAAATAGGGAGAGGAAGGCTAAGCTAACATCTACAGCAGGGAAGCCCAGCCAGCAAATTCAAGGGCTGCCCTGTTTGTACATGAATTCTCAAAACCAATTGCACAGGCGAATATTCACAGTTCCTAAAACCACAGGGGATGTTCATTTCCTTCTCTAGACCTCAGTTTTCACATCTGTAAAATGGAGGAGTGCAATTTCTGTAAAGCAAGAAGTGGTTCTGGATGGGATTTGTCAGCTGTGGAGAGCTATCTAAACATTAGAGAGCATTATACTGGTGATATTATCATCCCCAAAAGGCAGGAGAGTGTTCTAGCCCTGGGAGATGCTGCAAAGCAGATGGAGTGTTATGAACTGCACAAAGCCAGCAAAAGAGGCCTCAGCTGAGGCCCATTATACTTCTGGAATTCCCAGAGCAAGTCTTACCAGAAGGTTCTGAAATCCTGCACCTCACCCTGAGCCTGCAACTCATGCCCTGTGCCTTTCAATGTTCCCAGCAGACTAAGAGCCCAAGTAAATGTCCCAGAAGGGGCTGGAGAGTGAGAGAGGCCCCAGAGAGGGAAGATGGAGGAGCTCTTTCCCTGGGACAGAGGAAGAAAGGAAAGATGTCCCCAGGGGTGCAGCCAGCAGAATAAGGAGGGGAAGGAGGAGTTCAGTGAGTGCCTGGACTCCACTCACCCAGCTCTGATGTTAGGAAGCCAGTGCCCAAACTGAGCTGTTTTATTTTGTAAATAACCTTCACCATTTCTGTGTCAGGATAAACGGAAGTTCCCTCTTCCCACCAGTTCACCCACACGATGTTTGAGATGCCCTTAAGTTTTGCTAAAGATTGTGTTTTATGTGTCAGGCATTTGTGTGGCTGAGGACTGCGTGGGAGTGACCGACCCTGGGAATTGGGGGGCTGGACAAGCTGAGGAGTTGGAGATTTCAGGGATAGGAAGTGGGAGGCCACTGGCTTCGGGAAGAGGAGCGTGGGGGAGAGCACAGAGGTTTGAATGAAGGATGAGGGGGCTTTTGGCTCTGTGGGGGCACAGGGAATGACATGAGCCCCTCCTCCATCACCCCGAAAAACCTCCCCTACTACCTGTGTGGCTTTAAGGCTGCCAGGGCCAGGCAGGTGTTTGGGAGTTGACTGGCATTCTTGAAATCAACCTCAAGGCCAGCTACCCCTGTTAGATTTGGGTTACATTCTTTTGTTGAAAACGAAACAGAATCAGATCAGTCTCCAGAGAGTTGATTATGTGGGTGCTTTGCTACAGAGGTGTCCCTGAACATTCCTTCCCCTCGTAGCTGTGGCCTATCCTCCTTGCTTTGTCTCTATTTCATGTGTCACCACCACTTTTCTCCCTGGAAGAGAGAGGTTGGTGCATGAGTGTCTGATAGAGTCCCTCCATCTAACAGTGGGGACAATCCCCCGCAGTCTGGGCTCGAGTCAGAAGCTTCATAGACAGAATCTTACTTAATCCTCTCCTCAGAGCAGGGATATTGTCCTCCTCCTTGTATAGATAAGGACCTTGATATTCAGTGAGCTTGGCCATGCCTGGATCGAGACCCGTCTGTGTGAATCCAAAGCTTATGTCATATCCTGAATGCTCTGCCATCCGAGGGCTGGCCTCCTTTGCTGTGGTCGGGGACGGAACAAGCCTGCTGAACAGAACCTAGGAGTGAGGGCAGTTCCTCCAAAACCAGAGCTGAGCCTTTCTCTGGGAGGGGCACTACCTGAGCCAGCATAGAATGAAAAATGAAAACCCTGGAGCCATTACCCTGGCGCTAGGCCTTTGGACGGTCAGGTCCAGGCTTGTTCAGTAAAGAAAATTGTTGTACAGCACACGTTACCTCAGCGAATTCTCCCAATGGCTCTAAAACGGTTACTGTTCTCATCTTAGAGAAGAGGCTCAGAGAGGGGGCGTGACCAGCACCAGGTCACACAGTGACTCACGGAGGGTGCAGGATGAGGACATGTCTCACAGCGTCAAAGCTCATGCTCTTGCCTTAATCCCAGCTCCCTTTAGGAAAAAAGCATTTCCCTGCCAAGTTGCCCCAGAGAGCGCATAGCTGTGGCGGAAGACGGGCTGGGGGCCCCAGAGCCCGGCAGAGAGCAGGGCCAGGTCCCTGCGGAGTGGAGGGGAGGGCTCCGCAGGACGAACGGGAGCATCCTCAGCGGCAGGGTGCTCGGCCGCGCGGCTGCCACTGGGCAGTGACTGATGACAGCCCGGCCGCGGGAGACGAGCGGCGAGGCCTCCGGAGGCTGCAGTGCGGAGGGCGAGGAAAGGCTATGAATATTTCAGCAGCAGCCCGGCTGGAGGAGGGGGGCCGCTGCGGCTGGGAGGCCCCGAGAGGGGAGGGGGCCGCGGGCGTAGGAAAGGCAGATATCAGAGGGGGCCGGGAGTCAGCGGGGGCCCAGGGAGAGGAAGAGGCTGGGGAATACGCCGGGGCCTAAGGGGGCAGGGATCGGTGCAAGGCGCCCGTGAGGGAAAGGGGGCTCGGTGGGGGGGAGTAGCCCGCCGAATGGGGCCGCGGGACAAAGGATCAGCGCTGGGACGGGACCGGGGGGGAGGGGCCCGCCGGGGAGGAGGGTCTCGCCGAGAGGGCGAGAACCTAGCGGGGTGCGGGCCGAGTGATGGCGCCGCCGCGGCTGGGCACCTGCACGGGAGGCTGCCCGCGCGGTGATCCAAACCCGCCTCGCAGACTCCGGGGGTCGGGGCCGAAGACCCGCCGCCCCTCCCCGAGCCGCCCCCGCGGGGGACCGGCAGGGACAGCCGGGGGGCGCGGCCGCGGGGCGGGTGCTGAGCATCCCTGTCGCCGGCAGCGTGGCGGAGACGCCGCGGCTGGACGAGGGCGCCGAGCCGGGCCTGGAGTACGCGCCCTTGGACGAGGACGACGGCCCGGTGGACTGCGACTGCCCGGCCGCCTGCTACCGCGGGCACCGCGGCTACAGGTCAGCGCCCGCCGCGGTGGAGTGTGGGGGTGGTTAGCTGGGCCCGGGCAGCCCCCTCACCTCTGCCGCCCCCTCACCCAGGACCAAGCACTGGTCCAGCAGCTCGGCGTCGCCGCCCCCCAAGAAGAAGAAGAAGAAGAAAGGCGGCCACCGGAGAAGCCGGTGAGAGCTGCCGCCCTGCCTGGTGGGAGCGGTGTGCTGGGGCCCCAGGTGCCCACCCCTCTGTCCGCAGGGGACCCAGCGCTGCACTTGTGAGCCTGCCCGGCACTGAGCCCCCGCACCCCTGCTGAATCCGTTCCCCTCACTGTGCTGTCCCGCACCAAGCGCCTTCCCCCTAACTGACCCCTCCACCTCATGAGCCCCCCCCCCCCCACTGGCCCTTCTCCTTCCCCAGAACTGGACACACTGACCTGCCTCTGGTCATTGTCCACCGGCTGGCAGTCCCCCTCTTCCCTCCCAGGGGTCCTGCAATCACCGCCACAATTGGAAGTGGCCTGGGAGGAGGGGTTTGGCTGGGTCTCTTCTGTGGATCCCCATCTCTGTGTCCCTCCTCTGCTGTCCCGAGTGAGACCCTGGCAACATCTGTGGTCCCAGCTAACCCCATCCAATTGTCCGTCTGTTCTTCTTTCTCCCTGCCCCTCAGCAAGAAGAGGAGACTGGACTCCGAGTGCAGGTCAGTGATGAAGGTGGGCAGGGGCTGGGCGGGCAGGGAGGTGGGGATGCCTGTGGGTGGGCAAGACACCAAGGCCATCTCCCAGAGGCAGGAGGCCTGCCAGCTCAGGGCCTGGCCCCGGAACACTGCCATGGCACCAGCTCTTCCCCAGAAGCCAGAAATCCTGCCACTGGAGCCTCTAACCCTTGCCCTTGTCAAGCACACTGACAAGGCCACCAGGGACAACACAGGCTGCAACAGCGACCCTCAGGCACCTTGCCGGCCCTTGAGGCCTCCATTCACTGTACAACAGGCAGTGGCTTCAGGGCCTGGAGTCTCCCAGCTGCAGGGCCCCAGGCCCCAGGCCCCAGGCTTGTCCAGAAGCGCCAACTCCCCTCCCCTTCCCGGGCACCGGTTAACTGGAGCCCACCCCCTGTGTCCGCAGCTGTGGGAGCTCCTCACCCCTGCGCAAGAAGAAGAAGAGTGTGAAGAGGCACCGCAGAGACAGGTACTCCCTCCCCAGGGGTGTCCTCTCACTTTCTTGGGGCCCAGCGCCCAGGCTGTGCAGACTGTGTCCCCAGGCCACCCCAAGGGAGTTCAAGAGAACCATTTTGTGGCCCTACAGGTCTGATTCTGGGTCCCGGAGGAAGAGACGGCACAGGTGAGTATGCCCTGCAGAGGTAGGACAGGAAGATGTGGACTGAGGCTAGAAAGCCCCTGCAGGGAGCAAGACCCACAGGAAGCAATGATGGGAAGGGGGTTGTGAGGGCCCTGCCCTGCCCTGCCCTGCTCTGTCCTGCTACTGCAGGGTCTCCTTACCAGAGCCAGGCAGGTGACTGACAGAACATGGAGGTGGAGGATGAAGGCCAACTCTTATCTGCCTCATGACTCAGCCTTGACTTGGGGGCCCCAGAAATTTTCGGGCAACACGGCAGGTCCAGTGCTCAAGGGGTGTGTCCATAGAGGTGTCAGGAAGGTAGAAGCATGGGTACCCCAAATTTGAAGGGAAAGGGCATGCCAGAGAGTATGAGTTCTTTCCAGAAGGAAGGCTCAGTGGGTCAGGTGAACTATGGCTAGAGGTAGAGTGCCTGGGAGCAGGTGCCAGCCCCCAACAGGCCTGACTGCCAGGCTATGGAGCTGGTCTCTACGCAGACAGGGCTGGGAGCCAGCATGGGGCTCTGAGCAGGACAGCCACTTGCTCCAGATGGACTGAGGAAAAGGGTGAGGGGAGGTGAAAGGCAGGGACCCAGGCAGAGGCAGCAGTGGGGAAAGTTAAAAACTCAACGTGGAGGGAAGGAAGATAGCAGGCAGTCACGTCCCCTCATTGGCATCAGTGTCAGAGCCCCTCCCAGCAGCCCCAAGGCGGGGCAGAGTCCCCAGGCCAGCTCCAGCAATGGGAATTTGCCCACGGCCACTTGGGAGATGCGAGGGGAACCTGAATAAACACCTAATCCTGACCCTCCAATTGCCCCAATTTCCCCCTCACCACATTCCTCCCTCCCACTGGCCCCCCTTGCTTCTTCTGGGCCAGTATGAGCCCCTACTTCCCCCAGTGGTCACCATCAGCCTGCAAGACCCTCTGGCCAGCTTCACCTAGAGGTGAGACAGGGCTAAGCCAGCTCCATATGGGGACACTGAGGCCCAAAGCAGGTAACATTGGTTCTAGAACTCAAGCCTTTGGCCTCCCAGGCCCATCCCCCACTCACTCTGCTTCTGTAAGAAACACATTCTAGTGTTTCTTAGCATCACCCCATATTTGGTTGGAAGGAGAAATCTGTTCAGGACTGGAAGGATCAAGCAGGAATCTGCTGGTGTCAGACAGTGTGGGGCTGAGAGGCCTACAGGGACCAGGGGTGGGGTGAGACCTTAGTGATCTAGCCAGAAGCTTCTCAATCCTTTTGTCAAAGACAGAGGAGCTCTGTGGGGTCCACCTCAGAAAGCTGGATGGGATGGGATGGGAAGCTTTGGGGAAGCTGTCAGTAAGAACCAGAGGACCCCAAACCAGGGAGATCATGTCCAAGGGAAATCAGTTCTTCCCTAAACCCCTGGTGAGCTGGCCCAGAGCTAGGCCACAGTCTGAGTGGACAGGGAGGCAGGAGTCCTGGGCTCTGCCCTAGAGAGCCTCATTTGAGACCTGGGACACAGGGGACACACATAAGGTGTGGAAGGCCACCCCAACCACAGCGACTCATCAGAGGGCCTCTCCTGAGACCAATGCCAGAAGGAAAGGACAAATCATGGTCACATCACCTATGACACTCCCTGGGGAGCAGCAGCTGGGGCCCAGGCAGGCTGTAATCATGGGCCAGGACTTATAAGAGGAGGAAGGAGCCATGTTTGGCCAAGCAAAAGGGGCCGAGGCAGTGGGGTGGGATGGGCAAGTCCATGGGCAAGCCTGGGAAACTCAGGTCCCAGAGAAGGAAGAATCTCAGATCCATACCAGCACAGCCTGGCCCCAGGGCTTGGAGGCCCTGCCCTCCCCTTGCCCAGCTCAGGCCGTGCTGTCACCACAGTCTCTGATTTTTGCAGATCTCGAAGCCCCAAGAGCAAAAGAAAAGAGAAGAACAAAGAGAGGAAGAGGTGAGCACCCTTCTCCACTCTCCAGCCTTTCCCCCTTCCCCCCCAGAGCAATCCTGGCCTTCTAGAATCACAGAATCAGGCCCTTGGAGATAGCTCATTTTGTCCTCACTGCCCAGATGGAAAAATTCAGACCCAGAGAGGAAGCCAAGAGTCTCCAAGAGGCAGTGGCTGAGCTGGGACTGGAGCCTGGACCTCTTGCCTTCCAGTCCATGGTCCTCTCAAGCTCAGACCTTGTGAACCTCCCCAACCTCAGCCCCCACCCCCAAGTCACAAAAGCACCAGCTAGGGATGAGTGAAGTCCTGGGGGGCTGGGGCTGTCTTGAGAAAAGGGCTCCCTTTCCTAAGGCCCCACATGGACTAGCTGGGCATTTTTATAGGAGACTATGGGGTGGGGATTGCAGTAGCTTCCAGCAGACCCTCACTATAGGGAGGTCAGGCAGAATTTAGGTTCAGGCTGATTTCTCTTCCAGGCCACACGCTGAGTCCCCAAGCCGGAGGTCCCATCGCCACAGCAGCGGCAGCTCCCCGAGCCCCTCCCTCTCCTCCCACTACAGTGATTCCAGATCACCCAGCAGGTAGGTCCTGGTCCTCTGGAAGCTCCAGCTGTGGTTCAGTTTGGCTTTCTGCTAGGGGAGGGGAGTTGCTGATGAAATACCTCAAAGGGCTGGGGAGAGCCTGGTGGGCAGAACAGTAGTCAGTCCAAAGAAGTTACCAGGGGTGTGCTGGTGTCCGCCTGTTAGTAGGCAAGGAGGGGCTGTGGCCCCTGCCCCAAGGCTCCCCATAGTCTGAATTGGACATCACGAAAGGCAGTGTCAGGGCTGGGGCCTTGCTCTCTGAACAGAAGGGTTTCCCGGCCCAATGAGAGGGCGGGTGGGAGCCTACTCTTCCTGCAAGGCAGCGGCCACTTGCAGAGGGTGCGTCCCACGCCGGCTCCCCATGTCCCCTGTCCCCAGGCTGGGCCCCAAGCACCGAGACAACGCGCGTAAGACGGGCAGCCAGCGGTCCAGCGGGAGCCGGTCGCCTTCCCCGTCCGAGGGCAGTGGATGGGGGTCGCCCCAACAGAATGGCGGCAGCAAGCAGCGGAGCGGAGCGCACAGGGGCCGCCCCGACTCGGCACGCAGCCCGTCCGATGTACGTACGCCTCGCCTTGCGTAGGGTTCCCGCGCCGCCGGGCTGCGCCGCCGTGCTAGGTCGGGGGTCGCCGCAGGGTAGGGAGCGGTGAGTGTGCAAACCGGAAGGCAGGCGCCGTTTCCCCTCTCCCTGCTCCCTCCCCGAACGGGAGTGGCCAGGACTGCTTGGTTGTTGGTCCACTCGGCCCCGGGGTCAGGGTGAGAGGGGCCTGCAGGCTTGGGCCACCCTTGAACTTGGTGAAATGCAGGCCAGAGGGAACTTGACCAACCGGGCACTCCAGTTGGGTACAAGCGCTGGGGTGGAACCAGGATCTCCTGCGTCCCTCCCCGCAGGTGTATCGGGGTGGGAGGGTCATGGACATCCGTAGGGGTCTCAGTCAGAAACAGGATGCAAGAGAAGGACCTCCTGTCCACATCACTTGGGCCCTGAAACTCCCTCTCCCCACCCAAGCCCTTTCCCGCTCTCTCCAACCCCTCACTAGCCCCTCCCCTTCTCTCAGATTCCCTACCCCGTCTCAGTCCCTGCTCCAAGGAGAGTCTGTCCCTTCCTCTGCACTGCCCACACGTGAACAGATGTCTCAAACCTGCAGGTTCCACTGTCATGTCCCATCCTTCCTAAGGCATCTCCCAGTGGGCCCCTCGCTCCCTCAGAGAGTCCACACCAACGCCACCCCAAAAACTGTTCCTACCCGTCCCCCAAGAAGGGCATGGACTCTTTGAGACCCATAGAGAGGCATGGTGATGGTAGGAGCTGTCGAGGGGGCAGGCTTCTAGCCCCTCCCAGGTGGGTGGGCTGGGCCAGGGTCGGGGTTCTCCCAGGCCCCAGAGAGTCCTGCATCCCCTTTTGCCTATTGATCCCCTTTTGCCTATTGGTCCCCTTTTGCCTACTGGGGAGAGCTCCCACCTGGAGGGCTGCAGTACTGGTATGGTTATTGGGCGGACATAAGGGTCTTGGGGTGGGCAGGCCTGTAGGTCCCCCGGAGACCCAAGGCTACCCCAGAAGCCTCAGCAGGGAGGGTGGGGCTGCCCCTCCCCAGACCTCAGGTCTCAGCAGCAAACATGTACGTGTTGGTCAGTTTCGTTTTGATTTTTGGCTGTTTCCTTTCACTTCCTTTCTTTGCTCAAACACCCTTACTCCTGCAGCCTCAGAGAGGAAAGCCAAGGGCAGCTGACAAAAGGCTCTTTCTTGGTCTCAAGGTTAATTTTTGTTTAAGGACATTACCTGTCTCGAGACTGCCCCACATGGACAAGGTGCCAGGGTCCTGAGCTCAGAGGAGCCTAGTTGGACCACATGGGGAGGATCACACCTGTGTCCCTGAATAACTGTCTTGGAGGTGGGGGAGGACACACAGGGGTAGCTGAGGGTGATCAGCATAGGGACTGGAACCGCAGGACTGGGAGATGATGGTGTACCCACCCCCCACCCCCAGGGGCTCAGAGCTGGAACAGCAGTGCCCCAAACACCTTCACATCTTCCTGGAGAGGCACAGAATGCAGATTCTCTTAGGGCTGAAAGGAGGCACCTTCCCACTTTTGGTCCCCTCCCTAGCTCTGGAGGCCTGAGCAATAGCCCCCAAGGACCCTGGGTATGTGCAGACACAATATAGACGCCAGGAGAGAGCAGTCAGGGAGGACGGCGTAGCCTCCAGCCTGGGCAGCACCCAGTTCTTGACCACCTCCCCAAATGAGACCCCACTGTGGCATAGTCCTGGGAGTTTTCCAGAAGATGGCTCTGTGTTACTCCTTTCACAAAGCATGCTCCTCAGATCTTCTCCCTACTGCTGGGGCCCTGTGAGATCTGGGACTTCAGAACATTCCAGGCCTCTTCCCTGCCTCTGGTCCCCTCCTTGCTTGCAAAGCGTTTCTGAGGAGGGCAGTGAGGCTGGTTCTGGCTCACCTCCAGGGAGGTGAGATGGGGCAGGGGTCACAGACCTTTCCATTCACCAAAAATGTCTTGGGGGCGGGAAATACTGGAGGTGGGGAGGGGTATTCTCGGACACTACCTTAAAAAAGAAGAGAGATAAAAACTGGTAAAAAGAAAAGCTCATCATTTTTAACCCCGTCTATGTTTTTGTTTGCTTTTTTAGCCTCCCATTTGAAACGTGGTAATATTGTGATTCCATTTTTCTAGTTGGTGAGGGGAGAGGGTGGGGAAGTTAATGTAACTTTTCCTTTTATTTTGTTTTTGTTTGTATTTCCTTCTTTTGTTTTTTCCTTTGTAATGTACAGAAATGTAAACTATCTCTCTGGGGTTTTTTCCTATCTTCTCTGTTGTTCTAGAGTTTGCTTTCCTGCGTTTTATTGTGGGAGCCTCTCCTCCTAATGCAGAGATGGTCTTTAAATCTCAAGTGAACATTAATCATATACATATCTCTATATACTTTTTTTCCTTTGTAACCAGAATTTAAAAGGGAAGATAACTCTTAAAAAATGACTCCCACGCCAACAGCATTTACCAAATCTGCAGCAGCAGCCAGCCCTCTCCTTAACTCCGGGGCTCATGCTGGAACTGCCTCAGCTTTTAAATTAACGAAAATGGTGCACACCATGCTTCTATGTCCCTGTCTGTAGGAACCTGAGAGAGAAACTAGGAGACCGAGGGAGGAAGAGAGACATTAGTGAGCACCCTGTGTCTCCCCAGTGTCATCTAGTATAAGATGGCTGGGGACATGATGGGGACAGGCTGCTCAGCGCCTTCCCTGCCACGACTTATATGGTTAGGAAGCCCCTCAGGAGGGAGCTGAAGACACCTGAGAGCGTTTTGCTCAGGTGAGGGCTTCAAAGTCAGAGTCTCCCAGGCAAGAGAAAAAGTCCTTCCCAGCCTCGAGACTGAAGCCAGCAAGCTGCTGGCCCCAAACATTTCTCTTTGTTGTCCCATCCCAGGCCAGGTCTGAGCCTCCAAGGTGATTTCTGGGTTCTGCTGCTTACTGCTCTCTGCAGCTCAGAGAACTCAAGTGAAAGTTCAAGGTCATGTAGTCTTTTAGAAATAGATTCAAAAGGAGACCCCAGGCCTCTAGCCTCAAGACCCCAAGAGATGGAAAGGGTGATGAATGGAAAACATACTCCAGGAGCCCTGAGCAGGAGGAGGAGGATTTGGGAGGTAGATGCTGGTTATCTCAGCTCCAGCCTTCCCCCTGCGGACCCTCCAGATATGGATAGCGTGCTCCTGGCTGTAGGGCCTGCCCATGCAGAGATGAGGCAATAGTGGGCTGGTGTTACACAGACCTGACTCCTGTGCCCACTGCTGCTTCAGCCACTCAGGCTCCCTGAACCCTCCAAGTTCACACACATGTGGGCAAGAAATGGTGATACACAGAGGGAAGATTAAGATGCTGAGCCTGAGGACTAGCATCCTGGCCAGAAAGGGTATGCAAAGTTTGTAGCCTTAGAAGTAGGGCCCCTGCCTTAGCTCCACCTGTCCATAACATTGGAAGTTTCAGGAAAGCCTCACCATCTGGTGAGGGTGGCAGAGAAAGTTCGTGAGCAAGACCCCCACGATTAAATTGCATCACGAAGTGGATGGTCTAGGATGACCTCTAAAAAGAGGCGCCCATGGCACTTCCCATCCCAGGCCTCCCCTCCGCCCTGTCCCCAGGAAAGAGCGGTGGCCTTGCCTGGAGTGGGGAGATCAGAACAAGAGAGACATCTCTCCATGTCTTCCAGGAAGAACCCAGAAGGCAGGAGGGATGAATTTTGCTAAAGTGATGCTAAAGCCAGGGAGAGGGGGTAGGGTTAATTTGAGGCATGAGGCATCTTGAAATTGAACCTGTGGTCACCTTCCCTTTTAAAGGCACAGGCCCCTTTTCACCCCATCTGTCCCCTCTGGCCTCGTTTACTTTTCTCTCTTCTTTCTGTCTGGGTCCACCTTTCTCTCTTCCTGCTTCTCTATTTCTTTCTGCCTTTGTTTCTGTCTTTCTGTGTGTGTGTGTGTCTCTCTCTCCCCCTATGTCTCTCTGTCTCTTTCTCTCCATCTCTCCCCTGACATGGGCCTCTCTCCCCACGCTGCCAGCCCTTCCTCAGCCCACCCTGTGGTTGGTTTTGCTTCCATCAGCTGCTTCCTGCATGCTCTCTGGAGGTTTCTGTTGTTTAAAGAGTTAAGGAAAGCTTGGCTACTAGAGCCTGTGGGTTAAAAAAAAAAAAAGAGCAAACAGAAATGGCTGGGCAGGATCCCCCTCCCATCCCTGGGACTAAACGGAGCCACACTGGCTGCCCAAGTGCCAGTTCAGAGGGGGAGCGCAGCTTAGAGTCACTGTCTTTCCCCCCTTCTGCATTCCCAATGCAGAGACCTTCTTTTCTTTTTTATTATTGCATTCCTGTCCCTGACCACTGAGAAGGTAGGTATCCTGGCTCAGCTGTGCGCTCGCTCGCTCCCATCTCCAGATAAGCCCTGCCACTCTGCTTGGTTTGAATGTGGTTTTCTTTTTCTCTCTTTCTCTCAATCTCGCTCTGGTTGGTTATCTCCCCCTCCCTTTTCTTTATTTTAGTGACTACTCATTTGTAACTTGCATTTTCTCCAAATGAGCTACAAAGCTGTGTTTCCTGGTTTGTCATTTGGTTTTCTTGACTTTCCCTGACAACTTCTCTGGTTCATTCTTCCCTCCTTTCCACCAGCCCTGCTCCTTCTTCCTTCCCACCCCCTCTCCCTCAGCCCCCTTCACTCTCTTTCTCTCATTTTGTTGTCCGAATGCATTTCTGTGTGGTTTAGCATTCCAAGTTTGTGTACCTTTCCTGAACTGTATGCTGCGGTTCAGCCAATCTGTTTTCTGTTGTCTGGAGTAGCTGCTGAGCCCCTCCCGCCTCCCCCCCAGCCAGCGGCCCTGCCACAAGCAGTGGTGGAAAGGCCCTGTGTGGGCCTGGCCTCCAGGTACTGGACGCAGTTCTGGTGGAGCTCAGGCCCAAGGAAGGAGCCCTGTCGCACCTCCAGGGCCCACTGGGCTCCCACAGGTCCTGCCCTGGTGGCAGAGTGGGAGTGTTAGTGTGGGAGCTAGACTCTGGAGCAGCGGCTGGAACCTCACAGCTCCATCTTTTGGGTACAGTTGTAGTTGAATTTGGTGGGGCTGGGATGGGAAGCTTGCCAGGAGCAGACTCTGGTCTTACAGGGCCTACTTAGCAAAGTCTCTGTGGGGTGATTTGGGGATGGAGATGACCCCTGGCTCTCCCGCCCCTGCGTGGACCTCTACCCACGCAGACAGGGACTCCCTCAGTGTTCTAAGACCCCTCCATCTTCCTAACTTGAGTTTAATGTGCAGAATGATCCAGAAGGGAGAGTCTGTAGGGACCAGTGTCCCCCAAGGTGTTGGGGCAGAACCGGCCCTATGTCCTGGGCCTTGTCACCCCCAGCCAGTGCTTCTCCAGCCACACTGAGGGTACATGTGAGGGGTTGGTGTTCAGGGACCCCACCTCCCCATCTCTGCTCTTTAATTTGCCTCCTGCCCTGTCTGGGAGCAGCTATTGAAGTTTGACATCCCAATGCTTGTGAGGCCTGGCGAGCCTCCGTCCTCTGCTTTTAAAAGAGAAGTCCTGGTTCTTCATCCTCACCTGCCCCAGGTTGACCCCAGGGGCAGGTTCTGGGGAGCTGACCCACTCAGAACATTCCTCAACCATGGGCGGGGTTGGGAGGGCAGACAGGAAAGTTGTTTAGGGAAGGAGAGGCACTGTTCGTCCACTGGGGAGACTCTGCCGCAGTCTGATTGGGGGAGTGCAGGCCCCACCCTGAAGGAGCACCTGATGTGACCAGGGACCCAGAAACAGGATCATCAAATGCTGAGTTAACAGGCAGCTGTCTGAGCCCTGGGGGAACAAGGATAGAGCATCCCAGACACTCGCCCATTCTTGTCCTTGAGAACACCAGGATGGTGAGCCACTGTCCCTTGCCACTCTTTTCCATTGTCTTCTCCCCCTAACCCAAATTTCTTATATAAGAAAAGAAATCAGGTAGCAGGTGGTAGCAAGTGGGGCTCCTGGGAGCAGAGCTCAGAGACAGGCAAGGCCCCATGCACACACACGCTCATTCACTCCTTTACTCACACACAAGGTAGGCATTTGCTGAGGCCTCCTCTGTGCCACGTCCTGTCTGGGTGTCCACCCAGGGGAGAGGCAGGTAGACCTGGGTTCAAGGTCCCCACTTGCTAGGTTGGAGAGCTGACAAAGATCATGCAGAACAATGAGGTGGGGAGAGCTGAAATGTGGGCGAGGAGCTCTGCTCGGCTCAGTAGTCCCGACCCTAACACGGCCAGGAGCAGCCCTACTGAAGGGAGGATCGGGGTCTGTGGGGTCATGGAGGAGTGGCCTGCCTCAGAGTGAAGGTCAGGAGAGATTTCCTGGAGGCAGAGGCCTTGAGCTGATGGTAGAGGGGGAATAGGAGCTAGCCAGCTGTGGGAGGTGGGACAGCGGGAAGAGGGGGTCCAGGCAAGATGGACAGGACTCACAAAGAGCAGAGTTCTGGAGGAGATATCTGGAGGTCGCTGGCCACCAAAGTCCTGTCCAGCTATGAGATCTCATGATGTCTGGACTCAGAAGTCCCTCGGTTCCTGGGAAGAATGAGATCCAGCCAAGCTGAGGATGAGGCCCACCTGTGGCAGGATCATGGCTGCTCTCTCCAGGGCTTCCCTTCATCTGTGAGGGGACCATGAGTCAGATTTACTCTGAAAAGAACCTCTCAACCTCAACCCCTATACAGGCCTACCCAGCAAAGATCACAGCTATTTTTTTGTGTGTGCCCCCATTTTTATCAGTGGGGAAACTGAGATCCCCAGAGCTAGATCACTTCCTTAAAGTCTCACAGCAAACTCACACCAGGGTTGATTCCAAGGTGTTCCGCTTTGTCAATTACTGTCATCTTGGGCTATGGCAGCCGGCTAGAAGGGGGCAAGAGGGTTGTGGGGGAAGAGCTTGGACTTCAAGACATGTCAGGCAGGAAGTTTTCAGATCAGCACAGGGGGTCTGGTCCAGGGGCTTGGGCCTCTATGATTGGGGGCAACAACATGACATCCACCCAATCCAGATCCCTTCTGCTCCTAACGCTTCCACCCTGCTCCCAGACTGACAGTGGGGAGGGGAGAGGGCGCTCCAGTGACCGTAGGAAGGACCTTCAAGCTCTAGATCTTCTTCCCCACTGTTAGCCTCTTCCCTGGAAGCAGAGGTAGCTAGCTCAGATCCACAGTCTGGGTTGGAGCCAGGGTTCACACTCAGTCCTGATTCCCAAGTTTAGTATTATGCCTCTTGTCCTGCTGCACCCCCGCTCCCCCCAACCAGAGTAGCAAAGGCTTCTTAAATGCAGGGTACCATGTTTCCCTGGGTATGGGTTACTGTGCATTGGTGTCCGGGGCTCCCACTCCCTGACCTAGTATCTGTTCACTTTATACTCTTTGACAACCCAGGGGGTAGGAAAGAAACTGGAAATCTGAAGATCCTGGAGACTTGTTTCTCATTTACCTCCTCTGGAAGGAAAAGGATACTGGATGACAGAACCTAGTGCTTGGGCCTTGGGAGCTGTGAGGCACTGGCTACCTGCTGGACTGGAGGGGGTGTGACAGCAGAGCCTACTGAGAATGGACAGTTATCTCAGAGGGGCCATGGTTGAAGAGCTCAGCCTCCATCTCTCCTGGTTGAAGAGCCCAGCCTCCATCTCTCCTGGCCCAGGGTGGGAGGGTGCTGGTGATCAGGAGAGCTGGGGTGCTCAGAGGGGTACCTCAGTACCTAGTCATACCAACTCTGCCCACCATGCCTACCTGGGGCCCAAAAGGAAACATCAAGCTCTCCCAGGAGGTCTTCATGGCCCACTTGGCTTCAGACAGGTCCTCTCCCAAAATGGCTGATGTTCATTGGCTGCTTCAGCCACCAATCACAAGCTGGCTGTGCCTTCATGGTGCTGACTTCTAGGCTCTGCCTCCACACCCAGGCTGGAGAGAGACCTTGGCACCACCCTGTCCTTTGCAGGAAGCACCCAGAGACTTTGCAAGGAAATCACGCTCTTCCATTCCCAGGCATCAGGGTGTGGCAGCTGGTTTTATTTTCTCCATCCAAAGAGCCTGCCAAAGAGCTTGGCTCAGACCCTGCCCCTTTCCAAGGACTCCCTGGTTTGGCCCTGGCCTGTGAGGCCCTACGAGATGCCAAGTTCTGTGATAAAAACTGAGGTTGGTGCTGGCGATTGGGAGTGAGGTGAGGGACAGACTTATAAACTGGCGATTTTAATCAACTGTTACCAGATAGAAGCCCAAGGGCAAGAGGAGGGGTCAGTTCTATTGTATAGGGAGGGGGATGGACAGGGGATGAGGCTGCTCCCAGAGACTTCTGGAGCATTTGCTCTGGAAGGGACATCAGGAAGCAAAGCCCAACCCTTTTATGGATGGGGAAACCGAGGCCCAGAATTGGGAAGTGACTTGGCCAGGGTCACTCAGTGAGGTAGTGGCAGGCTCTCAGACCCCTGGTTCCCAGCCAGGACCCTTCTGATGGTACCAGGTGCCCTTTCAGCTTTCTGTATCCCCATCCTTATGTCCTACCTCCACTTTTGGAAAAACATTTGACATCTCTATCCAGCGGTCACCCAAGAGGTGCCTGCTCAGGCCCGAGGAGCCAGATGCTGCCTGTCCTTCCTCCAGAGGCAGTGCGGCCTCCTTTCGGCCTAGAGTGGGGTGGTTGCGTTTTTCTCTCTCTCTCTATCTCTCTTGCGTTTTTGTGAATCTGATGATGAACTTACGCTACCACACTTTTCCCTTCTCTTACACATCTTACCTACTAAAGGAGGAAGTGCCACTTTATTGGTAAGTGGACGTTAACCAAGAGGGACTTAAAAAAATCAGAACTTAAAAAAAAAAAAGAAAAAAAGAGAGAAACAGAAAGACAGTCGGGTGCTACTGACAGCTCCACAGGTCTCTGCAGGGCCGGAAAACAAAGAAAAATGTTACCAGAAAAATGTCAGTTCCCCAGGAGTCCAGACATTGTTTTTGATTTTGGTATCTAATGACATTTGTGGATTTTTTTTGTTTTGTTTTTCCTCCCTTTCTTCGGTTCAGTTTTGAGTTCAGTCGTCCCGCCCAGCCCCCACCCCATCTGTGTGCCGTGTGCCCCCTCCATCCCTCTACCCCCATGCGCTGGGGGGCCTGGCCTGGTGGGCTGGCCCTGCCGCAGCCTCCCGGTGCCCGCCCTCTCTCTTCTCTCTGCCGGGATCGTCCGTCCCGTAGGGGGGCAATGCCAGGCCCCGTGCCCACCCTGGAGCCCCTCCCTCCCTCTCAGCACCCCCCACCCCACCGCTCCGTCCCGTCCTTCTTGTGTTTTGCATGCTGAGAACCTTGCATGAGCTGCACTGTTGAGGCCAGAAGGTGGACACTCAGGAGAGGCAGAGGCAGGGCAGGCGCGGGGAACCGTGTGTGCGCTCCGGGACTGGCAGCCCCCGGCCTGGGCCCGGTGAAAGCCCCCTCTCCTTCTCTCCCCCCCCCTCCCACTCTCTCCCCCTCAATCTTGCTCCTTCTCTTGGTCTGTCCTTTCTGTTCGTCTCTTTTCCTCTGTCTCCGTTTTCTCTCTGCTTCTCTAATTTCCCTGCCTCTTTGCTCTCTCTCCCCTCTGGATCCTCAATCTACTGTCCTCTCTGCTTCTGCCTCCGTCTCTTCTGCCCCGTCTCGCCCGGTCTCCATCCCTGTCCCCCTCTCCACCCCCTCCGTGCCCTCTCTGCCTCTCTCTCTCCCCGTCAGAAGCCCAGCTCGCCCTCGCCCAGGGCCCGCGACCAGGCGGAGGCCGGCGCAGCCACGCCGCCCGGGCGGGAGAAGGAGAGCCCGAGCCCCCGCTCGGCGCCCGCGTCGCAGGGCAGAGGAGGGCGCGCGGCGGGCGGGGCGGTCTGACGGCGACGGCGACCGGGCGAGACG
>JAQQAC010010882.1:8174968-8238988 GCA_029783875.1 Phataginus tricuspis
AGTTGATGTGGCAGAAGCCATAATCAGAGCTTCTCTGCCAGGACTGGAGGGGCTGGGCCTGGGTCTCCAGGTGAGCTTATGGTCTGTTTGTGGAAATCAGTCTGAAGCCCTGGACCTCGGTAGAGGGCCACAGGCACAATTCTGAGCCCAGCTCAGCTTTAGACCTTGCTGGGAGCCTCAGGAGATTGGTGTGCCTCTTTGGGTCTCTAGCTACATCCCAACAATAAGCAGGACTCCCTGAACATCTTTTCAGGGCTCACATGGTCTGATTCTCAAACAAGCCCTTCCTAGTCCTTGAGGATCCAGACCACCAAGGGAGGAAGAGCATGACCTCCTCCCCTCCCCCCAGAACTGGAAGCCAGACCGCCAGGCTCAGGACACCCTCAGACGGGTCACACACCCCACCCACACATGGAAAGTACTAGACGTCCAAGCTCCCACACCTTCCACCTGGCACCCACCTCAGCCCCTCTCCCAGGCTGCTGCCTCCTCCTCCTCCCACTAATGTACACCTGTTTTCTTCCTCAGCATTAACCCCACGCCGTGGGGCACTGTCGCCCCCTTAACCACTCTCCTTTCTTGTCTCTGGGTCACAGCCTCCTGGCTTCAGACTAACTCTGGGCTTGTGGGAGGTAGCTGAGTGAGGAGAAGGGGCCGGCGGGACTGCGCCGGGCTGTGGGGATGGGCAGCTGTGGCCAGGGGGCTCCTCCTGGTTCCCGTCAAGTAACCTGAAGACCCCAAATCCTCAATTCTGTGGGCAACAGAGAAACAGGGCTGGGCCATATCCACAAACCCTTCCATGTACAGAAGCCACTGCTTGGCTTGGTTGATGTGAGCAGGCTATACTTAAAAGTTTCCTTCAATCAAAAATATTTATTGAGCATCTACTCAGGCCAAGCAGAGACGTGGTCCCCTTTCCCTGCACACAAGTGAGGAAAAACAAAATGATCACCTTGAAGTTGGCAAGTGACCACTGACTGTCCAATCATGTTGGGGCAGGGGGCATTCCAAGACCAGGGCTCAGGGGAAACTGAGGCAGGAAAGCCCTGGCCACTGCTGGGGAGGGGCTTGGGCCTGAGTGAGGGCCCAGGATGGGCAGAGCTCAGAGCCCTGGATGGCCTATAATTGGCTTTTCCCTCCTGGCAGTGCCCGAAAGCGCCCCATCCCTTACTACCGGCCCAGCCCCTCGTCCTCCTCCAGCTGCCTGAGCAGCGACTACTCAAGCCGGAGCCCCAGCCGCAGCCCCAGCCCTGGCCGCAGCCATGGAAGCTACAGCAGCCACAGTCGTGGGACCCGCAGCCACTCACACAGCCCCTCCCGGACCCCCAGTCCCAGCTACCACAGCCGGAGCAGCTCAGAAAGTGGGGGCTTCTAAGTCCAGCCAGACCCAGCCTGGTGCCCCTGGCATAGGAAGAGGCGAGGGGTCAGGACCCAGGGCTTGAGAGGGGGCTGCACCCCACTGCTACAAAGAGGTCCTGGGGCCAGGGAAGACCTTGAGGGTGGGGTTCCCCGCAGACAAGGAGGAACTGGGTTCTGCTGCTCCTAGAGGGTTCCTACACCCACCTCCTGCCTGCCCACCATGTCTAGGGAACAAAGAGCCGTTTTGAACACAGGGATCACCCTGCCCACTTCCTGCTTGATGCCAGCTCACTAGGCTGAGGAACTCAGCTCAATGAACCCAGGGAGACCTCTGAAGGTGCCAGATCTGGGAGCCTCCCTTCCCCACTGCACCAAGCCCTCGGCTCCTCTCTGTCACTGGGCAGACAAGGAGGTGGGACAGTAAGCAGGATCTAAGTTATAGATGGAAGGAAGAATGGAGAATGGCCTAACCTTTGGTGCATGACCATCCTACTGAGCTGACTGCAGGGGACCCTAGCTGCGAGCTGGGGGCAGGTCCACAGCCTCCCCAAACCTCTCCTCTGGCTGGGGAGTGCCCAGGCTAGGTGGGCCCCTAAGCCCCAGCCTGAGGGGACAGGGAGTCCACTCTTGGTCCCACCTCTCCTCTCCAGGCCAGGCTCTCCCCTCCAGTCTTCACTCCATGCCCTGGGCCAAGACCACACCAGCCAGGCCTTCTGCATGACAAGAGCTGGGACATATCACCACTGCACCTGACCCTGAGATCAAAAGGGTTCAGGTCAGGAGGTGGCAGAGGGATGCAGTAGATGGAACAGAGCTGGTGAGGAGGAAAGCAGTGCAGTCCCATGACTGAGTGGGCCCGTGTCCCGTGTGCCCATTGTCTGTGACATGCGCCAGAGGGCAGCACGGGGTCACGGGCACAGGATGACGTGTGCTTCAGGGCCTGCTCAAGGGAGCACTTCTTCCTCAGGATTTAGTGCAGAAGTGGCCAGCCAAGGCTTCCCAGAGAGGGGTGCTACAGCCCTTCCAAGAAAGGGTAGGATCGAGACTGAGGACCTCGCCTGGGGCACCGATGGGGAAGCAGTGGCCCCCAGCCCTCTTGTGCTGCTCCCAGCCCACTCCTCCTGGGGCCCTCAGGGATCTCACAGTCTTCCTTGGCCCAACAGGGCAGATGCCCTGGGCTCCAGTGTTTGGGGGTTCTGGGGTCTGGTCCGGGTTTCCCCCTATTTCCCCTCTCTTCTCCGCGGTGCGGATAAAAATTGGACTCTTAATAAAACACTCGGTGCCCGGGCAACAGTTGGTGAGACCAGGCCTCTGTGGATTTGGGCAACTAGAGAGTGTGGGGATGGCATGGGTCCTTAGGTCTTTCCCTCCAAGAAATGAGAAGGGGTCAGGCTCCTTGGGACCCCAGAGAGAAGAGCTGGCTTCAAGGAACTATTCCCCCACCTCAGCACATGAGTCTGCAAAGACTGCAACTTGGTGTGGAGGAAAACAAGGACCCAAGAAGATCTCCCTTCCAGCCAGGAGACACTGTGGGCTTTGAACACTCTCATGCCCCCAATCCCCACACCCCACTTAGCTTCAGCAATAGAGCAAGGGAGAAGGCATAGACCAACACACAGGACCCCCTACAGCTGGGGTGTTGCAGAGCCCAGAGCTGCTAGAACCCAATTTGGAGCACCACCTGGCTGTGAGTCCAGGCTCCCCGCTTCCCTCTAGGTTACACACAGGGCTAAGAGGGCTCACACAGGGACAGGCGAGGATTCCATGAGAGACTGCTTACCGGCCCTGGCTGGGCACTGGGGTGGGCACTGGAAAGGGAGTTTAGAGTGGTGGGTTAATTTTAAATAGCTACTCACATTGTATTTCTTTCTTTTATATATATCTAAACAAATATGCAGATGCCCCTTCTCTTCTCCTCCTCCTTTTCCCTAAGTGTGCTAGATTTTCACCTTGTTTTGAATCAAGAGCTCTTTGGTAATCTGGTGCAAGCCAGGAAGCCTTGCCCCAGAAGGATTTGCACACACCCACGATGTGACATGCAGTTTCAGCTCTCAGATACTCCGAAGCTTGTAGGGACCCCAGGTTAAGAACCCAGGTGCACTTCTGCTGAGGGGGCAGCTGGCATGTCCATGGCTCAGGTCTGCGTGAGCCATGACACAGGAGGTGTCCTTTGTCTGGTCTGGTCCCCAGAGCCAGTGGGGTGGGGGGTGTGCACCTGAATTCTAAGGCTGTGTCAACATGTGACTCTCTCAATGGTTTCTTTTCTCTCAAACTGGAAGGGGTGCCCTTCTGGCCATTGACTCTGTTTCCACTCTGAGGAAGCCTGTTCAAAGAAGCAATGGTGATCTCTTTAACGCTTTACTCAAGTTCAGCAAAACTGGGCCTCAGGCAGGCAGCTGGGATGGCAGGAAGAGTGGACTTGGCCCTGCTCTGGAGATGCTATCTGCTGGGCAGGGGGGCAGGAAACATCCTAAGCTGGGCATAAAAACTCTGGGTGTCACACAGAGCCCATATCTGCTCCTTCCCACATTTACCTTTCCACCCACCCAAGGCCCAGCCTGACTGCCTTCCTCATCTGCCCATCCATCCGTCGCACCCCACAGCCAGGCTGCCCCAGACCGTGCCAGTTCTTCCTTCTGCCCACCTCTGCTCTTGGCCCAAAAATCTTTGGACCCTCACCAGGACACTCCCATGCCTACCTCCTTATTAGATGGCCTGCCTGGGACTTGCCCCCCCCAATTCATCCCATTGTATCTAAAATACAAATTGGATCATTCATTCAAAAATACTCATTCCACACATGCTGACTGAAGACCTAATATGTATCATGCCCAGTTCCTGGCTCTGAGGACACAATATTGAATTAATGAAACAGAACTCCCCACCCTGTGGACCCTGCATCCTGTCACCATGTCCACCAGCTCGTAGGGCTTGGAAGGCCTTCCGAATGGCTCCACCTGGAATTGGCATCTTTTACTCCTATTGGTCCTCCAAATTCCTCCCCTGTCACTGCACTTGGCTCCAATACACTGCAGTCCAGCATACCCACTGCCCTGGACCCCTATGCATGCCCTTTCCATCTCCACAGGTTCAGCTGAGCTCATGGTTTGAGCACAGCTGTCTCCTACTCCAGGGAGCCTTGCTGATCCCCAGCCACAGTGGCCCCTCCCACCCCTGGCTTCTCCCAGCTCCAGATCTGTTCCTGCCATTAGGGCCCCAGTTATTTGTTGGCATATCTATCCCTAAATCTGTGAGCTTCTGGAGCCCAGACCATGCCTTCTTGGTCTCTGCATCCCCACATTAGGCACCCTTGAAATGCTTGTTGAGTGAACGAGGGAGCCAGGGAGTGAGCAGTCCCAGAAATGAGGGCTGGGGCCAAAGGTGAGGTGTGGTAGCAACAGAGAGAAAAAAAACTGCTTGGTGGCTCACCAGGAGGGGCACAAAACAGGTTTCGACCAATGAGGGAGCCCTCCCTGTAGCAGGTCCCTGTCAATCTGGAAGCCCGAAGCTGTTGTCCTCGGAGCCCTGCATGGCTGCTTGGGGAAGCAGTGTCCATTCCCTGGAGAAGGATGGGGAGTGTACCAGGCCCTGCCCCTTCCACACAGAGGGTTCAGCCTGAACACCTCTGTATCTAAGGAAAAGGGAAAAGTACTGCCAGGAAGGCAGGCAGAAACACAGGAAACTCCAATTCCGCATCGGGACGGGGGACATGGGGCAGGTGAGAGACCTTCACACGATGTGGGACTTTGGGGTGTAGTAGAACCTCTCCTGGTCTCTCTCTCCGCAGATGGGGGCCTCGGGGTCCCCTTCAGCCTTCCCCCCTGGACACCCAGCAGCCCTGAGGCTGGGCAGTGCTTCCTGTGGCCTACTCTCCTGGCAGCATTTCCCCCTTCTCCTCAATCCCTTGCCTCTCTGAGTTGCTCCTGGAAGCCCCTGGCCTCCCCACTGGCCTCTCTTGACAAACTGGCCCCATCACCAGGCCCCTTTCTTCTCTAGGCCCTCCTCATCCTGACAAGGGCTCTCAGGACACCCAAGACATAAGGGTGCTCCAGCCAGAGGGTCTCCCGCCTCCATGGCCACTGCAGGAGACGACACAAGGCTATATCCTCCCTCACACTCTCCCTCCACTCACCACAGACACTCCAGCAGCATTAGAGGACATAGCGGGCAGCAGGGGATCTGGGGGGAGGGGGGCAGTGGAGGTGAAACTATTGATTCACCAGGCTGGAAGGAGGCTTAGAGAACACCCAGTCCAACAGTGTCATTGTGCAGATGAAGAAAATGAGTCATGGGAGCCGGCTGCAGGCCAAGGTCACAGAGTCAGACACGCAGATCTCCAGACTCCCAAGCTAGACAAATTCTTTCTGCTAGACAGCAGGGCAGGAGGAGCCAGAGAACGGATCCCCAGCCCTCCCACCTGGCACTTCCTTGGCTCCCCTTCAGCAGTGATGGGGGTGAGGTGACCCCAAAACTAGCCAGAATCATAGGCCTAGAAGGTGGGCGGGGCTGGAGATGGGTTTTTGGAAATGGACTTCCAGAGGGGAAGTATCTAGACTCTTCCAGAAAGACCTGGTGCCACCCTCACCCACCATAAGCTCTAATTACTGCTGCTCACATTGTAAATTCCCAGCAGGCTCAGTGACTGGCACAATCTGTCAGCTGTCAGACCTCTCCAGGGAGCTCCAGCAGCTGCCTGAAGACTCTCGAGCTTTCTCTGAGGCTGGGCCAGGGAGGGTGGGGCTGGCTCAGCTGCAGTTGGCAAAGGCCTGCCAAGGGTGTGGCTAGTGTGGCCCAGATCTCGGGTACAGTGCTAGGCCAGGAGGCTGGGAAGCTGTTCTTGGGGCTGCTGCAAAATACCCCAGACTTTGGGACTAGGGGTGAGGGAAGGGGCCCTCAGATAAAGGAATCTCAGACCCTGCAGCATCCACCTTCCCCCCCAATACGCCTGTGGCTTCTGGAAAATCCCTGGGGGTGGAGTTGTCCCCTTAATCCCTGAAAAACCATCCCTGGCAGCTCAGTGCCTGGAATGCTAGAGCAAAAGATCATCAAAGAATATTTGGGGAGGTGGGTAAGTGGGGGCTGATATGCAGCCCTTGCTCCTCTTGCTAAGACTTGGGCCCAGGTACAGGGGTGCAACCTACTGGAGGAAGGCCACCTGGTCAGGGGTGGAAGGGACCCCAGAGAGGCTGGCTAAAACCTTCCTATCCCAACACGCAGCCCTTGGCTGCAATACCTCGCCCTGTGCCCACAGGCCCACAGCCCACAGCTCTCCCTGGACTGCCTGGGAAATCTCTCCCCTGTTGGATGGAGAATCAGGAAGCCTGAGTTCCCACCCCTCCCACTCCCTTACGAGCTCCGTGACCTTGGAGCAGTTCTGACTCTCAGTTTTCTCATCTTAAAATGTAAGATGAGAAAATGTGACTCTGATAAGATACTTGGATGTTCAGTAAAGTACATACAACTGGGTGAGCCTCATTAGTCTAAATCTCAGTATTCATAATGAAAGGCCCTGTTTCCTTAATGGGCATTTACTAAGGCACTTCACAGACATTATCACATTGGAAATTCACCACAACCCTGCAAGACGGGTGCATTATTAGCCACGTTTTACAGATGTGGACATGGGGGCACAAACAGGGTGAAGAACAGCACCCAGACTCAAGCCCAGCCTTGTATGACCCCAAAACCCTGTTTCTCCCACAACCCCACCCTCTCTTACCACCACACAGAGCCACCCACATCCCCTCCCTTGGGATTGGCAGGTGATCTAAGAGATCTGCAGAACTGACCCATTGAGGATGGATGTGGATTCTCAACACTGCCTTCCCCATTCTCCATAGGCAGAGTGTGCCCAGGTTGCACAACTTCTGGCTGGGGCAGCAAGGATGGATGTTCCCCACCCTGATTTCAGGCAAGATGAAGGGAGCTTGTGTCTACAAAGTGCTGGCAGCCAGGCAGGCGGCCCCCACCCAGAGTGTGGCTGGGCCTGACAGGACCACACTTGAAAGCATCCATGACCACATCTGACAGTTCCCTCTAGGGTGGGGCACCTGAGCTCCAGGCTGGGCCAAGGTGGGCAAGCAGTGGCGGACAAGGGCCCTCCCTGGCTTCTGACCTCACCCTGACTTTATAGAATTGGGAGGGGTGGGGCTGCAAGCACCAGGGAGCCCAGGCCTGATGATTCCTGAAGCTGAGACTCTTGGGGGGCAGCCAGTAGCTCCCAACTGAGACCCACTGGACTCATGACATGATCCAACAGGGAGGTGAGGTAGAGACAGGGGTCTTGTCTGCCTCCCACCCTTGGCCTGTGAGAGCTCCAGGAGCTTAGAGACCTTTCCAGAGGTGACCTCAGACTTGGGGCCTCATGGGGAGCAGATGGGTAAGAAAAAGAGGAACCCAGGAGCTCTCTCTATGAAGAGGAAACTGAGGTTGACAGAGGGTATGAGACTTGTCACCACCCCCAGCTCACTGAGTGCCCTGGAGTTTGGCTTCCAGTCCCAGGCAGGGCAAGGTCACCTGTAGAACTGGCAGGAGTATGGCCTCAGCCCAGCACTGAGAGAGGGGTAGCAAGTACAGTGGGCCTCAGAAAGAGAGGAAGGAGAGGAATCCAAGACGGGGAGTCCCTCTACTGCTCTATGCCCTGTGCAGTAGGGAGGCAAGAGATTTCCTCTGCTAGTGTCTTACAAGAGACAGTGGCCAATTAACCTGTTTCCTCATCTAAAAAGAGGGATGATAATAGGATATAAATCGGAAGAAGGCACGCTGGCTAGGGATCATGCCTATGAAAGCAGGAGAGAGGAAATGTTAGAATTGCGGCAGGAGCCTAGGGGCAGCACCCTCCCCCAGAGGTGAGAGATGGGGGCCTGGATTCCACAGGTGGTCAGATAGGAGGTAGGGTGAAGCAGTAGGCTTCAGGCTCCAAGCAAGTTTGAGTAAATGGTACTGCCTAGAGCCCCCCTCTGTGTGTGCTGTGGGAATCATAAGCAAAAGGGGCTTTGAGATCATAATCTGCAAAAAGGGAAACAGGTCTAGAGAAAGGAGGGGCCTTGCCTAGAATCACACAGTAAGTCAGTGGCAAAACGACTAGATTCAAGGTTACTGCATTTCCAATTCCCTCTCCAGGGATCCCCAGGGATAGATAGAAATAATGGGGAAATTTGCCAATAACCTTCATCCTGACCCCTGTCAGCCCAGCCTCTGGGCTTATGATCTGGGTCAACCCCACTGAGGGGGCATAGGGAGAATAGCCACACCTACACATGCCACTGCTTCTGCAACAGGGACACATACCCATTCTCGTGCCTCCTCCGCCTCTTCAGTTCCAGGTACATAATCAAACCTATAATCAACAATTATCAGGTACCAGGCCCTGGACTGAAGTCTTCGCTCACATCAAGTTGCTGAATCCTCACACCAACTTGGTGATGTAAGCTTTATTATCCTCTTCCTTTTCCAGATGGGGAAACTGAGGCACGAAGCGTCTGCCTTCCACAGGTTCATTCAATTAAATGGCAAAACTGAAGCAATCTGGCTCCAGACCCCGCAGTCAAACAAACACACACCAGACTGCTTCTTAAGACATGTTTTCAGACACCCTGTAGTTCAAATCCCTACACAACCACTTTCTAGTTGTGTGGCCTGGAATAAGAAACCCAACCTCTCTCGTTTGTCCTCCCCGACAAAAGCATGGGTCTGCCCACAGGCCGCGCGCAACGCTTTAGCGCCCAGGCCAGCGAGTCTCCGCAGTGGGCAGCGCGCCAGCATCAGGGCGCCAGTCGTTTATTGTCCCGAACAGAAGGTTCCAGCTGTGGGCAGGGCCTGCCCCGCCCCGCCCCCGCCCCCGCACGCAGGGAGGAATGCGGGGGGCGGGGCTGCCCCCAGCCAGTCATTACCATTAATAGAGCCCTGAAACACCGCCTGCTAAAAATACCCGGCTGGAGACCTCTATAAAAGCGCGGCGGGCTCCCCTTACAGCACTTCTCCGGGTCTGATTCGGAAGAAGCAGAAAGTTGAGCCAGCATGGCCGAGCGCCGCGTACCCTTCTCGCTCCTGCGGAGTCCCAGCTGGGACCCTTTCCGCGACTGGTACCCGGCCCACAACCGCCTCTTCGACCAGGCCTTCGGGCTGCCCCGGCTGCCTGAGGATTGGTCGCAGTGGTTCTGCCGCGGCGCCTGGCCGGGCTACGTGCGCGCGCTGCCCGGGTCTGTGACCGAGGGCCCCTCGGGGGCAGTGCCGCCTTACAGCCTTGCGCTTAACCGGCAGCTCAGCAGCGGCATCTCGGAGATCCGGCACACGGCCGACCGCTGGCGCGTGTCTCTGGACGTCAACCACTTCGCCCCCGAGGAGCTGACTGTCAAGACCAAGGACGGTGTTGTGGAGATCACAGGTGAGCCCCCGGCCCTGCGGGGACGAAGCGGGCGGGTGGGCCGTGGAAACATGGGCCAGAGGCCTGGGCAGTGGATACTGCGCCCAGGACCCGGAGGCCACAGCCCGGGAGCAGGGCCGTCTTCCTTGCACTGTCCGCGGGCCGGTGTCGCTACTCTAGAATGGGGGCTGTGAGGAGCTCCCGAGGGCCCCTTCAGCCCTGAAAATGCTCCGTTAATGGAAGAAACCCCCCTTTCCCTCGGAGATACCCCCCAGCCTCATCCCCAAATGGCCAGGTCTCCTGAGCCTACCCGCGCCCCAGCCTGCGATCTCCGTGAAGACCGGCGTTTTCCCCGGCGCTGCCCCTGAGCTAGCCCGGGGCCACGGAGGGGCGTGTGCGCTTGCCCGGCGCTGTTCCCGCCCCTCTGAAGCCCTGAATCAAAGTTTCCAGAAGCTTCTGAGGGCCCGGGACAGTCTCGGGGGGCGGGGGGGCCCCAAATTCTAATCAAGCTTTGTCCGCCCCGAGTCGGGTCACGCGGTGGGCCGTGGGCGGGCCGGAGGCGGCCCCTCCCCGCAGCCTCTGATCTCTTTCTCCTCCCAGGCAAGCACGAAGAGCGGCAGGACGAGCACGGCTACATCTCCCGCTGCTTCACTCGAAAGTACACGTGAGTCACGGCGCCTAATTTGGGCGGTGCGGGGCGGGTCATGGGAGTGGGGGGATGATGGGGAGAGGGCTGCCGCCGGGAGGAGGGGCAGCGACGTGCGGGTGTGTGACGCTTGCTCGCCCCTCTCTGCGCCTCTAGACTGCCCCCCGGCGTGGACTCCACCCTGGTCTCCTCCTCCCTGTCCCCTGAGGGCACGCTCACTGTGGAGGCCCCCATGCCCAAGCCAGCCACCCAGTCTGCGGAGATCACCATCCCTGTCACCTTTGAGGCGCGGGCCCAGATTGGGGGCCCAGAAGCTGGGAAGCCAGGGCAAGTTGGAGCCAAGTGAGGGCCTTGGCCCTGCTGCCCACCCCCTCCAGTAGCCATCACTGACCATCGCCACCCGCCAACCTGTGTGCTCTTTTGATACATTTACCTTCCGATTTTCTCAAATAAAGTTTGAAGTAACTGCCTGTCACTGCCTCATCCTGGTGTCTGTGGGGGCCGAGTGGGCGGTGCCGTTCTCTGGCTCGCACACGAACACAGTCTGAGGGCCTGCTGTGTGAGACACGTGCTGGGCCCTGTGAGTCCAGCCGTGTCGTCCCGCACAGCCCTGTATCCATTAAAATGAAGGGAAGTAATGGTTGTAAACAGCAGTTAAAACCCCAAAGGCCAGGTGCAGGAGCTCGGCAGGGCAGGAGAGATACCAGGCCCAGGCTTGGGTACTCAGGGACACCTGGCACGGAGGACAGAGCAGGGCCAGGGAAGGGGGGCTTCCTAGGGACTCAGTGTCCCTTACGGACTTGGTTATTCTCTCTCTCAGAGACGCAGAACCAGGTACAGAGGGTATGGCAGCTCCAGGTGACCACCTGAAGGGAGGTTGGCCTAGTCAGAGGACCCAGCTGCCATGGCCATGCATGCAGGATGGGGCCTGGACTCACTCGGTACCCTGCATAGGGTGCTGTGGGGCCAAGGTTTTGTTGGAAAAGAGGCAAAGACCCCAATGGGGAAGGAAGTAGCCCTGGGAGGGCCTGTGGTGATGGGCCCAGGCAGGAACAATCACCTACAGGTCTCAACTTTGTCCTTGTGCTACTACCATCCTCACCTGGCCCAAGGAGGGTTTAGAGAGACCTGGGGGAGGGACAAAGCAAATAGGGACCTTGCAGCCCAGTCTCGTCTCCAAGAACTTCAGAGACACCCGCCCCCCTCCGCAAGTCTCACAAGGTCCCAGACCTTGAGACTGGCAAGACACAACCATGCTCTCCTAAGCCCACAGCCCTACTTTCCCAGGGTCCCGGGGAGAAGCGGCACTCCAGAGAAGAGCCTGGAACATTCGCCACACACACACTACACCCCACACTGCCCAGCTTCATAATTTCCACTTCCTGGTGCAGGCTCCCTGTTGAGATACCACAACCTAGAGCAGGCATGAAGCTAGAGCAGGTTCCAGCCCTTGAGGTCCTTGCTAGACCTGGAGGGAGGCCAACAGGGAAACAGACATATGGAATGAGGGTTGTGCTGGCCCAGCAGGCAGCACGGGTCTGGGCTTGTCAGCCAGGTAACTGCCCAGTCCACCACTCACTTCCTGAGCTCCATCTCCTAAATCTTCCTCCTAAATCTGTCCTCCCTGGCACATGCCCACATCTCAGGTGTTGCCTGGATGCTTCCACGCTCCTGTGACCATGACCCAGATCTCACCCTCTCTGCTCGCCAGCTTCCTTGTGGCTGACCGCAGGATCACCCTGGCTTCCAGGGGTGTGGCTGCATCCTGCCTGGTCAGAGAGCGAGCGATAGCAAGGCTGCCAGCATCTCGAAGTGTGGGAAAGCTGGTGCCAATCCTTTGACAAGGTAATCCTCACATCAACCCTGAAAAAAGGTGTGGTTACTCCTGCTGAACTGGGTATGACGAGCCTCAAAGATGGCCACACAGCTAGTTATGGATGGGGTGGAGGGACATCTGTGTGGCCACAGGCAGGGGAGGACACATTAGTTCACCAAAACTGGGGTCTCCACATGCTGCTGAATAAGGTTTGGGGCCTCAGGAGGAGGATACAGATGCAGCTGAGCCTGGGGCCAGGCTGCAAAATGCCCTGGAAAGAGCTGCTGGGGTCTCAGGCCCAGAGTCCAGGGCCATGGCCTGGGGTTCCTTCAAGGTCTCCAGACACACATCAGCTGGATTCAATGCATGCCAGCATCTGGACCTCTCTACTCAGCCAAAGGGCACTGAGGGGCAAGGGTCCATGCTCCAGGCTGATGACAAAGACTCCTTTGAGGGCCTCAAGTTTCTGCGGTTATTGGTCACCCGCTGCCAGCTCCGGCTCCCCCAGGGGTCTATGAGGTGCACAAGCCACTCTCAGTTTCAGGCCAATTCCTGGGTTTCTCCTTTTCTCCCTCCCTCCAGTTGTGAAATCTGCCCTCCCTGCTGGTACCTCCTCTGGGCCCAGCACCCAGCTGATCTGTTTGAATCCCGGCTCCAGGGGGGCGAGGAAAGAGCTCAGTGGTAAGCAGCAGTATGACATTAGAGAGGGGGAGCACATCTGTGAGGATCTCAGTGGAGTGGGAGAAAGGATTTCCAGAAGTGACCCTTGTGTGGTGGGCTCAGGCTGGAGGAGCCGCACATGAAGGAGAGGGAGAGGGTACGCAAGGGCACTGAAGGCCACACTAGGAGCAGAGCAGGGGAGTCATCAAAGGGTTTTAGCACCCTGCCTTAGAAACCAGGGTCCAGACCTTAGAGGAGAGTGACTGGGTGGGGCCAGCCAAGAGGCAGGACGCAATGTGCTGCTGAGATGTGGGCATGGGTTCTGCCAGGGGGAGGGAGAAAGAGGGCCAGGTGCCAGGATGTGGCAGCAGCGGGCTCTGTGGTGTGGGGTGACAGACTGGACATGGGGGTGCCAGGGGAGAAGGCGGCCTGCTGAGGCCCTGAGCCCCTGCCTGTCAGGTCTTCCTGCCCAGGGTTTGATGACCTCACAGTCTCTGTAGGGCTGGGCAGACCCCAGAGCTTGGCTGCTCGGGGAGTGAACTGTTTCCAGATCCCATCACCTTGTTTACTACAGAACCCACCTGGGGTTTGCCAGGTGCAGACTGCTCCGTGGAGAGGGTGGGGCAGGGAGCAAAGCTGCCCGGAGAACGGCTGAGATGCTTTAGTGCTGGGTCCAAAGGACATGGCCAGAGTCCCTTCAGGATGCGGGGAGGGGTGACCGAGGAAAGAAAGGAGAAGAGGGTCAGGCAGGACTGGAGCCTCCCCACCAGGGACCAGCCATGGGACTGACAGCTGGAGGGCCCCTGGTCTACTGGCAGCACCAAGGCCGCCCCACACTGGCAGAGACCAGGGCAGGGGTCAGGCTGCCTAGGGTCCTATCTGGGGGCCTTACATTGGACCTCCCTCTACCTCCCACCTCTACACCCACCCCCACATGCACTCAGTGGGAAACATGGGGATCTGAGACAGTCCCAAAGCTCAGGTTTGGCCCCAAGTCCAGACTTGCATGGCAGCAATGAGCTGCCAGCCCAGGACCAAAGCAGAGGAGAAGGGGGAAGCCGCATGGATGAGGGCAGCTAGGTGAGCCTGGGCCAGTCTTAGCCAAGTCTGGCCCTGGGTCTTACCCAGCTCAGCCTACCCCCCCACCCACTTCCCCAATTCACACCCCATCCCCAATATGAAATAGAGGTTAAGCTGCACCCTCATACTGCTCTCCCAAGAAAGTGGCCCCAGAGGATGTGGAGGAGGCCCTGCTTGTGTCCCCACTCCCAAGTGTGTACTGTCTTCTACCAACCAATGCCCCTGTGTGCCAGCCCTGAGGAGCACACGTGGGGTTGGGGGGAGACCCACGCATGAGCCGGAAATCGCTCTATCCCTGATACAATGGGTCCTGAGTCAAGGGCCCTGGATCCCCCTCCCCATCTACCACCTGGCTGGGTGACTGATTTCACTACGTGCACCTAACTCTGCCTCCCAAGGATAAGCCATGCTCTCATGGACTTCTTATGAGACAGCTCCACCAACTAACTGCTAGTCACGCTGGGAAAGCCAGCGGCATAAAAACTGCCAGGAACCCCAGTTTGGCTAAGAAAGGGCAGCTCTGAATCAATGACAGACTTGCTGGATGACCTCAGGCAGGAGCGTGGAGGGTAGAAGAGCCTCTGGCTGGCCAGCCCACCTCCATCTCTTCTGAGGGGCAGATCAAGGAGGGGCAAGGGAAATTCGAGTGCTCCCAGCATCCAGCCCAGAGAGAAAAGGTTATGTCTGAGGGCCCTGGGCGAAACCAATCAACACCCGGAGAGGTCCCCGCAGCATAACGGCCCCCTCCCACCCCTCCTTCCAGCCTTGCATACCTACCAGTTGGCACACCACTTCGCCCAGAGTAAGGGGGCAGTGGCAGGGCCAACACACAGCACTGGTGGTCCAGGGGCTGCCTCAGTGTAAGAAAGCTTACCTGCCCCCTGGGGCTGAACAGGGCAGAACCTGCCAGCAAGGCTTGAGTTAAAGAATGGACAGAGGCGCAGGAGCAGCTCTGTGTTTAGGAAAAAGCACTGGCCAGCTCTGTCCCCATCGGAGGCACAGCCTAGAGACCAGTTCTGCTCTGGGCTTATTTTCCATTCTGAGGACCTGGGTGGTCTCTGAGGCCCCTCCTGCCCTGACGGTCTATCTGTATTGTGAGCACTGGTGCAGGCTGGGAATCAAGAGGGAATGAGGAAAACTGGCGGCTGCCCAGGGTCACCTAACAATGGTAAGAAGGCCAAAGTCCCAGGGGGCCCCTATGGACATAAGGATGACTCTCTGCAGGACCAACAAGGGCCTGGCATGAGAAAGACCTTCAGTCTTGGCCCTGATCCCAGGGCAGGTGGGGCAAACCCTTCCCACAGATGAGTTCATGAATGTCCTTTGAAAAGTCCCTGAGGGATGTCTGGGAGAGTCTGTGCGTTCAGGCTAGGAGACAATGGGACAGGGAGATTGAAAACTTAAATCGGGTGACTGGATGACCAGCAAGGTCACTGGCCCTCTCCCCACCAAGCCTCCTCCCTCTCTCAGCCCTCTTCCCTGAGCCAAGCCCCTTCTAAGCTCTGCCCCACACCCAAACCTCTACTCCCATCAATGCCCTTTCTCATTTCAGCAAGCCCCACTCCCTGCTTTGAGCCACCTACCCTCTCTGAACCCCATCCCACCTCTCTCTGAGACCTGGTAGCTGAGCTAGCTTTTGTAATTCCCTCTGGCCCTACTGAAGACCCTGAAGATGCCCTTCTCTAGGCCTGGGCAGCCTGAAAGCCTTGAACCATGAGAGTGGCCCCACAGGGATTCCTCAGCAGGGGTCCTGGGTCCCCAGGTTCTGGGTGGGAGGAAGAGTGGTTCTGGAGGAAGAGTAACCAATCCCCACTAAGCAGGCAGCAGGCCCTGCCAATCAGGCCTCAGGCTATACAGGCCAATTCCGGGAAAGGAAGCCTTGGCCCCACGGCCTAGGTTGCTGGAGCAGTGTCTAGGCAGGCACTGACACTGCCCCCTGCAGGACACTCTGAGGCACTCTCTGCCCAGTTTCTGGGTCCTTCCAGGCCCAGAGCAGAAATGGAGCAGGAGACCAGGTCTTGGAAAAAACCCTGACACCCCTTGCCCCCCACTACCATGCCTTTGGCCCTGTTCTTCTCTGCTTTACTAAGAGCACCTAAGCCTCCTGGCAGTCCCCTCCGGAAATTCCTTGGCAGCCACCCCTGACCCAGCCTTCGCAGGATCTGGCAGCCAAGGCCTGGAGCCAGGGCCTGGTCCGGCCCTGCTGCATAGGTGTTCACGTCTGTTCCTGTTACTTATCATAACTGGCTTGTGTTGGGCACCTGCTAGCTGCCAATCACTCCTTAGCTTATGAACCCCTCACAGCAACTCTGTGCCGCTGAGAGGCAGCAGAGGATCACAGTTTTCAGTCACTGGAGTCAAACCTGCCTCAGTTCAAATCCCCATTGGGCCACTTCCTAGCTGTAGGACCTTGGGCAAATTACTAAAGCTTAGTTTCTTCCTCTGCAAAACGAAGCTGACTATATGAATTGCTACCTCTGAAGTCTTTGGAGTGGTGCCTGGAGCACACAATAAGCACCCAATACTGGACATTTTTATGAGGTAGGCTGTATTATTCCCATTTTATGAATATGGAAACTGACACTGCAAGACTAATGAACTTGATAAATTATGCCACAGAACTAGGACATGGTAGGATAGGAATTCACATCTCGAGCGCTTATCCCTTCTGCTGCTCACAGCCCTTCATTTGAAAATGAGACATTGCAGGGTGATATCAGAGAGTCAGTAGCCACTCTAAAGCAGATCTTGGATTCCTAAATTCGGGTTTGATTGTGCAGTGGGCAACCAATCACCCGTCCTGGGCCTGATTAAACAGCTCTACACTGGAACATTTGAAGGGCAGAAGCTGGGGTGCATGCACTCCCTAAAATTCCTGACATGATTCTGGAGTAGAGCCCTGGGCGGCCACCATTCAATTCGAAGTTATGAGCATCTACCCAGGGGTGTAGGGGAAGGAAGAGTAGTCAGCAGAGAAACAAGCACATGCAAAGGAGACTGGGCATCGATGCCCACAGAGGTAGGCTGAGGCCATGTTGTAGAGAGCCTTGAATGCCTAAGAGGGGCGGGGGCTGGCTTCAGTGTCCTCTGGACTACCAGGGACCCTACCTGACCGTTCCACCATGGGGCCAGTGTGAGGTAATGGAACCCGACAGACCCAAGTTGCCACCCCCCTTTGAGCCCTTCCAGCTGAGGTGTGGGTCGGGCCGGCTGTACTTCAGTCTTGGCTCTGATCCCAGGGCAGGTGGGGGTAAACCCTTTTCTCCCCACAGATGAGTTCATGAACGTCCTTTTAAAAGGAAGGGCTTCCTCTTAAACAACGCATACCTCAGGGGCTGGTTCCAGAATGAGAGAAAAGCCCTTAGGAAGGCAAAGCAAAAACTGCACGGGGCATGAGAGGTCGTGTCTCCGTTCAAATGAGGAAAACGGCGGGGCAGGCACAGGGTCAAGGGAACCCAGCGAGGAGCCTGGGGTCCCGCTCTCCCACACCAGCTCCTTCCAGCCCCCTCAGCGATGGACAACGCCTAGAGATGTCGCTAACGCCCTATATGGCGTTACCACGCCCTGCTTAGCCCAGACCAGGTTACTCCGGTGACAAAGCAGCGAGCGCGAGGGTAGAGCGGATAGGAGGTAAGGTGGCGGGGTGAAGAGACGAAGCCCGACGGGGGACGAGGATGGGTAGGGAGCCGCGCTGGGGGAGCTGAGCAGGCAGACCCTCTAGCAGGGACCCAAACCCTAGCAACAGGCCGACCATTGGAGGAGCGGGGCAAACTGGCTTGTGATTGGCCCTCGCTATTGCCTGCGATTGGAAGGAGGGTCGCGTCCCCGCCCGGTTCTCATCCGGGTGTCTGGCCTGTCCTGGAACCTTCGCGATCCGTTGTTAGAAACCCTAGGCTCGTCAGAAAGCGGGCTCGTGTACAGTCCCGCGGCCGGGCTGTGGGGCAGGCACGTAAAGCCGTGCGGCTTCTCCGAGCGGACTTGCCGCTCGGGGCTCCGCGAACCAAGTCCGGCGCATACACGCAGTCAGCCAAATCCTCCGCCTGGGGCCTGGGTGCCTGCGGAGAAGCCCGAGGATGGAGCTCAGGCCAGGGTTAGCGCGCGGGTGGCTGGGCTCGAGGGCGCTGCTGCCGTCCAGGGGTCTGGGCCAAATCTGGGTAGCACGGAAGCTTGCGGGAAGCAGAACCCGGTTTCAACCGGGGGCCCGGGCCTGCTGCAGAGCCCCGCGGCGCCCAGCCGGGGGCAGCAGAGGCTGCACCACTAGAGCCAGGCCCTCGGTGGGGGCGGAAACCCAGACCTGGGCCCCGGTAGATGCGCAATACCCGCTTCCAACTCCCGGGCCCCGCGAACCACGCTGTAACCCACGTTAACGGGAGGGCGCCCAGACCAGTCGTCTCTGGTGCGTTCCTGGGTGCTGAAACCCTGAAGGATGGACCAAGGTGGTTGTTTTGCTCTCCAGGTTCGTTTTGGCCCCACTACCATTAAGCTAAAGAAACCTATTATCTCAGTATGCCTCGGGGAGCAATGATTACCCCTTTGCTTTCGCCCAGCAGTGGGATGTCTCTGATCTTGTGGAGATTTGAACGGTACTTAGGTAGGTTACATGCAAAGAGTCTCACTCAAAATGCTTGCAGCCAGCCACAAGCTGCTTATCCTTTATACAGGGTACCCAGACATAGCCAGTTTCCTAAATCTATCGTCTCTGCTTTGAATGTAATCTAATTTAGGGCAAGAATATTCTGTTCACTACACAAACCTCTCCAGCCTAGAACCCACCGCTAAGGGACCCCAACATTCCCCCAAAAGGAATGTTTTTAAAACAGCAGTTTCCAAACTGAGCAGGCAAAAACACCTTAGTATTTGCGGAGGCAAGACTTTTGAAAAGAAGTGTGCTTTGATTATAAACCTAATGGAATTCAAAACGAGCTTTCCACCAGGCACCAATAGCCCATCCTAAAATCTGGCTTCACATTGAGTGAAAAGCGGTAGGTTTCAGTGTATCCTCTTGGCTCCTAAGCCAGTAAGTAGTAGTGTTAATTTGTCCATCACGGTGGAAAGAACAGTTAACACGAAGATTGTATTAAAACAAGTCAAGATTCATTCTCCTGACGTAGATTCAGTATGAAGGCAGGCTCTCGGGCATGCCTGCTTGTTCCTGAGGAATTGCTGAGAACATGGTGGGCAGAACAGCTACAGACCCCCAAGCCAAGTGAACACATGTGTAGACACCTCTTGCTATGTCTAAGCAAGAGTGATGATTGGCCACCTAATACTTTTTCCATCCAGGGGAGGCAGGAGAGGGGGTGAGGAGGAAAAACACCCTAGCTTAGAAGACTCAGAAAACTAGATGGACCCCATGGGTGGCAGGGACTCCCTCTGGCCTGTCCTTTAAATAACAACTTCGTCCTTGCATGCTTGGTTAACTGGCCCCAGTGCTGGCCACTGCTGAAAACTACCTGATTCTGGGGGACAGTGCAGGCTGGGCCTCCATTAAATTCAAACTCAGGTCCACGTGCAGCACTGAAGAGGCCTGGGCAGAAGGACAGAGCAAAAGCCTTACGCAAGATAAAAAGTGTCTCAATAGGAATGGGAAAAATTATGACATAAGAGGAAGCAACTGGACAAACTCAGAATGTGGGGTGTTCTGTAAAACCATCTAGTAGCTGGGTCTCTTGAAAAAGTATCAGACAAGAGGTGGAAGGAACCGAAGCTGAAGAAACACAGTATGAAATCCAAATTAATAAATTTTAATTAAATCTTAGGTTAGGGAGGGGGTTAGAAGAGCATTCTGGGGACAATGTGGGGAAATTTGAAGATGGATGGCTACTTGGGAATTTTACAGTTGAATTCCTTAGGTGTGGTGGTTAAGAGAATTTCCTTATTTTTAGGAGAAATGTGAACATAGGGAGTAAAATGTCATTAAGGTTTCACAAGACAGAGAAATGGAGGCAAATATGACAAAATGCTAACTGCCCTATTAAGTAGTGTGTATTTGGTTAACACTACCATTCTTTTCCAACTTTTGAGTTTGAAAATCGACGTAATTTGGGGGCAAAGTTTCCCAATACCACCAGCTTCCCTTTAAAAGGGGTTAAATCGAATTCAAGAGACACTGGGACAACCAAATTTGAATTATCGGTATTTAAAATCACAAGGCACAATCTTTTGTGATCCAGGAGTCACTTAGTGCTCAAAAATGGCAAAAGTCTTTCCATCCAAAAGCCAGAGTCAAGTCTACTGTCTCAAACTGAGTCAAATAAGGAAGAACAGAGAATAATGGTTACCTCCAGGAAGGGGAAATGGGTGGCTGGCAAACAGGCACAGGAGAGCTACTGATAAACCGGGGGTCACCAAACTACTAGCCAGATGGTAAATATTTTAAGCTTCACGGGCAACATACTATCTCTTTGAACTTTTTTCTTTACAATCCTTTAAAAATGCAAAAACTATTCCTAACTCAAAGGCAATACAAAAACCTGTTTTAGATTATACCCTTTTATATTTTTAACATGCACTACCTACCTACTGAAATAAAAACCAAGAAGTCCTAATGTTCCCCAAAGTAACTCCTGTTGACTTTCCTCTCCTATACTGTAGATAACTGAATGCTATTTCAGAGTAAACTGGGAAATCCTGACCCATTTGTCTAGCCAGGCTGATTAAATATGAAGATTAGATACCAACAAGCTTGACCTGGTACTGAGGACTTGTCAATGTTCCCCAGCCACTCACCCCCACTCTCCTCACTGACCGCAGGTAACCGGTGGCTAATTGGAAGGAGGGTTTGTGGCCATTCAGATTCAACCACAATAATCTTTACCCATACCATAATTAGAAAATTCAAACCAAGCAGGCTAATGAGCGAACTGGTATACCACATTTTAATGCTCTCATTAGGCTACTACTCACTCCTAGAAATAGAGAGCAGGGTTATCCAGACAGTTTTCAGGAAGTTGCCATTAGAAGCTTGCTTTGAGAACTGTGCACCGAGGAGGAGGTAGCTGCCATTCTTAGCCACTCAGATCAGCAGGCAGTGTGAGTCAACATGCATTTTCAGCTGACCAGTGCAGAGGCCAACGCATGTGGTAATTACACATAAATAGAGTGGAGGAAAATGGCACTCATACTGAGCAGCAACTTAAATGCCACAGTGAAAGGTCCCCTGCCACTAAATCCCATTAGATGGTCCCTCCTCTCCACTCCCCAAATTCTTGGAATGAAAGAACTCTGCTCTGTGGATGCCCCAACCAGAGTGGATTATTCACTCTTTCACAATTACTCTCCTACCCCCACCCATCGCCTTTAATTGCCTCACACTGTCAGTTACTTTTAAATTCCAGAGAGCATTGGGGAAGAGGACATCTATCATTGGTCCTTAACCTGGGGCATCAGTCAATTCCTGAATGAAAACTTTCTTGATCTTGACTATTTAGGGCCATCCTCTTCCAGCTACTTATGGTTGTGATATCACATTTTTTTCAAATACTCCAAACAACATAGCCCAACAGACTGAATGCAGCACCAGCTATGACAGTCCTGCTGACCTCTACTAAGAGATCAGCAAAATTACAAAACAATGTTAACTCTTCTATTTTTTGTTTTGGAAAACCATTACTTTTCATGAAATTGTTACTTATCTTAGCATGTAATGGGTTTTCAAATTATCTTTAAACAAATCAGTATTTGTAATTTCTATTTTTTGATACAACCCACATAAGCAAAAGCTTCTAAAAGCTGTATAGAAGGGCCCTGGGATGAAAAAGTTTAAGAAGTGTTGCAAAAGGGACCTTTTAAAACTGGACAGAAACGCAGCAACAGACAGCATTTTATGTGTAAATGAGAAATTTAAGTGTATGTGGAAATCCTCTGCGCAAATTCCAGGCACTTGTAATGGGGAGGTACGCAGAACGAACAAGAATGTAATAGCAGCTCCTGGGGGTGAACCCAATACTTTAAACAAGACCGACTGTTCTGAAATTGCCCAAATCCACACTTTCCTATTGGTAAGATGTCTGATTCCTCTCTCTGCCCCCAGTAACTGCCACACTAAAGAGCTCAGTTGACACGTGCCAACCGCTGGCTGCTGCTCAGTTCTTGGCCTCCCCGCTGAGCAGCAGCCCAGGGTGAGCAGGCAAAGCTCAAGAGGGGCAGACACTGGCGCTGCAACGCGGTTATCGGTGAGTCCCGGGACCTCGGGCACACCAATCGCTTCTTTTCCCGGCTGTACTGACAGTGACTGCCAGGGTGGCTGAGTGACAAATGGGCCAACACAGGTGAATTCACTCGGAATTTGGCAAACACCTAGTCACACAGTATCATTTCTAAAATGTGAGTTAAAATTACTCCAAATACTAAAAAGCTGTCCTCTCTTGCGTAAACCAACCCCACCCCTCAGCCGGAGCACACCCCTGCTTAGAGGAAAGCCTCTGCCCTGGCATTCCTTCCTGTAGAGGGATCAGAGGGATCTCCTCACAGGTCACGGCAGAGTGCCCCCCCACAGCCAGGAACGTGGTGCAGGCGGTGGGCACATTCGCACGGCGGCCATCTGCAACAGCAGGCTGTTGAGAGCTCAGCCCAACCCACTGAGGCTGCTGACTTCCTCAGAAGGATCAACAAACCCAGACAATTTGTTTATGAATATTTTTAAGTGGTGAACCACCTCATCTGAGACTGGGCTTATTGACCTTGAAAACTCATTGCAATTTTTTGTCCAACAATATGGGTACCTAATTGAGATACTGAGCCAGGCACATTATCCAGTTTTCATTCAGACCTACGCGGCCAAGGCTCAGAAGTTTAGTATTTGTTCAAGGACCAGAAGGAGCCATGATTCAAACTCAGGTCTGTGCACACAAACTGTATCCCCGAGAAAGGCTTCAGAGATGCAGCTCAACACTCACTCTCTAAGAGAAACAATGAAAGCCCAACTGATGCAATGGCTTTGCAAGTTAAATAAACCCAGGTCTGATTCCCAGATATAGGTCCTTCCCCATGTATACTGTCTGACCCTCCTCCCAACCAACCTTGTTCTTTGAGCAGAAGCGGACAGAGAACCTGGGTCCAATCAAACCTTCAAAAGCAAAGGGAAAATTAACTCATTAAATAAAGCTGAGTAGCACTGACATCAGATCTGTAAGTTTATTTGCTCAATGTACGACAGCTACATAATGACTCACATCCATGATATTCCATCACTGAGGAAAACTGCTAAGAATGGTCCGAGTGTGAAATAATTCCTTAGAGAAACACGGAGTTGGAAAAATAACCACTGATTAGACCTTAAAAATAGTTCACTGCATAACATGACAAAAAGCACAAAGGCTCATTCAGAGAACATAGTCATTGTTCTCCTACACTGTAATAGTTATAATTTCACCATGACAAACACCAG
This sequence comes from Phataginus tricuspis, assembly GCA_029783875.1. NCBI lineage: Eukaryota > Metazoa > Chordata > Mammalia > Pholidota > Manidae > Phataginus > Phataginus tricuspis. Next base: position 8,198,283 of record JAQQAC010010882.1, read on the forward strand.
ACATTAAGATTAAGCTAACACTGGTGTTTCTTTTGCTTCCCCCCACCCCTTGAAAACAAAATATATAACTGCATGTCACTATAGCAACATCCAAAACAGATCAATTTGTTACAATCACTATTTGGTAGAGCAAACTTTACCCCCAAAGGAAAATTATATTAAAAAAAAAAAACTTTAAAAAATTTGAAGACTTAATTTTTTGTCATAGGAATACATAACACCTACAGTATAAGTTAATAAATTTCAAGCTACTGTATAGAAATACAACACTAGCATGCACAATATTGTATCAATAGATAATGAAGGAGTAATCATTTCACTGGAGAGACAGTATCATAGGCAAGTGCATTTCTTTAAAAATAAAGAAAAAAAAAACCCATTCAAGCTGCTTAAATATCACGATCTCCCATTCCCTCTTCATTTTTAGCCCTCAGGTATGATTTTTATCTTGCATTATTCTAAAAAGCAGCCAGAGCCAAAGCTGAAATTTAAAAAGAAAAATAGGTTTTGTAATTCCAGTAAATCATTTCCAAATGCTACAAGGAAGGACACAACACTGCTCACTGGATATGAAGATAAGTTAAGGGAAGCCTCCCTCCCCTCCTTCCCCCTCTTCTCTCACTGACTTTAAGCCCCTGCGATGCACAAGAGCTGTAAAGCTTTCTACTGTTAGTTCTTCTGGTTGGGTTCAGTTAATTGGGACTTTTGCTCTAGCATATGGAGGGACCCTTTCTAAGGAAAGTCATGCTGGGTAAACTGTGCAATGTTAGAGTATCCTCATTGTTCTATCTTCACTGTCACTTGGATCCTGTAACACGGGTTCGTTTCTTAATTGCGTAAGCTCAGTTTTGGTATCAGCAAAAGCCAGCTGTCAGGTTTTCCTCAATTATTACTTTTATCTCTCTCCTTGCCTAAATAAAACAAGTCTGGTATCATTACCTACCTCAAGAGTTCACACTGTTACTGATCTAATAATAAAGGCTGAACATATACACAACAGGTCATGATTTCAGACAGATTTATCCAAAATGAGAATGAAGGACCTAAGGCGAACTGAAAACAAACTTGTGGAAATAGCTACGGAGTTTCGTTCAGTTCCAAAATACGCACCAACTACACAAGAGAAATGAACCTCCAGCTTCTCTGCTTTTGTTAAAAAGAAAAAAATAGGAAAAGTTTTGGTCAGGTAGGAGTTAAGTATTTATTATCTGATAGTAATTTTAGTTATCTTCCTACAACAGTTACCTGGGGAAGGAGTGTTTTCAGGGAGGAAAAACTGACATTTACATGGCTCCCAGAACTGGACACATGTTTATGAGTAGAGCTCTTCCTTCTGGATTTGTCCACCAGTAAGCTTCTAGCCCCTGAATTTTCACACTGCACCACAGCCTTTCTCAACTTGACCGCCCAGCTTCTCCAACCCAACAGCTTCTCCACCCAACTGAGCACCTTGCGGTGGATGCAGCAGGGAGACTCAGGTGAGGAGTGAGCCGGCAGTGGAACCCGAGGAAGGGGCTGGGGCAGCTTAAAAAGTCAGGATTTCTCTGAATATCTCAACACGATAAATGACATACAGACCTGAATTTTCTCTATTTTTGTGGTGTTTTAATGTTTCTATTAAAGTCATTATAATCATTTTTTGTGGTGGATTTAAGAGGAAGGAAGGACAAAAATCCCACAGCCACCTGCCAAGCACCTAATAACCAAAACCTAAAGAAGCTTTGATTCTCCTCAGGTAACTCTTTTGGCCTAAGAGACAGGTAACAGCAAAACCAACCTGGATAAGGCTGAATAAGGATGAAAGCCAAAATAGCTAGCAAAGAAAAATGCACAATCAATGGCTTGGTGTTACATATGGCTGTAATGTAGAAATACTGTAAACTGCAATTTAGTGTTAATACTGTCAACTAATCAGAAACTTCAGAAAACTGGCAAGGCCTATATCATAAGGATAATAATAATATACCTTATGTTCTAAGTCTGTCAATTTGGGATTTAAACTATTCCATGTCTGGTAGAGTACACTCTGAAAAAAAAAAAAAAATGCACAGCTAAAACAGATGAGCCAGAAAGTACCCAAAACTTAAGAGCCTATGTCCATAAAAATTCTTACTGGAACCACAGAACTTACTGAATGAGGGCCATTCCGTTTGTTTTCTTTTTCATCTTTAAACCCTATTATCTAGCTAGCAATAAGTTAAATTAAAGACAGACAGCTCCACTTGCATTAATCTATGGAACAGTCCATATGCCAGTGTGAGGCTGCTATTCCAATACCAGCACAGCTAGCCTGACTTTCCACTAGTGGTATTTTGGCAAAAATGTCAAAGAGGCGATCAAAGACAGGACAGGTCGTGGGTTTCTCCCTAGGAAGGCCATCCCTCCTTTTCCCTCCCCCACCCGACCCCGAACTCATGGGAATAAAATAAAGACTGCAGTAGTAGCATCGGCGTGCGCTGCCAGTCCACCTGGGGCCTTAATTGTTGCCTTCTCCACCGTCGTCGTCTTGCTGATCACTTGTCCAGAGCGTTAGGTTGTCGCGGAGGAGCTGCATGATGAGAGTGGAGTCCTTGTAGGAGTCCTCGTTGAGAGTGTCGAGCTCAGCAATGGCGTCGTCGAAAGCGGTCTTGGCCAAGTGGCACGCTTGCTCTGGGGCATTCTGGATCTCGTAGTAGAAAACGGAGTAGTTAAGAGCGAGGCCTAATCGAATGGGGTGAGTAGGCTGCATGTGCTCCTTGCTGATCTCATGGGCTTCGCTATAGGCCTTCTCAGATGACTCCACAACGGTCGCCCTTTTTTCTCCAGTGGCTACTTCAGCCAGGTAGCGATAATAGTCCCCTTTCATCTTCAGGTAAAACACTTTGCTCTCATACTGGGTTTCACTGCAATTCTTGATCAGGTAGTTATCCAGCAGGCTCAGCACATCCTGACATACTGCTTCCAACTCCTTTTCTATTTTTTCACGGTAAGCACGGACCATCTCAATCTTCTTCTCATTGCCATCTGCAGATGTCTTCTGCTCAATGCTACTAATGACCCTCCAGGAAGAACGGCGTGCCCCAACTACATTCTTGTAGGCCACTGAGAGAAGGTTTCTTTCTTCATTGGACAGTGGTTCATTCAATTCGGTCACCTAATGGCAGAAAGAATGAAGAGTTGTTATGGAACAGATGCTGTCAGTTGGGGTTAATCATACCTTTACGCCACAAAAACACAAACAGATCTATCAGTTGATTAAGGTGATTAACAGAAAGAGGGCTATCTGGGTGTATAGAAGGGGGATGGAAGTGGAATGGACAACAAAGGAAAAAAACTGAGGCTGGACTAATGGCACCCTCCTCCTTAGAAAAGGACACATGCCCATCACATAGCTGTCCCATGAAAAAAACTATCAGGTCTAGCTCTTAGATGACCCATCAAATTTTGATCTGAACTGCAAAAGGTCAACAGTTCTCTCACATAACATTACATACACACCAATCCTGGGGATTTTAAGTGTGGGTGGCTTATAAACCACAACATTCCAGTCCCATCCCTTTTGGGTGAGAATGCTTTTGAGTACTAGGTGAACATGCTGAGTCAGCTTCAGGTACACTTTTGAGAAAGTACACTTTTCTGCTCATGGGTTAAGATTATCTGAATTACAAACCTCAAAAAGGAAGTCAAAACCGGGAGCATGGAAATTGGATCTGACCACTGAGATACTGTGGCATCCTGGGCAACATATATTTGTTGCAGTGTTTGGCTGAATACAATTAGCGATACAGAAGAATGCAGAGATGAGCAAAGTACTTCTGAGCTGAGGTGACCAACAGACCCAACTCTTCTTTCAACATGGCCATTTCTAAAGGTTTCTATTTTCATCAGCCCAAAGACTACCACTCACCCTGAGGAAACTAAGGCAACATCACACCAAGGTTCTGTAGTTTATGACTATCAAACAACTGCTTATAATGAACAAACTATATCAAGTCACTAACACTACATTTTAAAATTCCTATTAGCTGACTTGTGGTATCAGGGTGTATGCAATAACATGTCTGACAACCATATGAAATAGAAGATTTTACAAAAAGGTGAGTGCTCTTACTTTTTATTCCTATTCCAAGGACACATTTTTACTTGGCTAACTAGCATATCTAAACTACAGTACATTAAGTCAACAGGTAGGACACAACCGGAATCACAGATGATTCACTGTTTCTTACAGAGGTGAGATACTTTCCTCATCTACCTCTTGTGTTCCTGTGCTCTAGTCGTAACAGGTTAATTGAAAACAACTTCATATTCCTGCCCTTTGTTCTTCTGTTCCTGCCTAGAATATTTTCGTCTTCCTGTCTGGAAAATACACAACTGTCAAGAACCAAGTTAATATTCACTATAGAAACCTTCCCCAACCTTTCTTCCACCCCCAGGTAAATGAGTCTTCACTGTTTCCTGTGTAGATGAACCAGAGCATCCACCTAACACTGCGTTACTTCCAGGTGTGGAGAGGGAGGGACACCATCCAAAAAGAAAGGGGGGTTGGAATACCAAAGACTTTTTCTACATACGAATCATTTACATTCAGTATCTATTCCATTTTTATAAATTGGGGGGTGGCAGAGGGCTATGCTTAGTGAAAATGGTTGTATAATTTAAACAGTATCTCTCAGAGATAATTAAATCAGAATGTAAACCAAATCACACTTACTGTTTATTGAAAGCAATTCTTTGAATGAATTGCTCATACTCGGCTTACTAATTCTCACAATATCTTAGCAAAAATACATATGCAAACATTTCTCACACTGATGGCTAGTTTTTCTTATGCTGTCCTTCACTTTTCATTACTGATTCTTCATTATAATGCCAGAGAACTATACCTATACTAGACATGGCCTAGGTGAAACAGACTGAAGAATGAACAGCGATTTGGGACTACTGGACTTTAGAGCAGAAGGAAACCAGGACAGAGGTGCTTTCTGCTCCATGACCCCTCCCCACCTGCTCTGGAAACACTTCTCCTGAATAGGGAGGCTTATCATCCCACCTCCAGTTCTTCATATTCTAGGTTTGGGAGATACTATCCTCAGCCCCCAGACCACTGTCACACCTGTTAATTTCTGACATATATTCAATTAATCCAGAAGACTAGGATTTTCCCAGTTCCACACTTTACTGAGTGACTTTGGAGGCAAGCCATTTCATCCCTCCAGACCTCGATTTTCTTATGTTAAAAAAAAAAAAAGACAGGTATTTTCTCTTTCCTAAGGTTATAGTAAGGGTGTATCAGACAAACTGCTATAGACATGTGAGCAACAACTTCAGAGACTATCTTTAACAATTTGCCTTCATTTTCATTCTCACCATAGGTCTCTAATTTTCTTACGTAACAATATCCTAGCTTATCTTACTCTATCAAGTATCTCATCACTATTGCATCCTGTTTTCTATTTTAAGCTGAAATTTACTTAGCTGCCCTACATTACTTCTTTTCCTTACTTTAGTATCTATAGTCTGAAAAAACTCCCCAGACTGGCTTTCAAACATGCTGAGGCCTCTGTAGGCCTCAGGCACTTGTACCACAGGGAGATAACTATCCACTGCATGTGCAGACACCAAGACTAGAGCTGCTAGTGCACCTGGTATCTGCCTCCAAAGCAAGTGGAAGCCAGAGTGCCTAAGGCCACTGAGATGAGTTCTGGCCTTTCCCCTAAATCAAGCTGTCCTTCTGTCAAGAGCCAGCAGCTATTTAAAGATCAAATTACCTCATCAGTACATCATACTGTTAAGTCTCCTACTGCAAATGAAGTTCAGCCACAGAGTCCAAAGGCAGCAATTTGCGCTTATGTAAAGTTTGCCTAGTTGCCTCAGACAAACGGGGACATGGAGATTATGAAATGCCAAAATCACCTTTAGATACAGTAACTCAACCACATTTGGAACAAACCCTGATGTCCTCTGCCACTGAAAAACTAAGTTAGAGGGAAATCTCTAAACTGCTCAAAGGGAAGTAAAGTTTCTCTAAAAACGCTAAATCAGAATTTTTAAAAATCCTTAAGAACAAAATGACTTGTGTGAGAAAGAATCTATGATTTTTACATTAAAATAGAGATCCCAATGTAAACTGGTGCAGCCACAATGGAAAGCAGTATGGAGGTTCCTCAAAAAAACTGAAAATAGAAATACTGTCTGACCCGGTAACTCCACTTTTAGGAATTTACCTGAAGAAAACAAAATCTCTGATTTGAAAAGATTTTTGCATCCCCATCTTATTGCTGCATTATTTACAAGAGCCAAGATATGGAAGCAACCAAGTGTCCATCAATGATGAATGGATAAAAATGTGGTACATATATACAATGGAATATTATTCAGCCAAAAGAAATCCTGCCATTTGCAACAACATGGATGGACCTGGGGGGCATTATGCTCGGTGAAACAGCCAGGCAGGGAAAGACAAACAGCAAATGATTTCACTGGTATGTGGAATCTAAAAACAAAACAAAATGAAAAAAACAGCAGTAGACTCAAACACACTGAGAAGTGACTGGTGGTGACCACTGGGGAGGGGTTGGGGTGGGTGGGTGAAACAGGTGAAGGGGGATTAAAGAGGCAAAAAATCAATCATAATATAAATTAGTCACTGGGATGAAAGTATAGCATAGAGAATAATTCTGTAACATCTATGTTGACAGTAACTACATTAGTTGGGGTAAACTGCTGAATCACTATGTTGTAAACTTGAAACCAATAAAATACTGTATATCAACTATACTTCAATAAAAAAAATTTTTTTTAAAACAATTACACCCTTAAAGATGCAAGATGGTAGATCTTATTTGTGTTCTTACTACAATAAAATAAAAATTTAAAAAGAGAGACCACAACCATACTAGTTTTAAAGGTCAAAAGAAAAATTTTCAGAAGGACTAAAAAATTATTCCCATAGTGTCCAAAAAAGGTTAAAAAAAAAGTGAGATGTGTACCATCGGGGAAGGTAAGAAACAAAACAGCCACTGAGTTGTTTCTCAGACTGCAAAAATATAGTCCACAGGATTTACCGCCATGGCTGCTGGGAAATGTAGAAAGTCCATATTCTCCAGCGTGTTGTATTCTGCTTAAAAACAAATTATGGCTTTTCTCAACTCCTATGATACAAACTCAAGTACAAATTTCTTTTAGTGAATGAAAGATAGATATGACTAAAAAGGCTAGAAAAACTGTTATTCTTACCAATAGTTTAAGAAATAGAACTCCCCAAATCCCAGATGCTAAGGAATCAGAGTTAATTAGACCTGATGAGGAGAGCAGTCATTTCTACCTATGATTAGCAACCTTGAGATTCTTGGAAGCTGTTTAGAAGCCTTTCTGACCCTAAGACTTAAAGCACCAGGTCATTCACAATTTCCTCATCTATCAAGAATCTTAAACTGTAATGAGAACTTCAAATGTTTAATCTTCCTAAATAAGATAAAACCTGCATTAAGCTTATTGTATTTAAAATTTAGTTTGTCTTGTAGAAACCTGTATAGGAGTTACAAAGTAAGTTATGGTGGTGAACATAAGACACAATAAAATAAAATAAAATTTAAATTTTAAGATTTAAGATAGCTGAAAATCTCCACAAAGGACTGAAGTTTCCATCCAAAAGCTAAGATAGGAAAGGTGAATAGAAAAGAGGATTTTAAGGGCAATGAAACTATTCTGTATGATACTCTACTGAAGGACACATGTCATCATACACCTGTCAAAATCCACACCACCAAAAGTCAACCTTAATGTAAACTATGGACTTTGGGTAATAATAATTACATTGGTAATAATCAGTGTAGGTCCACTGATTTTAACAAATATACCAATCTGGGATGTTGACAGTGGGAGAGGCTATGTGTGGATGGGGGCAGGGAACTGCTTTCGGCTCAATTTTGCTCAAAATTGCTCTAAAAAATTGTCTATTTAAGACAAAGTTAGCAGACACTAGGTGGAACACTTACCCCTGTCATAATTTTTTCCTCCTAGGTTTGGAATACTCACTTGAAAGGGCCAAGAAGCTATGAAAAAGCAAAGTGCAGTGATTGCTAATATATGAACAAACACCCTACACCAAAAATATACGAAATAAGATGACAAGACCTAAGATGGGCATCAATGTCCATGGGATGGACACAGTATCTATATACTGTCCAGGCAGTGGAATAAACCATTGCAAATAAATGTGATACTGTTCTAAAATATATAATGAATCGTGTATTGTAAAAATGACCTACCAAACAACAAAATAAAAATTTTGACAACAATCTGAAGTTACATCTTATATTTCAGAGTAAAATGTCTTAAACTTGAATTACAGTCTGTGCAGAAAAGAGTTAAACAGGACAGGCTCAAAGCTGCTATCTTTAGAAAGGTCTGCTAACAATGTTGACCCTTGGCTGGCATGAGAACTTGGATTTTGGAAGGGTTCCCACCATTCCCAGAAACAAATGGCTAACTGTCCCTAAACTGTTCATGCAAACAATGCGGTTTACGGTAAACACCTGTTTTCTTTCTAGGAGCCTCGAATTTTGGTATGTGCTAGGCATAAAGTGCCTATGTGACCAGCCCCCGGTAAAACCCTTAGGCACGGGGTCCCTAATGAGCTTCCCTGGTGGACATTTCACACATGTACCCTATACGAGAGGACTCTTGGAAGCTTGCACCTGGTTTAGTTTGATCTTCACTCAAAAACCTTTTTTCCTTTGCTGACTCAGCTTAATCTCCTTTCACTGTAATAAACCATAGCCATGAGTACCCCTACCTACCGAGTCCTAGCAAATCACTAAACTGGGGGGAGTCTTGGGTACCCCAACACTCTCAAAATCTTGATGTAACGTGCCCCATAAGGTCTGATGACCAAGAAAATATACTTAAAGGTCACCTGCATGAGACAACTCATCAAGCATTCACTGAGCATGTGTCACATGGCACCCTGCTGCGCTAAAGCTAGAAAATTTAGTGAGATATCCTCAAGGCACTGGTCCCTGAAGAGGTAACACAAACTTATCTAGTTTATCAGTCACACAGGTATTAAGGTAGCAAAATTTGCTGGAAAGCTTAGAAAATATTTTAATTAGAAAGTAACAATGTTAGCTGGGTTTTAAAGAACCATCAACAATCACCCTGGCTAAATATTATGCAGAGGGGAAACCTTCCAGGAAGAGGAACATCCTAGGAGAGTCATGAAACTTCCATGGCATCCTCAGGGCCAAGCTCAAGGTCTCAGAGATGACAGGAGAGTGGGCTGAGAACCTGGGTTTTTCTGACAGCTACCAAGTCCTATGTTCTTTTCACAACTACTCTACAGTGAACATTATACTTACTTTATAAGTGTGAACCAAAGAAATGGTTAAGACTTTTCCACTAACACACAACAGAGCAGGGACATAAACTCAGGTCCTATGGCTTCAAATCCTGTGCTCTTTCTCCTATTCAGACTCTCTCATGATGTGAACACTGCCACACATCACAGAGAAAGGACCAACTTCACTAATACACAGACCTCCTAAAAAGAATGTAAAACCAACCAGTAATAGAAAAATGAGCAAAAGGAAGAGAGAGTTTAAAGAAAAAAATACAGGTGGAATACACAACCTCTTTCATTATAAATATTAAGTTTTCTGATCAGAATAGCAAAACTTCCATTTCTAGAAATTGATTCACGGCATTATTTCTAACAGCTAAAGTCTGGAACCACTTCAATGGTCTTTGATGCAAGCAAGACTAGTTAGATTATGATATATCTATCCATACAATGGAATTCTAGCTAGCTATTAAAAAAGTATTTTTATACTCTCAGGGTATTTCTAGAAATGTCTGAAAACAGAGTGGCTGAGAAGGCTGATTTTTTTTTACCTGTTACCAGTATTACCCATTCAAACAAGCCCTCCCCATAATTTACCGTTAATCACCTCTACAGTTAAAGTTGAAAGCAAATTTTGAAAAACAATTTTAAAAGCCCAAAGCCTGTAGTTTAATATAAACAAGTTCATTGATGTAAACAACTCAAATCCACACCTGTTGCTTTGTGTTCACCACCTGACCTCCACCAATACCTTAAAAAAAAAAAAAACCAACTTATACAAAAATCTTTCATCATGTCTTTAACAGATTAGGGCGCGTGTATGGAATATAAACTATAGATTTCAGCTGTTCCATTGAACTATTAATCCTAATATTTTTTCCAGTTTATTCCCTACATACATAATAATGGTTTCCAAACATCACTTTCCTTTCCCAATCTTAATGCATGGACAAGGACAATGTTAACAATGCTTATAATGAGCATCTTTGTTTTGTTTTGAATTTAATTAAATAGTTCCAGTGTTTCATTATTAAATACTGATCTTGGTTCAAAAGTAACCATTCCACATTTTTCTGAATAACTTTTAATATCAGAAATGAGTCCTTCAACAAATTGCCATTCCTTTGGTTCTCCAGATAACCCTTTATGATTTAGTATTATAATCTTCTATTGGTTTCAAGTTCTTACTCCCATTTTAAAGCTGACAAAATTAAGGCTCAGAGCCAAAGAATGGAACCCACATCCGATGGCTTATGCTTTCTACCAACTGACCAATTCATAACCAAGGAGAAGGAGCTTTTTATAAAACACTCTCCTGAGCAGCCCTACCCCGTGAAGATTCAGCATTGCACAGGATCCCTATGTGTCTTCTCCAGGTTAAGAACTATATAGCCCCATGTTCCTCAAAATGTTGAGTTACCACATAACTCAGCAATTCCACTCCTAGATATATACAAGAAATGAAAACATAACGTCCATACAAAAAACCTGTACACAAACGTTTACAGCAGCATTGGTCAAAATAGCCAAAAAGTGTAAACAATCTAAATGTCAGCTGATGAATAAACTAAACTGTAGTACTAGCCATACAATGGAATACACAAAAAGGAATGAAGTACCGACCATGCTTCAACATGGACGACACTGAACATTATGGTAAATGAAAAAAAGCCTATCACTAAAGACCACATATTGTATGATTCCAGTTATATGAAATGCCCCAGAGGCAAATCCACAGAAACCAAAAATAGATCAGTGGTTGTTTAGGCTGGAAGATTTGGGGGAAGCGGGTTGAACATGAACAGTGAGACTGCTAATGGTGCAGGATTTCCTTTTGGGGAAAGAATGTTCTGGAATTTAGATAATGGTGATAGACAACTCTCAACATACTAAAAGCCACTGAACTGTACACTTTAAATGGGTGAACGGTATAGTACGTGAATTGTATCTCAACAAAACTATTAAAAAATCGCTGTGCTCAACCAATGTATACAGTACTTTCACTCATACCAGCAATTTAATAATCGCTCACATCTGCTTGATGAGTTCAGAATTTCAAATACTTCATGCTTCATAATGTGGGCTTACACAAAGGAAACTCACTAGAGAACAGTCCTCCAGTTCTGATATCTAATCCACCCCATGACTCAAACTCCTACGTAGGTCTTCTACAGGTTACTATTTTCTCAATATTCTCTCCAAAATTGAGAACAATATTGTTTATGTTTATTTGCTCAGGTATAGGTTTACATTCCCTAACTACAGGTATTTTTCATTATGCCACTATGGGGGGGAAAAAGTCAAGATAAGAAACATACTAAGGACTTCTTCAGGAGCAGAGGAGAGAAACGGCCCTGGACTGCAGTTTGTAAGCAATAAATGGGTTTTAAACTTAAAAAAAAAAGAAAAAAAAGAAACATACTAAGACAACAATTCACACCACACCCACCAAACCAGGGCTTCATGAAGGTTTCCACCCTCTACCTGCATATCTTCAATGAGAAATCAGTGGAACAATAGCAAGCCTCAAGGCAACCAAAGGCTTGAAAAGTGCTTATGAGTCTGGACTTCCTACTGGGGAAGCTTCCATGGCCACAGGCGTTCACCCAGCCCCAGTGAAGCTGATCTAGACCAAAACTATTTGGCCAACCAAAAAAATTGTGAGAAATAAGAAATACGTATTTTGGGGTTTTGAGTAGTTGTATATAACAAAAATTAACTTAATATACTATTTTTAATACCATTTTTAGCATAAAATTTTGCTTAACTTCTGAAAATCAAATCATACTCAGGGCCCCCCATGTCTCTTTTTCCCAAGTGCTATTGTTAAGTGCCATCTGCATCATGCATAATGAACAGCTGAATCTGGGGGGCCAAGGTACAGGACTTCAAGAAAAAATAAGGTCACTTCATTAGCCAGATTGTGCCCACTGCTCCAGTCTGATACCACTTTTTAACAATCAGGATGTAAGTCAATACTTCACAGTTTGCCACTTAACCGCACATTTCCGGAAAACACCTCACCAAATGTCTTGAAAAAATTAAGATATGCTATGTTCTAGCACTCCCTTGGGCTAGTAGTCAAATAACTTTACTCTAAAATTTAAACTGAAATTAGTTAAAAAGGTTCTTATACAAACCCTTATGGACTCCTTCACCATCATATCCTCTTTTTAGGCCTTTTCTTTGCTTCCACAATTTCTCCTGGAATCAATGTCATGTTCACTTTTCTGGGATACTTTACCTGTGTCCAGACATACACATCTGGTTCCACTTCCATTATCCAAGGCTAATCTCCGAAATTCATTATAAACAATAGTTCTGTTATCATATCTGACAATTTGCCCCCTAACTTCAACCTTGACCTCCTTCAAGTCACTTTTAAAATCAAATTCTTATAACTTCTTCTAATACCAGTCTTCACTCGCACCTACTAGACTTGCTCTCTACCCCCATCCTTGTTCTCTCAGAACTTTCCCTTTAGGTTTTATTTCTTCTAAGGTTCATCAAAATTCATCAGTTCAATTATTTTTCCATTCATATAAAGTTTCCTATGCCCTATGCTTCTGCTCCATCATCTCTAAAACACCTAAATGCTCAACCTATCCAACTACCCTGCCTTTCTACTCTTATACCCAAAATTCAGGTGAGGGCAGAGACCCAGGAACTACAGATTGCAGTAAGGTCAAGTTTTTAACCTCAGCTGGGCCCTCAGCACTGTCTGGGGATCCTTACTCACTACCACCTATTCAGAGGAATGTGCCCACCAGATAAGCCAATTTCCAGGCCCTTACTTAACAACTACCCCATCTTTGCCTCCTCCCTGTATGCCAAACAAGATGCTACTTCCCTCTCAACAGATTCCCAGCAGTTACTCTCCTTGCTGTATTTTCCCTTCTACTCTCCTGCTCTTTTCTACTTACATATAATCCAAGTTCAGGATTAAAATAAATTAGGCCTTTTAATCCCATCTCTTTCTCCAAATTTCTGAAGATAGACCTATAACTGTTACCCCTTCTTCCCCTTTCATTCACTCCTCGCCCCACCGCCACGGCGCCCACTCTAAAAAGCCATCAGACATCTACCTCACTGATTTGTCGACTTAAATCTTAATTCATAAAGGAACTTAACACTGCTGACTACTTGCCTTTTCTTGACACTCTCTTCCCTTTGCTAGCAGTCTTCTCTGGTTTTCTGTTTATCACTACGAACTCTTTTCTTCCACACTTCACTACTTTTCTCCAGGGTTTTGACTTCATTTTGACCTCAACTCTCTATTTTAACCTAGGTGACCTTGTTATGCCTGATGTTAACTGCCACAGATAAGACTCCCACTAGAACACCTGTTCCATGAGGGCTGGGGATATCATGTTTTCCCACTTAAACCAGAGCCTAGTCATCCTAGATAAGTATTTGTTTACTTAATGAACGAATAATATGCAACACTGAGTGCTTACCTTATGCCAGGCACTGTTCTAAGTACTCTTCATGTATTAACTTGTAGCCATGTCGTCTCCATTCACCTCCACTTAAATGTTTCCTCAAACTCAGCAGGACAGTGAATTTATCTCCTCTGCTCATTTCCCTCTTCATCTTTCTCCAGTCATCAGATTCTCTCTTTCAAATCTGCCCTGTCTTTGTCCATGTAGGTGCTCCCTACTTCAGATTGGTGGCCCCCTACAATACCCTAGTCAGTAGTCTGCCCCCTCCACCTCACCATCCTCCCATTCCATGTTCGCAGCGCTGCCAATGATCTCTCCATACCAAAAATCGGGTTATGGTCCTCTTCTGCCGAAAATCCTTCAATGACTCTCCACAGCTTAAGAGCGAGCCCAAATTCCACAAATCCCCCTTCATAACTGGTGCACATTTCCAGCTTTAGACTCACTTTCTAGTATTTCCTCACACGCTACTGCAGCATTCCCTGAGAGCAACCAATAGTGAGTACATCAATTAGATTCTGCTCCCTGTATATTCTGAAACTAAACATGCTATTCCTTCAGCCCAGGCACCCCTTCCTTCAGCCTTTCCCTCTCCCCTCAGGCCTAACACACCACTCCAGCACACTCATCTAGGTAATTTCCTGGTGTGCTCCACTGCTCTGAGCCCACTTTCCCTGTGTTTTGTGTGAAATAGATATTCCCACACATGTTCAATAATACCCATCACAAGTCCATCTTCCCCGTGTGATTCGCATCAGAATCCTTCCCTTCTTACACCTGCCTAGAATGTCTACAAAATACTTAAAATTAGCAGCATCTTTCTTCCTTTGAACTTCATCCAAATCCCCTCACATGTTTTCCACACTCCAGTTTGGGAATTCCACAGAAGACCGTATCACTTTGGATGTCCAACAAGGTTACAGTTTCCTGCCATTTCTTTCAAGTGAAGTATACTCTTCCATTAGATTCTGAGAGGCATCCTTTCACTTCCTGGCAATCCCTGTAGGACTCCGATGGCAAAACTAGTGTACTTACCTCTTCCTGTTAAAAAGCTCTCCTTTGTTAAGTGCTATTTAAAACTTACAGTCATAGGATCAACTGCTTTTTAAAAAATAAACCTGACTGCATACCCATCCTCTCAAGGACAAGTAAATGGAAAGATGTTAAATATGCAGTAGTTGAAAGAATTTTCAATGCTTCCGCAAACAACGGAACATATACTGAAAGTAATGAAACTAGAAAAGTATACAAAGATGTTTCCCAAGTGAAAGTATACGTCAAACTATATGGCAGTATTTTATCTGAGAGTCCACAACTCAGAATTTCCTGTCTTCCCAAAAAAGTTTGTAGACAGTGCAGAAATCTATGGAATCGTTTTTTTTAACTCGTAATAAAAAGTACCCTTAAGTTTCCTACTATCATCTAGATACTTAGTTTAATTCATCAATATTTTAGAATGTACACTACAACAGCTTGGCAAATAATGGCACTGACTTGATTTTCACAGAAGATGTAAACATTCACTAAAAAGCTAGCCTTTAGTCAACATTTACTTACACACATATATATAGCCACCCAGAGTATGAAGAGAAAAACATGATCGAAATCCAAGAGTACCATAAGTTCAAAATAAGAACTAGTTGTAATTTATGCAGTTTTTGAGAATCTATATGCTAAGACATAGTTCTAAATAAGTAATGTCAGTAGAAACATATTTTATGCCAAGATTTAAAATTCAACCCATTACTATAGCTGTTTCAAGTTTACCATATTGTTTTTCCTTTCCTCAGTAAATTTATCTAGTTCCAAAAACCCAGCCTTTTTGGGCAGGACCTTCCAACAGTAAATAAATAAAATAGCTGCATATCCATCTTAATCGCTGATACCTTTAAATTCATCGGCTCCATACTTACGAGCACAGATTCAAACACAGGCTGTTTACGCCCAGACAGCTAGTACATATACTAGCTCTTTATATGCACATACAGTTGTATGCTGACTTTAAAGCAAACGTGATTAAAAAAAAACGCATGGCAAGCAACAAAGCCAATCAAAAGCAGAAACTGCTTACTCACATGGTCCTTAACAAACCAACTGGGTTTTAGCTCTTCTCTATCAGATTAGTGATAAAAACCAGAGTAACTGACAGAAGACACTCCCTCCTTTCAGTCCTTTTCCAAAACAAGGTAGTAAAAAAGGAACAGCCCTGTAGTGCTAGAATTCCTTAACTGCAACATCTGCATCATACGACACCATCCAGCCTTCATCCCCTCATGAGAGCAAAGGCTGAAGGGAGGCACTGCTCTTAAAATCCAGGAAACTTTGCTATCTGGATCAAATGCTTTAAGAAACTACACTTTGAGGTTGCCTAATTTGGATATAAAGAGATCTTGCTGGTAATTTGAGCATTTGTGGCAAATAAGAGTAATGTTAGGTCAGTAGGAAGCCATCCTCCAAGACGGTAAATCCCAAGAGGACTGGAAGAGTAGCTAAATATATAGATACAAGATTGGCCAATATGCTGACAAGAGAGAAGCTGGTTACATGGGAGTATGTTATACTATTCATCTTCATTCTGTGTATGTTTGAAAGTTTCCATATTAATTTTTTTAAAGCAATCACTCCAACCACAAGAAAGCAAATGGTAGGCTTGAGGCCAGCAGTCAAGCTTTCTCTAGTCTCAACCTCATTTTTATTTTATTTTTGAGAGTAGAAGGGCAATAGGGTATCCTTGAATTTTGAACTGTGTGTAATGCCTATTCGAACAATTAATATTTTTCAAAAGTTTAAAGGAGATAACTCCCAGTACTATTGATGGTGTCAAGATCCTTAAGAATTCTTAGCTATTCTTTCAGCAATTCCACTTTTGGGCCTCTGCCCCAATATATAAACTGTATTGGAAGCTTTAGTCAAAAATATTCACGGCACCTAGGAATAAACCTAACAAAGGAAGTGAAAGACCTGTACTCTGAAAACTACAAGACACTCCTAAGAGAAATCAAAGAGGACACTAACAAATGGAAATGCATCCCATGCTCTTGGCTACGAAGAATAAATATTGTCAAAATGGCTATACTACCTAAAGCAATCCACAGATTCAACGCAATCCCTATCAAACTACCAACAGTTTTCTTCAATGAACTGGAACAAATAATTCTAAAATTCATATGGAACCAGAAAAGACCCCGAATAGCCAAAACAATCCTGAGAAGGAGGATTCAAACAGGGGGAATTACGCTCCCTGACTTCAAGCTCTACTACAAAGCCACAGTAATCAAGACAATTTGGTATTGGCACAAAAACAGACCCACAGACCAGTGGAACAGAATAGAAAATCCAAACATTAACCAAACATACAGTCAATTCATATTTGATAAAGGAGCCTTGGATATGCAATGGGGAGATGACAGCCTCTTCAGCAGCTGGTGTTGGAAAAACTGGACAGCTACATGTTAGAGAATGAAACTGGACTACTGTCTAACCCCATATACAAAGGTAAACTCAAGGTGGATCAAAGACCTGAATGTAAGTCATGAAACCATAAAACTCTTAGAAAAAAAACAGGCAAAAATCTCTTGGATATAAACATGAGCGACTTCTTCATGAACGTTATCTCCCCGGGCAAGGGAAACAAAAGCAAAAATGAACAAGTGGGACTATATCAAGCTGAAAAGCTTCTGTACAGCAAAGGACACCAACAGTAGAACAAAAAGACATCCTACAGTATGGGAGAATATATTCATAAATGATGTATCTGATAAGGGGTTGACATCCAAAATATATAAAGAACTCACGCACCTTAACAAACAAAAAGCAAGTAATCCAATTAAGAAATGGGCAGAGGACATGAAAAGATACTCCACATTGCTAATCATCAGAGAAATGCAGATTAAAACCACAATGAGCTATCACCTCACACCAGTGGATGGCCAACATCCAAAACACAAACAACAACAAATGTTGGTGAGGATGTGGAGAAAAGGGAACCCTCCTACACTGCTGGTGGGAATGCAAATTAGTTCACCCATTGTGGAAAGCAGTATGGAGGTTCCTCAAAAAACTCAAAATAGAAATACCATTTGACCCAGGAATCCCACTCCTAGGAATTTACCCTAAGACTGCAGCAGCCCAGTTTGAAAAAGACATATGCACCCCTATGTTTATTGCAGCACTATTTACAATAGCCAAGATATGGAAGCAACTTAAGTGTCCATCAGTAGATGAATGGATAAAGAAGATGTGGTACATATACACAATGGAATATTATTCAGCCAGAAGAATAAAACAAATTCTACCATTTGCAACAACATGGATGGAGCTAGGGGGTATTCTGC
The DNA here is from genome assembly GCA_029783875.1 of Phataginus tricuspis. Classification (NCBI taxonomy): domain Eukaryota; kingdom Metazoa; phylum Chordata; class Mammalia; order Pholidota; family Manidae; genus Phataginus; species Phataginus tricuspis. Next base: position 8,216,381 of record JAQQAC010010882.1, read on the forward strand.
TCAGTGAAATAAGCCAAGCCGAAAAAGACAAGTATCAAATGGTTTCACTCATATGTGGAGCATAAGAACAAAGAAAAAAACTGAAGGAACAAAACAGCAGCAGACTCACAGAACCCAAGAACGGACTAATAGTTACCAAAGGGAAAGGGACTGGGGAAGATGGGTGGAAAGGGAGGGATAAGAGGGAAAAAGGGGCATTACGATTAGCAGACGTAATGTTGGGGGGCATGGGGAGGGCTGTACAACTCAGAGAAGACAAGTAGTGATTCTATAGCATCTCACTATGCTGATGGACAGTGACTGTAATGGGGTTGGTGGGGGGGACCTGATGAAGGGGGTAGTTTAATAACCATAATATTGCACATGTAATTGTAGATTAATGATACCAAAATAAATTAAAAAAATATATATTCATGGCAACATTACTTATAAATATAAACTTGGGAGCAGCTTAAATACTAAATATTTAAATTACAACACATCCACAGGACTATTCAGCCTTTGAAAATACTAGTGATAGAAGAAAACACCCTTGAAATAATGTCTAAGGGAAAGGGCAAGGTACAAAAGCAAGCCCAAACCCTGTAGAAGAAGACATGATAAAGATATTCCTGAATGGGGATGTGGTGATGACACCTGTCAAATTTTCTAGCATCCTAAAGGCCAGACACTTTTGTCATCAGTAGTCAGCCTCACTGATGACAGCCTTCCAAAAGCCAGACTCCCTTAGGAAATCACAGCATCCCAAAACTCAAGATATTCTAGAATATTACTTCCCTACTCACTTGTCACTACTAGCTTTTCTTGCCCCAAGATGCTCTTTTCTGTTCTTATCTTCAAATCATAATTCTCCTTGCCCTTCTGAATGGGGTCTTTTCCAACCTAGTAGGAAAAAGCTAGTATCTGAATTTTAAAATCTATTTCTATTATACAGATGTAGTTAGAAACACCAGATACAGGTCATACATGAAGAGTGGAGTAGGATGTGAAAACATCTACCCACCACAGCCTACCGATGCCAGTAAAGCCTTCAGGTAAAAATGTGCTGGCACGGAGTATGGGACTTTTTGCAGGGCTACTATCTATGCGGGGCCCCTAGGGCAAAGTCATACTCCTTCGTGACGTCATGTCAGACTGCTACAAAAGGAGCACTGTGGTGAACTGCACAGGACCGAATTCAAACAACTCAGTCAAAAAACAAACCTCAAACTTATTTCTACATCCTTCAAGTACTGGTACCATCAGGAACTTTGTTTCGGAGATCCAGGTTATTTAAATATTGTAGCTTAAGGGTCATTATTTCTTTCAGAGAGCTGAAAAAATTCAAACAGTTTAAAACAAATCTGCACTTCTGAAAGCGATTCTCCTGTTACCTCTTTCCCTCGTTCTCTCACTTCTCCAGACACCATGGCAGCTGCTTTCACGCTCAGCGGCGGGGGAGGGTGGCTAAGGGATTCCTCTGGAGCTCCTGTCATTACAGGTTCAGCTGCCCACTGCCGTCACTGTCATATTCCCAGCTCTGACACCCCTGTTCTAGTAACAGATTAAGAGGGGAAAGCTGACACTACACCTGGGTCCTAGTCACTAAATTTGGCTTTAGACCTCTCCAAAAATACCACTCCAAAAATTAAGAGGTAAGACCAATGCGTTCACTTGAAAATTTATTTAACATGATTGTTAAAAACTTGTACGTGTAAGAACACACTTCTATTTACTTATTCGCAACCCAGCGAAAGCTTTGGGGCAGATTAACAGCATTCAACTTCAAGAAAAACCTACTTCTGGTGGGACACACCCTTACTAGTGAAATGCTAGCAAAAATTTGGCTTACATTTCAACAGCTCTTTAAAACGGAGGAAAAAAATAAGACTCATGCAAAGTCTTAAGATTTACAAAAGATTTTTATTTCTGTAAAATCATGGGACCAAACCAACTATTTAACCATTTATCTTAAAATTAAAGCTTTCTTTTGGGAATTTTTAAAATAATTTTTCGCGTAATTATCTTTTTAATACTCAAACTTCTAAATTAGTAATATCAAAAATTTCAGGATCTCTGCCAAGTGTCAATTTAAAGAAAGATGATATGGTCTGGTAGTGAACCAAAGTGATAGCTGATACCTAAAAAGATTTTGGGAAAGAAAATAGGAAAATATTGAGCAACGGCCATAAGGTAGCTACCACTGGGAGCCTTTATAACCTAGAGGAAACAAATACAGCCCCCATAATTACAGTCTTGAATATCTGGCCATGCACTAAGAAACAGAAAAGATGATAGAATATAAAACAATGGTCTACATTTATGTAATTATTTTTTCTTTGCCTGTTAAACACACAAAGTGGTCTGTGCTTCTTTTCTTTCACATCCCATGGAATCTGGTAGGAATACAGAGATAAACAGATGCCCTGCCAGATAAAAATGTTAGGGGTGGTGATAATGGGGTGAACGGCAGCTCCTTGCCGCTTCAGAAGCACCAAAACAATGTACCCAACGTCTCCTGTACAAGAATCCCATCAGTGTAGAATCTCGTGCTGGCTAGCTCACCACCACTCCCTGTACTGGAGTGGTCACTGGGGCACCACTGCCACACAGCAGTGAAGTCATGTACAACAAAGTCAGCTTTGGGGTGGAAAGTGAGTCCTAAGAACACCACCAGCAAGGTTTCTATAATCTCCAATCAGTTAACAGTTTGCTCTGATTTTAGATAAATTGTTATTTACTTATTTGGGTGAGCATGACATGGTTTTTTTTTTTTTTACAATTTATTTTATTTTAGTATCATTAACCTACAATTACATGAGCAATATTGTGATGATTAAACTACCCCCTTCATCAGGTCCCCCCCACCAACCCTATTACAGTCACTGTCCATCAGTGTAGTGAGATGAGAATCATTACTTGTCTTCTCTGAGCTGTACAGTCCCCCCCGTGCCTCCCCACCCTATGTCTGCCAGGCATGACATGGTTTTTAAGACCTAACTTTTAAATGGAAATACAAACCTAGCTAAGTCCCTTTTTATCCATGTATGCTGAAAAGTCCAGATGTTAGGAAACAAAGACAAAAGGGATTACCGATTACCACTGGCTGTGAGTTGTTGTGGACACTATCATCAACACATTCCTCAATCAGTAGTGTTCTGAAATCCTGCCAATTAAGGCCAAACCATCATCATTTCCATAAAATATTATTTTCTCATTTTTTCAACTAGAGGTGATGGCTGCACAACACTGTGGATGTACTAAATGTTACGGAATTGTACACTTGAAAACAGTTTGTATTGTGTGACTTTAAAAACAAAACCATTTTCTCCACTTTTTAGTAACTTCAAGTTTGGTTTAATCAAAAAATAAGGCTTTCCCCAATAACTAGGGGAGGAAATCCTCTCCAGGGTCTGCAGTTAATCCAATGGACTGTGATGAGGATGCACACTTAGCAGTGTCTTTTATCTCAATATAATTTAAGACACATGAGATTTTCTAAATAATTAGAAAAAGCACTTGTCATTTCAGTTACCGTAAAAAGAACACATAAAAAGCAAACTATCATCTGTACTCTTTCTACCCCAAAGTGAACAACTGAAACCACATGACTTAGAATGGCTGGCAGAACTCTACCTCTGGAGAGGCTACAGAGGTATCATTACTCCATTAGTGATAATGGCTATTGATCTAACCTCCTGGAAGGGCTAGTAGGAAACACAGAATACTTAAGATAGTAAGAATTTTGAAGGGTATTGATTTCACCAGAAGACTTTTTTATATGATTAAGTAGGCTTTTGAAACCAATGACCCCTCCAACCAGAGTTAAACTGCTTAACCCAGTCATCTCAACAAATGTAGTAGCCTGCAACCTTTTCTCCCCGCCTGAGGCCAAGTACCAGTGGTCTACTTAGGATATTAATTTCTCCAGAGACTATTAAAATCCAAAGAATAGAGTACTAACAAGTAGGAAACATCTAGGTATGTACTCTCTCCTTAAATCCAAGACTACACATTTTCCTTCAAAAGACTCAATGTCCCTCTTCCCTCCTTTTCTAGATACTGTTTATTATTTATAGTCTGGTCACCTACAAACAACTACCACTCTGCACAGGTCCTAACAGTGTCAATACTAGGATAATTTACTTAAATTCAAATAAAGGTAATCCTTCTATCAGGATGACTTGTCTTAAAAAAGAGCTCAGTTGAGTGCTAAGACCAAGTATTTTCTTTGCATATTCTTTGTATCTTCCTGTGCTTTCCAAATTCTCCCTGATGAGAGGATTCCGAAACATAGGAAGTAAAGTTTTGGTTACTATTTTTGAGCACCTACTACATTTCTTATTTAATTCTCACAACTTCAAGTAGGTACCGACCCATTTTACAGATGAAAATGAAGGTCAGAGGTAAGCCTACTTCCTCCAACTTACAGTAAACAGGTTCAGAATAGGGCCTGCTTTCTTTTATAAACTGTTCTTTCCTCAATACTGTCATGGAGCACAAGCATAATTATGGCAAAAGAGAACTTTTCCAATCCCAACCTAAAGTGTTTTGTAATGGTCTCAATCCCTAATGTTTACTGAAATGCCCCAGTAGGAAGTTATAATTTTTTAAGGTTTTATTAAAACCTGCTGAGTTAATAATTTGCAATAAACCCAAGCACACAGCCCACCCGAGCCACGATCATAAAACATATTCTTTATTATAACTTCTACCTTTATGCCACCATTGCCCAATTTTAATGAGATGAAGTACATAAAAATACAAATTATCTTTAAAACTTTGTGAGAAGACTAGAAATAGGAAAGCGAACAGGTCTATCTACAGGTCACTGATTTGCATACTTAAGGGTAAAGGAAATTCTCACTTTTTTGGACCAATTCTCATCTGGTGGAAGCTGAAGTGCTCAACTCCACCTGGCTTATCGGTTAATTTCTGCATTACCTTGGACAAACGCCATTTGCATACTCCCTATCAGCCCTTAGGTGCATTGCAGCCTCTGTGTCATTGTGTGTGACATCACTGGGTTGCTATGGATATAGGTGCGAGGTCACTCACTTTCCTGTGAAACTGGAAATATGGAAAAATTAGGAGTCTAAATAACACAAACTAAAGATATTTTCAACATTGCTATCTATTAAAAGCTCAACTTATATCATATGAGCTTTAAGATGTCTTTAGATAGCAACTGTGACACTGTTAATACAGCAGTATTCCCAATGTCAGAACCAATTCTCTTCCTTAATGAGATGTTATCTTTTTTGTTATCTTAGCTGGCTTAAACATAAAGGCATCAGCATTGTCATCTTTATGGACTGGTAAAGTGATTCAAGAATGAATCTGTTAATAGCTATACTGCTTCATTAAAAAGACTTTAACATGCAAGGTACACTCCTGAATCCACTTCACACAGGAGATGGCATTTTAAAACCTTTGTTACATAAGGCAGTAAGTATTAAGATAGTGGGAGACCTAAATCATTCGATAATTTCCCATGTTTTATGTAATAAAGCTCAATACTCCCCCGTCCTCTTATTATCAAACTCATTGATAGTCCATTTGATAAATATAGTGTTACTGACAAAATGGTGCAATACAGGCAGAAATCTGCATCCCAGACAAAATGCGACAACTGGAAATCAGTTCTCTTTTCCACAGCTTGAGGATGCACTAGCTTTTTTTTTAAAGCCTCAGATGTATCTAACAAAACAAATTAAAAGAAAAAAAAAGACTTTTTCCCCTTTAAAATAACTCCTCCCAGCCTCCACCCAGTCTAGGCTCTCTGCAATATGACAAATACAGAATCTTCTAGAATGACTTGATACTGCCTCCCACCACCGCTTTGTTTGCAGTATCAGATCAGAGAGAATATTTTTTCAACTTCTACTTTTTCCAACAGATGTGTGCCTGTATGTAAAAAAGATACAGCGTATGTCACAAATTGAACCAAGTCAGCTAAATTCACCTTTATTTTACAAAGACAATACCTACCCTTTGCAATACAAAAACACATTAGGAAAAAAATGGAGGTGACATGTTGAGAACAATCAATGAAAACACTAGCAAGACAAATCCTCCTTCCTAAATGCAAGAGGACTTGCTTTTGGGGAATGTAGAAAGAGGAGCCTTTTGTTAAGAAAAACGTGAGCAAGGAGGTTTCGGTTTTGCACCACTGAGCCCAGGTTTTCAGGAAAGCCTACATTTTTCCTGGGGAGATTCTAAATAATTTGTCAGGAGAGGCAGTGGGAAAGGAGACTGGGGGTTTAGGGGGAGTATTAGAAAACGAGGAGAGACCTGCTGTGTGAATGGGAAAGGCGCCGCCCAGACACCAGGGAGAGAAAGAGGAACCGCATCCATGCGGTCCCCCGCCCCCACGCGCAGGCTGGGAGGAGGGGAAGTGGGGCACAAAGGATGCGCACGGCCCCCGCTCAGGTCCCCCGCAGACCCAGGGACGCGGAGGCCAGAGACCCTGTTCAAGAGACCAGCCCTGCAAGACCCCGCCCCAGCCCGACCCGCGGAGGACCAAGGGGGCAGCGCCCCCAGCCCCGGGGGCGCTCAGTAGAGGCCCCGTCACAACCGAAGTCCCTAGCTCGATCGCGACCCTTCCCGGCCCCCTCGGCGGGTGAGAAGGGGCGCCCAACCCTGCAGTCGCGACAGGCGACTAGTCCCTGGGCGGTCCACGCGAAGGCCCGCGTCCGCGAAGGGGCTGGGGCGAGGCGGGGGGAGGGGAGGAGAAACTCACGTTCTTCATGGCCGCGGCCATGTCGTCGTAGCGCTCCGCCTGCTCCGCCAGCCGGGCTTTCTGCACCAGTTGCTCACGGTCCACCATCTTCGCGGGCTGAGTCGGGCAGGACGAGAAGACCGGGACGGCCTAAAGGGCTCGGAGGGCGGATGCGGTGTGGCTGGAGCCTGTGTGCCGGAGGGACCGACCCACGAAGCAAGCAATTGAGGCGACGGCAGCAGCTCGGAGATTGCAGTTCAAGCTCCCACCGCGGGACCTGGAGCGAGGCGGCTGCGGCTACTGTGCGTGCCGCGGGCGGACAACCCCGAGGCCCCGCCCACGCCGCGTGACGCAACCTGTCCCGCCTACCCGCCCGCGCACCCCGCCCTGGCCCTTCCGCTTCTCGGCCTGCCCCTCCCCAGGTCCTTTCTGAGTGTCCCTTCCTTCCTCGCTGTCTGTTTTTCACTCCCCCCCGGTTCCTGCGCCCCAGCTTCTCCAGACGCCCCCCAAGCGCTTCCCCCTCAGACCTCCGCCCTGCCAGGGCTCCGGCGCATGGGCCCCTGGAAGTTGTAGCTCATCTACCTGCGAGGTGATAAGTTGAGGAGACCAAGGACAAAGGGGCTGCCAAGACTACATCTTCCAGTGGTCATAGCGCGCAGGCGGCGGCGGAGGAGGGGGTTCTAATTCCGCGGCGGCTGGGGACCCCTGGCGGGGACGAGGGCTGCACCAGTCCAAGCGAGTGCTGATTCACTGCCCCGCCCCATAGTCTCCGGGAAACTACGAGGGGAGGGGGCCAGGGCCACTGCTCTGGACCCTGTCGCCGAGGTAAAGTAGCCGGGCAAGGAGGCACAGAGGAGAGGGGGCGCGTCCACTGTAGATCCAAACTGTCAGGGTGGTGCTCGCCGGCAGGATGGCTGAATTAAGGAGCTAAACTGTCACCCTTCCCGGCAAAGTGCCAGCTCTTTTCCCCACCTTGAAGTTTTTTGGACCTGATGAGTACTGTACTAAGCAATGGAGTACAGCAGTGAACAAAACAAAACAAAAAAATCCCAACCCAGGAATATAGGCTAGATGAAGCTGAATATGTAGTATATTAGAAAATGATAAGGAGTTTTTGTTTGTTTTTTTAATAAGGATCGGAGTGTTGTGTACCAGAACCTAGAGGAGGAGTTTCAGTGAGGGAATATTCCAGGCTCTGAGCTTGATGCTGAAAGCAGAGGACCTGGAACCCTGACCTCAAGGAATTTAGAATGTATTAAGTGCTGTTAAGTATTTTTTAAAAATTCGTGTTGGTGAGGAAGAGGTTCTGAAAAGCTCCAGGGAGGCTGATAATACTGCCAACCCAGCCCTTAAAGGATGTGCAGGATTTGAGAGCAGGCAGAGGGCCCAGGCAGCAGGACTCAGAGACAGGTTCCTCCCTGACATATCTACTGATAGGCAAAGAATCCAATGAAGTTATTGTCTTAAGAGATGGATAGTGGGGGTGGGACTGGCAATGGGATCACCAGAACAGGAGGAGCCCTTTGCCTTTATTCATTTCAGAGTAAAGACTTTTAGAGGTCTTTATTCTGAAATAAATAGAAAGCCTGTGAGAGATTTTTAACAAGGACAGAAAATTATGAGATTTGCTTTTTGTCTTCTTCACCGTGATTGCCTCCTCAGTGCTTAGCACAGTGCCTAGCACACAGTAAGTATGTAGAACAATGAAATAAAGAAATGAATGAATGCATGCAGGCACTCTAGGGAGTCTGTTCAGACAGGAATGGAGAAGATGGAGTGATCAAGGAGAGTCTAGAAATAGCTCACTCCCCCCCCCCCAACACAGATCTAGCCCCTCTTCTCTTACTATGCTACCCAGCAAAATGCAATCCTGGCGAATAAACCTTTCCACTTCCTTCTGTCTCTTACATGAGTGGTCGCCAAGTCGTTCCTCTTCCTCCCTCTATTCCTTCCTGCAGGCCAGGCCTGAACCATTCTGGCCTGGGCATCATCACAAATTCATGGGAATAAGCCCTTCCAGCCAACCCTGATTGTCCACATGTGGATTAAAAGTGTCAATGATTCAGGCCCCAGATGCTAAATCTTGGAAACTTCCTGGCACATTTCAGGTTGCGTCTCTGACCTCTCCACCTGAGTTTCTTCCCTGATCAGTCCAACATGCACTAGGGAAAAAAAAAAAAAAATCCAGGCCAAATCTGTTTGGAAAAATAAAGCAGATGCAAAGAAAAGGATGTCCCAAAGGCAAACAGGAATACCATCAGCGGTGCGGTCTCCACATTGAGGCTTTCCTCCAATGGTGCAAAGGGGAGCTGGCCCTGCCCTCCTTTCCCTTTAGATTTTTTAGACTCTAGGTTTAAAGCTGCAGCTGCCCAGCAGCCCCTGGCTGTTTAGACGGCTGCTTCAGAGACATTACACAGGAGAGCAAATAGCTTGGTATGCTGGCTTCTTCCTCCACTGCCTGATACTGCTGAAAAAAATCTGGAGCCAGGAGGTGAAGAATTATCATTCTGGCTTTTGCCTAGCCCCCAGCTCTATGTGCAAGGTCTTTCCCTTCTCTGGACCTTCATTTCCCTACTTTTGAAGTGAGAGATTAAACTAAATGAGCACTAAGTGCTCCACCCAGCTGTGACAAATCATAGTTCCAGATTCAGCACACTCCTCTTCTGAAATGGAAGGCTATCGGTTCACTCCCAAGGGTTGAGAGGTTCAGAATCATCCGTTTTTTTTTTAATTTTGGTATTGTTAATCTACAGTTACATGTGCAACATTATGGTTACTAGACTCCCCACATCATCAAGTCCCTCCCACATACCCCCCAGTCCCTTCCCCTTTGGTAACTGTTAGTCCATTCTTGGGTTCTGTGAGTCTGCTGCTGTTTTGTTCCTTCAGTTTTCTTCTTTGTTCTTATACTCCACATATGAGTGAAATCCACCCGTTTTTAAACCAGGAAGCTGAGACACTAAGAGGCTCTGTGACCAGCTGAAGGTCACACAGCAGTAACTGTAAGAGCCTGAATTCAAAGCCAGGCAGATCTTCTGGACTCACAGTAGCAAGGGCACCCTTTCCTGCCCAGGCTATGAGGATTTACCCCTTTGCATCTGCTCAGGAAAGGAGGTGCCTTGCCCTCTGGTAACACACCTGACACAAGGACACTGGGCAGGCACCCTGTGTGGTTAACCCTCCACCCCATCTCCAGTACTAGAGGATATGACTTTTAGATGCATGTTCTTGGGCTGAGTTGGCAGACAAGCAGGCCAGCCAGTGGCACTAGTGTCCTGCTGTTTCTGTGCAATCATAAATCACTGCAGTCCCATCCCCTGACTCCTGGCTTCCTCCTGAGGCTAGAAACCTCCCTGATTGGTGTGGAGGCAGCAGCATCTTCTGAAGCAGATAACAATGCTCTCTGCCCTGTGCTTTGGGAATACTTCCCTGCCACTGCCCTAGTGGGGTGGGCTGCAGTAGGGGCAGAGCACAGGGCAGATTCAAAGGCAAAGGACAGCAGGGAAATCTCAGTGGGCCACCTCTCCTCCTGAGGATTCTGGGGGCAGTAGAGGAAGCCTGTGTTGGGAGGCAGGACACACAGTTTGAAGCCTTGACTTTGCTATTGATCTTGCCAGGTGACCTTGAGCAAGTCACTTGACATCTCTTGGCCTCAGCATGCAGCTATAAAATAAAAGAATTGGATGGATGCTTCTTAAGATCTCCCAACTATAGCAACAGCCTTTCAACTGTCCTGCCTCAGTGTCTTCCCAGCCTCTCCAGGAAAAGATCTGAAAGATCTTTCCAAATGTACATCCCATCTCCTTTCCTTGACTTGGCGCTGCCATGCATGCCACTCCCACTGCATATGGACCAAAGACCCACTCCTTAGTCTGGAATTTAGGGTCTTTCCTGAGGACCTCTGCGCACCTCTCCAGCTGCAACTCACACAGGCACTCAACTGGCATTTCCTGACATGCAGCACCCTCTTCCAATGCTGGGACTTTTCAAAAGCTGTTCCTTCTATAGGGATCTCCTCCTACTCCCACCCCCAATTTCATCCCTACCTTCTCATCTCTTTCAGACTCTGGGCTGAACTGACTGATCCCTCTCGGTGCTATGTGCTCCATGCCATGTGCTCCCAACACGGGGTCCAGACCTCCTTATTGCACCTCTATGTGTATGAGTCTGCCTTCCCCTGGAGCCTTACAAATGGATTCCTCTAAGGCAGAGTCCATCTGAGTGCCCTCTGAGCTCTGTGCCCTATTATGGAGCAGGTGTGCAGGCCAGTTTTATTCAATGAAAGAGACTCTGCTTCAAGAAAGGACCTACCTGGTGATGTTCAGAACTTGACAGGTTTTGACCCAAAATAACCACAACTAAGTGGCAGCAAAAGCTCAGGACAGCAGAACTGTAGACAATCCCAGAGTACACAGGGCCACAGCCAGAAAAAATAGTCTTGAAGAGAATCCAGAGAGAGGCTTTTGAAGAAGGACTTGTTGACATGGGGCTGACAACCACGGGAATTATCTGTTCTGACTACCTGGGGCTGACCAGCCCTCACCAAACAGGCTTCCCTAAATCTAGGGCCCAACTCTCAGATCCCCTAAAATTGACTGAGCTGGAAAGAGGGAGATATTGAAAAGTTCAATACATCTTTACATTTTAAGTTTTGCACTCCCCTATAAAGAGCCAACTGCAAAATTTACCACACCAAGGGAATATGTCACTATAAAAAATGGGCCATTGTCTCAAACAAGGAGATAAACCGTCCCCATTTTCAAGAGGCAGGCATTCCAAGGCAGAGGAGCCTGGGCTAGAATCTTCTCCCAAAACTCAGCTGCGTGAATATGGGCCAAGTGCTTCACCAATGTGGACCTCAGGTCCCTACTGAATCTTAAAGGGAAATCTCCACCCTGCCCTCTGTTTTGGACTGTGACATGTATAAATTCTTTGACTTGGTAGAGGGGTCTGAAACAGTGTTTCGATGCTTGGAACTCATAACAGAGAGCAAATGACTCACGGGAAACCCATGGGTGATGGGGAGGGAAGGTGGCAGATTGCCGATCACAGGGAATGAGGCGGGTGCTTTTGGTTATATAAGGGCGGCAAACTGCACAGAGCCCACCAGTTTCAGCTCATTTCCAGGAAGCAATTTCTCCATCAGCTGGAGCTGTCTGGAGGGGGTGGGACAGGAATCAGAGGTCAGGGACTAGTAGATAAGCAGGGCCAGAAAAACAGCTGCTCAGAGGTGATGCCGAGCAGTGGTTCTCAACCTGGCAGTGCATCACTGCTCCCCGATACTTGAGGGAGTGTGTCTAAAATACAGAGTCCCAGGTCCCACTAAAACATACAGTGTCAAAATCTCCAGTAGTGGAATCTGGGAGCCTGGATGGTTTCAAAACTCTCTGGGGGATTCTTTTACCACCAGTGACCTATCAGGATGACCTCAGAAGGCCCTGGCATCAGGGTTGCCTGATGAGGAAGTAAAGTGGCAACGAGGTCTTCTGAAAGGTGGCTGGAAGAGGTGGGGAAACTGGCATTTTCTCATGAGGGCCATTCTGCCGAGTCAGCTGAGCACTAATGCTTCCAGAGTGCAAATCCCACTTGGTCATGTAATAGGAACTCTGGTGCTGACACTGCAGGTGGGCAGGAGCCCAGGCTGCACCAGAGGAGAGGAGGTAGGCACAGACACTCAGCACCAAATCCTTGCCCTGAGCCTGGGGCCAGCAGGGGTAAAAGGCACCCCCTCCACACCAAGCCTAGAGTGGATCGAGATGACTTAGGAGCATGGGGCCCACGCTGTGTTCTAGGTTTCAGAGCCAACCAGATTTCCTCCCTGCCTTCCAGTAGTTTGGGGTTGGTGACTGGAAGGGCTGGCAGAAGGGCCCCTGATCATCCAGGAAAGGAACCCCTCTATAGCACCTCATCTCCTGGGTGTCAGCCCTTGCTAGCACACCTCCAGCCACAGGAAATGTACCACTGCCTGAGGTTCCCCCTCTTCTGTGGGGCAGCCCTCATGTTCCTAGACCCTTCTGGTGTTATAAGATAAAGGAGTACCTTTTCTCCCTAATAGCCTTTTAAATTTGAGGCCCGAACATGGGAAGCCCTTTTGTCTCCACTTTCTCCAGGAGTGGAGGGTAGGTTTGAGCACCTGCTTTTGTCCATCCATAGTGCCTGCTCCATGATGAGAATGGAGACATGGCCAAAGAGATGGATAGCCAGGACACGCGGTACTGAGCTCTTGACCCCCCACTTGAGAAATGTGTGACTAGGGTTATACAAGGGCTAACAGCACTTCATGACAAGTGGAGCCTTGTTCTCCCACCTCAGGGCAGCCACCCCCAACTGAGACAGGGACAGGTGCCTGCCTATATCAAAGGCTGCCTCCAGGTCTACAATAAATGCTCTGTCCTCCTTCCTCACTTTAGCTTCTAACACTCAGATGGCAAGGAAAGTCAGAAGTGAGAAAAAACAGGAAAGCAAATGTGTTTGCCCCCAATTCCCCTGCAGAGTAGAGAAGCATACTACAGACAAGGAATCCAAGGCTACAGAGAGGGTAAGTAACCTGTCCAGGTCACACAGCTAGTAAATGGAGGGGCTGGGCCATAAAGGCGGTTCATGTGTCTCCTTTTCCTCATCCTACCATCTAGAAACACCACCCTCAGTGGAGGAAATTTCTTCCTCCCTGTTGGACTCTTTCCAGAGCCAGTGATGGCAAGCCTGACTTTATACACAGCTTTGTTAATGTCTAACCTCTCTTAGGGAAGGGTACAGATAAAGCTTGGGTATAGAGGCAGGAACTGAGTGACCTACTCACTCGTGGGAGTGGGAAGGAGTGTGGTCTCTAGGGGGATGAATCACAGCCAAGGCTCTTCTGGACAAGTTGGAGGGACAGCAGTTCCCAGGTGTACTGCCCAAGGCTGTGGCCATCCATGCTGGACTGAGGGGCCTGGGACAACAAACAAAACACTGGAGACCTGGCTCCACCAATGGTTTGCTGAATAACCTTAAGTCATTTCTCTTTTCTGGATCTCTGCCCCCATTTTGCAAAACAAGGAACCAATGATCTGTCATCTTCAAACAAGCTGTGTTAATACTAAACCTTTACAGTTTCTTACCTTTGCTGAAGTGATCTGAATTCAGGTTATTCTGTGCAGATCAGAAGCACCCAATAACATCATGGAGGGGTCCTCACTACCTATGACATCATGGGGGGTTTCCTGGGTTCTGTGGGTTGGGGAGGGGAGAATAAATAAGAGTCCTGAGAGGCACCAAGGTTGGGAACCTCAGAATGGACCAGATGCTTCCCTTCAGATTCTTCAACCAGAAGAGATCTTAGGCAAAGAAAAGATGAAATCAGATTTGCATTTTACAACACAGGCACTCTGGCAGCCAGGGTAGAGAGGGTAGATTGGGTGGGGAGGAGGCCAAAGGAAGGGAGACCACTTGGAGGTTCATGTAGTAGCCCCTGTGAGAAGTGGGTGGGGGTGGGGGTGGTTAGGGCAGTGGTGTTGGCTGTGAAAGGAGGGAGATGCCCAACATGACTCCTAGGAAAGTGCGTGGATGGAGCCAGAAGCCAGTTTCATTTCCTGGATAAAGCAGGTTTAAGGGAAAGAAGGTGGGTTCAGTTTGGAAAGTGATGAGTGTGAAAGGATATCCCAGTGAGATGCCCAGCTTGGGTCTGGAAATAGAGATGTGAATTCTCAGTGGGAAGTGGGTGTGGGGTGGGGTGGGGTGCTTGGAAGAGTATAAATGAGAAGAGGGTGAGGCATGGGGGTGAGCCAGCACTAATGGGCTTAGAAGACCTGAAGGGAGCACCAGGAAATCCAGAGTCGTGTGCCTCAGGGACCACACAAGGATGTGACCACGTATTCCTCAGGGTGCTTCATGGAGCCAAATGCCTCCCCAAAACTCACGTAAGAACAGACAAGAAAGCCTTTTCATGAGTTAGGCCATCTTTGTTGACCTTGGCAAGTTTTGGTAGAGCCAATTATAGTGGTTAAAGATGGCAAAGGGTAGAGAAAGGCAAAAAATGAAAACTTGGAGATGGCTGTTTTCATCATGAATTTAATAGATGAAGGAGGGAGAGGCTGATATTGCTGGCAGCTCAGGGCAGAGGGAGGGATTCATTTGACAGAAGCTGAGGTTTGCTTAAATGCTTATGGCAAAGAGTCTGGAAAGAGAGGCTTGAAGGACGGGGTGGGGTAGAAGGGACACATGGATGAATTGAGGCAGGGGAGGCAGGAACCCTGAAGGAGAGGTCAGCTGGGAGGGAAGGCAGTGATGGACTTGAGTGGAGAGCAGGGAGGTTCCTGGGAACCTCCTTCTCTGAGAAGGAGAATCTGAAGTCATCTGCTGAGTCATGGGAGTAGGAGGGGAGGAACTGGAGAACGGGCTGAAGGTTTGAGGGAGCATCTGGGGAGGAGAGGAAGTGAGCGAAGGAAAGGCTGGCCATTAGAGGACCAGCTGGGCCCAGAGGCCCAGCACAGGGCCCCTGTCTGCTTGGCCTCCTGTGTATGCGGTTCTCTGCAGTGTGGGCCAGCAGCTGAGAAGGTCGAGGTCAGACCACCCAGAGCAGGCGGTGGGCAGCTGTGGCCAAGGGGATGCAGACACCAGGAATCTGACACATCAAAGGAACAAGTGCCAAGATTGGCCGCAGACCAGGCTAAGTGGGGAAAACAGGCGAGGAGGGGGTCAGGGGCTGGCAGCCTGACAGACATGGAAGAACAGGCAGAGAGGAGCAGGGAAGTAGGGGTGCCAGAGGACCAGAAGAGTGGGGTGTCCTCATTCTGGGAAACCCCCAAGAACTGCAGAAAATTCTGGGGAGTGGATATGGGCTAGGGTTGAGGCCCAGGACATTGAATTTCCCCAAGAGGCTCTGGTAGATGTGTCCTGTGGGTTCTGGAATCCCCCAGAATGTGGTAGGGCCTGCGGAAGGAGGCAAACTGTAACCAGGGGCCAAAGGCCTCAGGAATGCCACCCAGGAAAAGGCCTTTTGGGCAAAGGGATGGTCCACAGAGCTGCAAGACCTGAGCCCCAAGGAAGGAGGTTTGCCCAAGGTGTTTGGAAGGAACAGCAGAGACCAGCAGGGCAGCTCACGGCTTGGACCTTCCCACCTTTCTGTTCTGCCTGGTCAGAGGGCCTGCCGCTCTCACATCTTGCTTCCCTAACTCTGATCTCTGGGCCAGCACTTCCTTCCACCTCTGTGGGATGGGGACAACCCAGCCCCCTTGAGCTTCCTAACAAGAGAAGGGGAAGCCAAGGGCTGGAACAAAGTGGACTTTTTTTTCTTTTCTTTTTTTTTTTTTTTTTTTACTGCATGGTAATTCTTTATTTGCCAGCTGACCCAATAACTTATTTTTCTATTATCTGAGAAAAGACAAGATGTTATTCCTAATACAAAGTGGACTTTTTTATCCACTGGGTCGTGTAGGTGGCTGGAGGTGCCAGGCAGAGTGAGGGTTAGCGTGATTCCTGAGGGGCTAGATGTCCTGGGGTTATTCCTGAGGCAGGGGAAAGGCCAAGGAGGGGGCCCTGCAGTGGACAAAATACAGCAGAGATGAGAAAAAGTGTAATGAGAGACATTGGTGGGGACACAGACCTGGAGAGACAGAAACAAGGATTTGACAGAGGGGCAGACAGGAAGACAGACTGCCTGAGACAGACAGGGAGAGAAGGTGCTGAGCAGGCTGGCCAGGAGCCCATGGCTCATCCGGGAAGCTGCTGGGCTGGACCCAATCAGCGCAAGACAGATGGCCCCTCTGGGAAGGCAGAGTCCGCCAGGCCAGGCAGCTGCAGTGGCTCTTCCATCTGCACAGCCTGCTGCAGAAAGCCCAGCCAAGGACCCTGTTTCCCCACAGGAAGATTGAGCAGGGCCTCCTGAGGGCTTCCTCAAGGACAGCGGGAGATCAGAGAAAGGGGCTGCTTTAGAGGCATGGACCCTGGTTCTGCCTCACTGGCTGTGAGGTTTCGCAGCCACTGAGCTCCGTGCCATCTTTGTTCCCACCTTAAAAGGGAGAGCAACTATTCTAGTCCTCAGTGATCCTGACATGCTTTCACCTGCTCCACAGCGACAGGGACCAAGGTAACCTGGAGCATCCAGGGTGTCCTTCAGGTCCAGCAAGAACTTGGAGCTAACAGTTGTCTTCTGTTCCTGGGCACTCTTTGGGGATTGCTCCAAAAATCCAGCCCAGCAGTTTGGACTGAGGGTGGTGAGTCAGGGGAGGAGGTAGTGATCCCTCCCAGGGCTGCACAGTTGATAAAGATACCACAAATTAAGGGCTCCTATGTATCTCCAAACCCCAGTGCTTATGCTGATTGTCAGGCCCTGCTGCAATAGGGAAGAGGACAGGTTTCCTCACTCTGTCCTAACCATCCAAGGGATCTGCCTCAGATGGTAGCCCTCCACAACAGGGCTAGAAGAGACCCTCCTGATCATGAAGGCCACCTGCAAACTGGCCTCATCCTGCCTCTCTGCCATTCATTTGCCCCTTCATTTACTCAAATGTTGAGTGTCTACCAGGTGCACAGAATCTGGTAGGTGAGACATGGGATGAAAGGGTGAGCCCAGTACCCTGGGAAAGGCCATAGAACCCATTACCCTGTCCCTACTTACCCAGGTTCATGGCCTTCAACCCCAGCTAAAATGCTCCCTCTTCCAGAAGAACTCCCAGAAAAAATGACTCCTTTTTCTCCCCCACCTCTGAGCCCACAACACTTCTCCAAAGGCACCCCCCACCACATGCTGGGGTCTGATATAAGGGTCAGGGATGTATATGCATTATATCCCACAGGCTGTCTCCTTTTGGGGGGCAGAGTCCATATCCCATTCATCTTTTCATCCAACAGAGCCCAGCATGGGAGCAGGGGGTCAGAGTTCAATGGATACATATAGCTGTGTATTTTTGAACTTCAAAGCAGGTCAACAAACGCATAATAGTTCCCGTCTTTGGAAGCTTCAGACTCTTCACTTGCAAAGTGGGGGTGATAATTTTCACTTCCCAATGTGGCCAGATGGATCAAATGAGATATTGCATGCAAAGTTGGTAGCCTGGCAAGCTGGAGGCTGTACAGCTCTGTGCAGCTGTGGGCTGTTGCTAATAATATAGCAATCTTGGGGCTGGAGCTGGACTCAGAGAGGCAAGGAAGAGGCGCTCCTGTCTGCAGCTTCTCCTTTTGCCTGACGGTGGAGGGGCTCTGCCTGAAACAACCCAAAGGTGGGCAGCCAGACTGCAGTGAGAAAAAGCCACTGGGGACTGGGAGATCCAGGCTCCAAGTTTGTCTCTAGCTCAGAGTGTGTGACCTTGGGCAGGTCAGTCCCTTCTCTGAGCATCAGTTTCTCCACCTACCAAACAGGAACAGTAATCTGTAGTTGGCTGGCAACAGAGGGAAGAGGCTCTGGTGAAAGTCGGAATGCACAGGAACCCTCACATCAATGCCAAACTACTGTCAGTTGTGGGGTCACAGGTCTGCACCAATCCCTCTGCTGACATCACTCCCTCCCTTCCTCTCCCTGGGAGAATGGGTCTAATTTCTGGCCCAGAGTAGAGTTCAAATCCTTGTTGAATGAGAGCACGTGAACAAATAAAAGTGCCACTCTAAGGCTCTTGATGCACTAGAGCCCCCTTTGGACAGGACAACAAGTCATCCTCTGCTCACCATCTCTACCACTTCTACCAGAGCCCAAAAGCCACACCATCTCTCTCCTGCACTATTGCTGCAGCCTCCAAACTGGCTTCCCTCCTTGCATCTTGCTGCCCTGTTATCTATCTCTTCTTCACAGGATACCCAAGTGATCTTATTAGGTCCTTGCTCTGCTTAAAACCCTGTAGTTAGCTTCTTAATAACCTCAAGATAATCTGCATAATCTTTTATGAGGCTACAAGGCTCTCGTCTGATCTCAGCCCACCACTTCCCTAGAACCTCTGTTCCAGCTAGTCATTCTCCTTCTATTCCTCCAATGCCAGCTTTCTTTTCCTTTCAGTAAGTTATTTTCTTCCAAAAGCCATCCCTGGACCCTCCCCCAAGACTATGGTAGAGCCCCTGCAACCTGCCGCTGATTTAGCACTCTGTTGTTCCCCATTGCAACTTTCACCAGGCTTTCACGTAACCACTGGTCCATCTCCCACCTAGGTTGTAAACTCGAGGAGTATGGACTTAGTTTGCCAGGTGATGGGCCTCTTCACCCCTGCCTGGCACAAGGAAGGGGCTCAGTCAGATACTTGAGTGCAGAGTGAGCTGGAAAGGAAGACAGACTACTGTAAGGAGTCATTCTCCGAGTGTAAAATAGGCTCAAATTACCCTAGACACATCAGGAGCAGAGGCAGGGCGTGGGTGTGGGTGTGTGTGTGTAGACAGGACCTTCATTATGAGTCTGAAAAGCAAACCAGTGAGATGCAGAGACCACCCTCCCTGCCTTGCCTATATTTCAAAAGCCCTCAGAGCCAACCCCGGATGCCACCCAGGCCACATCTTCTAAGTGACCCTGCGCCCCCATGCCTTTGCTGGGGTGCCTCTACGCAGATGGTTTGTTAAACGCTCAGTCTAGTGCGCATGTCTGCAAGCGTCCGGCCCGCCCTTTTCTAATCCCAGTTATTTAGAAAACTGGCTTTACAATTTTAACAGGTCTCTTGAGGTTAATCTTCTCCTCTTAAATCGAGAGTAAAGATCCCAGGCCGACCTGACGGGTGGTGGGAGCAGGGTGGGGAACATTCGGTTAAGCTGCGAATGGCCACACAAAGGTCGCCTCCACCCGACTCTTGGGGCCTTCCTCGACAGCCCCCTTCCGCGTCCCATAAACCCGATGTAGGCCGCACCAGGGTTTCGAGCCCAAGGCCCAGCCAACCCCAAATTCACCGCTATCATCCCGGCCCAAGACACTCCAAAAACCCGAAAGGGTAGGTCGCTAAGAGCCGATTCGAGGGGAGGAGCTGATTCGGGAGGAGAAGAGGGCGAATCCTTTGCCTTTGGTTCGGTCCCACCCACGCCCCGCAGCTTTCTGTGATTGGCTATGCCGTTCCCAGGCTCTCCAATCAGGAGGCCACCTCCGGTGGGGGACGGGGCTTTCGGTTCACACGCGGGCGAGCTCCTACTCGCTCCCTGTCCCCCGCCCGCCCCGCCCCGCCCCGCCCCGCCTTGCACCTTTGCGGTGACTCAGCAGGAAGGCGTGACCCGATTGGGCCGGAAGGGTCAAACACTCTATTACCTGTTCTGGGTCCACACGACTGAGCTGTTGGGACTGCGGGTAGGTTTTGTGGGCTGCGGTGGGAGTCTCGAGACCTGGACTCTGATCTTTCTGTGTGACCCAGACCCTTTCCCTTCTGTACAGGGGAGATAAGAATAAACACTCCCTGGGTGGGCAGGAGAAAAAAGTACTGGTTAGCAGGAAGGGTGGGTTTTTTTTGGAGGGACGAATACCACCTTATGTAGCCTTATTTAGCTGTGTGATCCTGGCCAATCTTTTAACTCCTCCTGTGTAAAATCAGAGGACGATTTTACCTCCACCTCAGGTTAAGGCAGTGTACACAAATGGGGAAGAGAAATAAAATGACGTTGTTTCGTAGGTGGCTGCAGATTTCCAAGGAGGGGAGCCGACTTTGATTAGCAAAACCAAAAGGGCAATTTGGGGAAGTTAATCCTGGAGACTAGGCAGTAGACCAGATAGCTAGACAGTTCTGCATGAGAAATGAGCAAGTACCTAATTGAAAAATGGACAAAGTACTTGAATACACATTTCTCTGAAGAAGATATACAAATAGCCAATAAGAAGAACTGTAACCGGGAGATACCACTTCACGCTGACTAGAATAGCTAGAGTTTTTTGTTTGTTTTTGTTTTAAAGAGGGAGGGAATAGCAAAAGTTAACAAGGTGTGGAGAGTTGGAATTGTGCGTTGCAGGTGGGAATGTAAAATGGTGCAACCAATGTGGAAAACAGTTTGGCAGTTGCTCAAAAAAAAAATTATCCTATGACCCAAGCACTTCCACACCTAGGTGTAAACCCAAGAGATTTGGAAACAGGTTCTCAAACAGACGCTTGTACACATGTTCACAGCAGTATTACTCATCATAGCCAAAAGGTGGAGACCGCCTAAGAGTCCATCAATAGATGAATGGATAAACACAATTTGATAAGTCCATACAAAGGGTCATTATTTCACTATAAAAAGAAATGAAGTACCGATACATCTTATAATGCAGATGAACCTTGAAAACATAATTCTAAGTGATAGAATCCAGACACAAAAGGCTATATACTGCGTGATTACATTCTGTGAAATGTATAGAGTAAGCAAATCCAGAGACAAAATAGATAAGTGGTTGACAGGGCTGGGGGAGGGAAATGCCGGAGTGAGTGCTAATGGGTATAACTTTTTGGGGGGGAGAGTGAATATGATGAAATGTTCTGGAATTAGTGGTGATGGTTGCACAACCCTGTGTATAAACTAAAAGCCACTGGACTGTACATTTTAAAAGGGTGAACTTCATGGTCTATGAATTTTCCAAAAATCAGCAAAAGTCAGGGGTGCTTAGCTGAATCTAAAGTCCCAAGGAATTCCTGAGGTTTTTTGGTAGGGATGCTAGGTACCCTACCTAATAGGAGATACCCAGCTGAGTCCTTTAAATTAAATCTTGAGAAGCAAAGTGCACTCAGCCAGTTGAAAGAGGTGGGAGATAGTCAAGAGACTGACATCTGGGGTGCCTATATCACTCATTGTCCAGTGGATTTTCATTGCCCGTGGAATAAAACTTCTCCCCCATGGTGTAGAAAGCCCCGAGTGGTCCGGCCCTTACCAACTTTTCTGACTTGTTCCTTAGCCCATTCTTGTTTGCTTCAGCCCCAGTGCTCTTCTCTCTAGCCCTTCTGCAAGACAGGCTAAATCCTCACTGGTCGACTTGGAATGGTCTCCCCCAAACCTTTTCATTGCCGAAAGGTTCAGGGCCAGCTCAAGCTTCACCTCAGAGGCCTTCCCTGACCACCCTACCATGACACCCTGCTCTATGTTCTTTATAGCACTAATCACCATTCAAATTCTCTTGGCTATTGATTTATTTAGTGGCTTATCATTGGTCTTCTCTTCCTGAAGGTAATCTCTGTGCTATGCAAACAGGAACCTGGTTCAGGTGTCTTCTTGCTCTGCAGCCCCTGAACCCAGGATGGTGCTTAGCTTAGCACACAGGTGCTCCGGAAATATTTGTTCATGTCCTCCATCCACTCATCAAATATGTGAGCACCTACTGTGTGAGGTCCTGGCCACAAAGTTGGGCACAACAGACCCAGACCCAGGCCTCAAAGGCCCCTGGGCTTAGAGGAGGACACAGCCAAGTCAGCTCTCTGTTGAGATACAGGGGTAAGTTCTTGTCACTGGAGAGGTATAGGGTGCAATGTGGGGTCCTAGTCCAGACTGGGAGAGGGTAGTATCAGTGAAATCCTTCTGGAGAAAATGAAAGCTGAGACGAGAAGATAAATAAGAGTTGATGAAAGGGAAGGAGGGGAAAGGGTGACTCGTATTCCAGGCAGAGAACAGCATGTGCAGAGGCCCAGTGGGAAGAAAGCCCAGACATTAGAGGAATTGAAAGTAGTTCAGCCTGAAGACATCCTGGCAGCAAGAGACAAGAGACACTGCTGAAAACACAGGCAGAGCCAGGCTGTGCAGGACCTTGCACGCTGAGCTAACGTGTGGAGGAAGAGTACCGGGTAGCAATGGAAGGGGTCTAAGCAGGGGAGTGGCACCATTGGATTTGTAAAGCTCACCGTCATGTCAGACAGCTCCCTGTTCTTGTGGTATGGGGAAATTAATTGGAGACGGGGAGACATTGAAGAAGCCATGGTAAGAAATGTGGGAATGGAGAGAGGTGGACAGATGCCAGCAAGGTTTGGGAGATACAATCAATGGGATTTAGTGATAGAATTTATGGGGGTAACACC
>JAQQAC010010882.1:8243988-8298612 GCA_029783875.1 Phataginus tricuspis
AACACCGAAGTGTGCACAGAACCACAGAAAACAGTGAACGAAGCCAGGCTTGATAACTGGCTGGAAAATAGGTTTCAGGTAAACTTGAAAGGACAGAGAAAAATTTAGGAGCTCGAGTGCCTGTCAGGATGGGCAAGGTTAGGCTGCTCTGATTAACAACACTGATCACAGTAGTGTTTTTGAGCGACAAAGATTTACTTCTCTCTCACCCTCCATGTTCATCTTGAGTTCAGTGGAGGCTTGTCCCTCACTCAGGGACACAGGCTGATGGAGCCTGGAAGGTCAATGGCCCAGAACCTTAAAGGAAGGGAACTTGGTAAACTGCACTCAGGCCCTTGAAGGCTTCTGCTTGGGGGGGATACTGCCTCTCACATTTCATTGGCCAAAGCACTTCGTAGGACCCTCTCTCACTGCCAGAGAACAGGGAAGGGCAAAGCCACTAAGTACAGGAAGGGGAGAACTGGACATGTTGGACACCAGTGCTAATGGGCCATCTGGGATCTTAGATCCTAGTCCTGGGTCCACTGTGCAAACCTGGACGAGTCATTTCTCCTCTCTGAGCCTCACTTTGCCTTGTCTGTAAAAAGGGACAATAGTACTTCATCAAAGGAGTGCAGTGATTGTTAAAGGACAGTGTCTATTAAGCACTTTGTTTGGTAGGCGAGGGGGGTCCAGGAGTGGGAAGTGTGATTCTTCTTGGGACAATGGAGAGGCACACTCAGATATGGGTGTGGCTGGAGTGGCTGTGTCCATGGTAAGCACTGAGATCTGGGGGCTGCAGGGTGGCTGGAGCACTCCTGTCCCTCTGCCTGACTCCCTCAATTCTTAAGCATTTTCATTCCTTTCACTCCTCCAGTCCTCCTCCCTCCAATGACAGTGGCTCTCAGAGATCTCCCTGACAAATGGAGACAAAGCCATTACTGCCAAGAGCTAATGGAATTTGGAGCTAAAGTGTCTGCTTCCCTCCTTGGCTGGGAGCCAGGACCCAGGTTTTGGAGCCTGTGGGAGGGAGAATAATGCCCCCCCCCAAAGATGTCCATGTCCTAATTCTCGGGGATGGTGAATGTGTTACCTTACCTGGCTGAAGGGATTTTTGTGGATGGGATTAAGTTAAGGACCTTGAGATGGGGAGATGCTCCTGGATTTATCCAGGTGGGCCCTGTATAATCACAAGGGGCCTTAGAGGATGGAAGAGGGAGGCAGAAGACTCAGAAAAGATGTGATAATGGAAGCAGTGGTCAGAGTGATGCAATTGCTGGCTGGAAGTTCATGAGCAGACATGGAATGCAGCAGGCTCTAGACGACACTGGAAGAGGTAAGGAAAAGGGACTCTCCCCAAGATCCTCCAGAAAGAACACCACCTGGCCAACACCTTGAACTTAACCCAGGGAGACCCATTTCAGACTAATGACCTCGAGACCTGTAGGATAATAATGTGTGTTCTTTTAAGCCACTAAGTTTGTGGTAATTTGGTACAGCATCTATAGGAAACTAACATGGAGCTTGTGGGCTGGACCCGGAGGGCAGAGGCTTGACCTGGACAGTTGCTCCAGGCAAGTCACCCCCCTGGAGCTGAGAGAGGCTCTGCCAGGATCCCCCACTTCTCTCTAATCCTTAAGCTCCAGGTGAGGGGCCCAAAGAACAGCACCTAGGGAAGCCCCAATGCTGCTTTGCTCTCCCTCATCTCCCTTTCTGCCTCCTCTTGATTTTTTTCTACCAGCTTGCTATGTAATAACCTTGAGCAGACCCTTTCCTTTTGCAGGACATAGATTTCTCCATATGCAAAAAAGAAGTGGGGATGGACTAAGGGATCCTTTAGGGGCCTTCCTGACACTATGAGTCAGCATTTCCAGGATGTGATGGGCCTGCTGAGAGTCCTCTGATGATGCTCTTGAAGCGTCCTCCATCCCCAGGCTAGCTTCCTCCAGAGTCCCAACCAGTCTTTCCTGTTGCCACAAACACACCCATGCACAAATACTGACCTCAGTTAAAAGATAGGGAGGGAAATGCTTTATTGGCTTGGCACCTATTAACAGGTGGCTATAGGTCTCCCAGGTTCTTTGCTACTGCAAAGTGGCGGATCTGTGGTGGGGGCAGCACAAATCAGAGATGCTGGTTCCAGCTGCAAGGAGGGGCCACTGTCCCTGCTTTGGCCCCTCCAGTCCCCTTGTCCAGCCAAGCACCATCTGAGTCTGGGCCCTCATAGAGAAGGCCAGAGCAATGACCCAGGTTCTTCTGCAGGTCCAGGCAGTCTAAGGTAAGAGCTGTAGGCCTTTTCTGCCTTCCCTCTTCTTGGGTATCCCAAGATGGGTAGGGGGAAGGGAGATACCTCATTTACAGAGAGCCCCTGAGCCTCCTGGACAAGGGTCCAGGAAGGCAGGTAACAGTGGCCCCTGCCAAAGAGGAGAGTTAGGAGTCATTCTCTTCCCCTCCCTGTTTTCTGTTGTGGTTGAGCAGAAGGGGAGCTTTCATTGAATTGGGTCCACAACAGTTGATGCCAGGTGAAGTCACACAATCAGTTGATGGGGTAGAGCCAGACAGACCCCCCATACAGGACCACACTGTCTGAGCAGGCTCTCTCCCAGGCAAGAGGAGGGTAGGGGAGAGTGAACTGTGGTTGTTAGAGGAGGGCTTTCTGGAGGAAGGGGGCAGGCCACAGTATATTCCCAGAAGAGATGGTCTGCAAAGCAGGCTGGGTCATGATGGCTGGCACAGGACACTGGCATCCTCACTGTGGTCACAGTTGTGGGCATCCCAGCGGATATGAGAACAGAGCAGAAGGGCACTTTCGTCCCCATGGCACTTGACATTGTCCAGGAGGATAGGGCCTCGGCCTTGGCCAAAGTGGGCTTCACCAGGGGCCGCCAGGGCCTGGCCACAGCCCAGCTGGTGGCACAGGACAGTGGCTGCCCGAAGATCCCAAGCGTCATCGCACACAGTGCCCCACTGCTGTCCTAGGAAGAGCTCTACTCGCCCCTCACATCGGTGGGCTCCACTGGCCAGACGTAGGTGCCCTGTTGGGGGACAAGGCCCAGGGCTAGAAGGAACTGGCCCATGCCAGGCTACTCCCAAGCAAGGCCAGGGAAGGAGTAGATAGAGGAGGCAGAGCAGTGCCTGGGAGTCGCTGCCCTGGGAGCCACTGGATAAGGGCAGACAAATGAGATTAAAATAGGATGGGCAACTGTCCAGAGTCACTCTCCAGACTGGGAGAATGTGTAAAAGCCTTTGCAGGGTGCCATGTGCATGCTGGGTGATTCATGTCTGCTCTCTCCTTGGTCCTCTGTTCATAACCCCAGAACCACAGCCCCAGTGCTACTGGAGACTGTGACTGTGTCCTCTGAAGGCCATCGTCTCCCCTCATCCCCTGCACTTCCTGGACTTAAGAGTGAATACTTGCATTTCTCTCCTCAGGACAGGAGCCCCATCCCCTCACTTTGATCCCACCTCTAGAAATCTCTAGATTGCTGTAGTTTAAAACCCATATCCCTCTTTCTGAACACCATACCCCTATTAATGGACCTGAGACTAGCACAAAAAGACAAAGGTTCCAGGGCCTGGTACAAATCTGCTGAGTTACGTAACCCAAGTCTGTGACGTCCCCCAATTCTGGCCCTTCCTCTCCTGGTAACTCTACCTCCCTTTTGGGAGCTGTGGGCACCTACCGTCCCTGGGCCGAGGAGTGGGCACCCGGGTGGTCTCAGAACCGTCCTGCTGGACTTGCAGTCCTAGCTCCTCTGGGCCTGGTCCTGGAGCACAAATTTAAAGAGGTGCTATCGCATTGGAGAACATGTTTTTTGAGGCCAGGTCACTTCCTACACCCCACCCCCTCACTCCGCAGGGAAGCCTTATCTAGGGACAGAAAATTTCACAGGACACTTAAGGTGAACTGTTCCTGGCCACTTAGATCAGAAATGGAGGCCGTACTTCTTTCACTTCCGGACCCAAAATAGAAGCCTCTATAGTCTAGCCCTTTGTGGCCAAGGCTACTAGGCCCGGGGCGCCAGAAAGGGGTGAAAAATATTAATTCCCACACCAATCAATGAACAGAAGCATTTAAACATGTTTCAGATTCTGCAAACACCTCTTTCCATTGATTCCTCCCAAAAATCAGACGCTTACTCCCCAAAAATGATCAACTTTGCTTACTGGAGCTTTCAGAGTCCTTGACTCAGCGGAGAAGAAATAGCGCCTTGCCCCACCCTTTTCACAGACTTTCAGACCATCCCGAGATTCGGCTTCTCACCTCGGCCCGCCCTCACTGCCGCCGCGATTCCCCAGGCCCCGCCCCGCTCTCTCATTGCAGAGGGCGCTCCCTTTCCTGCCCCGCCCATGCCGCGCAGCCGCAGAGCACGTCGTTGGCAGGGCTCCGCCTCTCTGTGCGGAGTGCGAGTCCTCTTCCGGTGCGCTCACACGGCAGCACCGCAAAGGCCTCACGCGCGGCTCCGCCCACATCTCAACAGGTCCCGCCCCGCGTGCGCCTCAAGGCGTGCTACGCACGGCTCCGCCCATTTCGCCGCGGACACGACCCGCGCCGCAGTGCGTGGGTACGCTCGCCCCACTCGTTCGTCAGATGGTACCTTGCCCCGCCCGAGCCTCAGTATGCGCCTGCGCGCAGCCCTGCTAATTCCGCTGACTGTACGCCGCTCCACCCGCGCAGCAATGAGCTCCTGTGCAGTCGTGGAGCTACCTCACCTAAGCAGAGCGCGCCCGCATCCTCGTGATGGCCGCAGTTGTGCTGGCCCCAGCCCAGGTGGAAGCAGTCGCTCAGGCGGGTTTCTGTGCCGGAGCAACCCACGTTGTCCAGAAGCACTGGGCCGCGGCCGTAGCCGAAGTGGCCGAGGCCCGTGGCGCCCAGTGCAGGTCCGCAGCCCGCCTCGCGGCAGGCCACGCGCGCGTCCGCGAAGTCCCAGTCATCGTCGCACACGGTGCCCCAGCTCCCGGCGTACATCACCTCCACGCGGCCGCGGCACGGACCTGGGCCACCCACCAGCCGCAGCCGACCACCTGAGGGCGCACAGGCCCGCGGCCAGAGGGGCTGGACTGGGGCCGCAGGCTCCCAAGTAGAGAGCCCCGACCCAACTCTATCCAGCCACCCCCACGGAACCCTGCTCTGCCACTTACTTTTCTTCCCTGAGGCCCAGGCAGCTGTGGTGAACGGTGCTGTCTCCTTGGAAGGCAGGTCACCAACTCCTGTAGCTGCAGAGACAGGGCATTTAGAGCATTTGAAGGAGAGCGGGAGGCCTGGCCTGCAGCAGGGCACAGGGACGCCTACTGAGATCTGCCAACTGTGTGACACCTGCATCCCACACTCGGCCTCAGTCCAGTACCACCATGTTGAGTGGTGTGGGGTACTCAGAAACCTTTATTGGAATGAACTGAATCCTATATCCAGGCATTATTCTAATTTCAATTCCAGTGATAGTTCCAGCCCCAAATCCAAATGTACTTCTATCTTTAATTCAACCTTTATCTCAACCCCCTCACAAGGTCTATCAATTTCCAACCTCAGCACCAACCCAAATTTTACTAAAGAGCTTTGAAGAAATCTATTTCCTCCCACCCTGCTGAACTTTTCAAAGCTCTGGATTTCATCCTTCCTCCATCTGCTCATCTGTTCTCTCACCCACCTCTACCATATGGCCAAAAGCCCTGGCCTGCCAGTCAGGGCCCACTTCCCATGGATCCAGAACAGCCTTCCTAATTCCGAGCCCTATCAACTTTGCCCCTACCATTCCTGCCCGGAGAGCTGGGCTCCTTACCCTCTGGCTCTGTGTGCCAGGCCAAGTCGTCTCTTGTGGCCAAGGGTAGAAGTGCTGCCTGAGTCGGGGGACCCAGGACTAGAGCAGGAGAGAAGGGAGCAGGATCAGAGGCCAAAGTTCTGGTTCCTGGTCAGCCTTGGGCTGTCAGGGTAGGATGGGATGGTCTACCTGGAGAAGACAACAGATTTTACTTCCAGAGCTGGGAGCTTAGCTCCAGCTGGGGTCCAGGAGGTCTGTCCAACTTTGACTGTTGTAATTTGCCTGTGTTCACAGGTGTACACTTCGCACTTTATAAAGGGCTTTTGCGAACAGGCTTAAATTTCTCCCCAGTGTGTGTTCAAGTTGGGGAGACAGAGAAGGCATTTCCTACCAGAAAGGGACTTGCATAGTCCTGAGGGACTTGCAGAACAAGACTCATTATCCTCATCTTACAGATAAAATAAGATTAGAAAGGACAAGGGACATGCCCTAGACGATGCATTAAAGTTAGTTGTGGCTTTGCCATGGCTCAGTGTGCGACCACGGTTAAGTCTCTGCCTCACTGGGCCTCATCATTCCCATCTCTGAGCTGGGAATGATGGCTCCTGGTTTGCTGTGAGGCATGGACAAGCACTTTGTATCTTTAGAGTGGAGTCCATCTGTGAAGTGACATTACTGGTCCTATTACTCCTAATTTGCCCAGAAAACCTCTCCAAATGGGAACAGGGCCAGGTGGGGGAAAATGTTATTATAAGAGCATCAGAATTACACAGGGCTGTGCTAGGTAATTTGGAGACATACCTGGGCTACTGTGCAAGAATTCTGGAGTATCTCTGGGGCAATTCTAGGGCACTGTTACTTTAAAGGGTTCCATGAAGAGTACTTAGTAATTGCTAGAAAATTCCAGAGGTATTCTTGGGGTACTGCTAGATATTTCTGGAGTACTGGCGGAGCAACACTGAAATATTACATAGCAGTGGAGCCCATCCCAAAGTGTACTGGGATTTTCTGAGGCACCTCCAGAGCAGTACTGAGATATTAGAAACAATGGCCTTCCTGGAGAGCTCTGGGGCACCACGATAGCTACCACCCCTGCCTGCTCCCAGGTGCCACCCCGTCCCCTCTTGCGTCAGGATGCAGCCCCGCCCCAGAACCCGCACCTGCGCAGAGTGCGCCGGCGTCCTCGTGGTGGCCGCAGTTGTGCACGCCCCAGCCCAGGCTCAGGCAGGCAGCCAGGCGGGATTCGCCACCTTCGCAGTGCACGTTGTCCAGCAGGATGTGCCCCGTGCCATAGCCGAAGAAGGCGTTGGTGGTCGCGGCCAGGGCTGCCCCACAGCCCAGCTGGCGGCAAACGACGGCGGCGTCCGGCAGCCCCCAGTCATCGTCGCACACAGTGCCCCACAGGCCGCCATGCAGGATTTCCACTCTGCCCTGGCAAGGGCCCGTACCCCCGACCAGGCGCACACTGCCCTCACCTGGTGACGGAGGCACAGAGCATCTGCCAAGGGCTCTGCCTCCCAACTCCTCTGTCAACGCCCCAGGCCCTCCACAGGCCCACAGTGCAAGGTGCCCCAGGAGGACTGCTCACCCACTTACCCCCGGGGCACTGCCTCCTGACAGCCCCAGACTGAGGGTAGTGTGTGGGATCAGAGGTCAAATCAGCTTGGACGGTGCCTAAAAGCAATGCTCCTGGGGCCTGTCCTTGCTGTGCTAGCCTAGGATGTGCTGCTCGCGCATTTACTACTGCAGTGAAAGCCTCCTCACTCTCCAGGTGCATTGACAACTCCTCCAGGAAGCCCTCCTTGATCTCTGATGGATGGACCCCTCTTCCTCCTCTGGACTTCCTTGCCTTTTTAATCTGTCCCTCTTTTAGGACATTTTATTTTCTTCTACATCACTATCAGCATTTCTGTGATAGCCTGATTCTCCCATTAGATCCATCTCCAGCCCTCACGCCTTTTACTTCCTCCAACTTTGTGCTATTTTTAATCTTCCCATAGGAATGACTCCTCTGTCCAGACTGTGAGCAGTCTGAGGAGGGGCTGCAGGGGGCAGGGTAGGGAGGGGGAATGACCAAACTCTACCGTCAGTAATCCCTCCCTTCCTACAACTTAGGGTAGGTATGGGAGACTCCTCTCGGGATCCCTTTCCTAAAACCCAGGCGGTCCTCCCCATTGCCTTACTTACCTTTCCCATTCTGGGGAGTTGTAAGGGGCACCTTACTGGTTAACACTTTCCTTGTTGGGGGCTGCATGGGCAAGAATTCTGGGAAGGAAGCAGGGTAGAAGGGAGGAGGATGCTTGAATCTTTCTGTTCTCCATCCTCATACCCCCAGGGATTGGACCTGCCATAGGGCCTCCAGCCACACAAAGGTTCAAAGCCTAGGAACCCTAGGGTGTGAGCGGAGAAAGGCTACATGAGTCCCGAAAGCAGTAGTTTTAGGGTGTTCTCTTTAGAGGAGTTCTGTTCTTAAAGCAGCACCACATTACTTGACAACTTATTAGAAATGCAGTTCTCAGGCCCCACCCTAGGCCTGCAGAATCAGAAACTCTGGGATGGGGCCACCATCTGTGTTTTAATGAGCCCTCTAGGCAATTTTCTTGAAAACTAGAACCAGTGCTTTCAAGGTCAGAGCCTCTCTGCAGCATCTCTACTCCACGTGGACCTCATGGCCAGTGTTTAATCCAGTTGTCTGATTTAAAAAATGGGGAGAAGGCTCTGCCAGGACAATCAATGCTCTACAGGCAAGGAAGGAGTGATGCTGGTTGTCTTTCAGCCAAGGTCACACAATAAGTCAGAGACACCAGTGGGACCCACAATCCTGGCTCCTCATAGCCAGGCTGGGGCTCTTCCCAGCACCATGCCTTGCATCCTCTAGCTTGGTCTTCTGCATGGAACAGCCTTACCACTAGGAAGGCCCTTCATTTATCTAGCTCACCCCCTGTTTGCTGCAGTCAGTCTGCCCACCCAGGTTGCAGACCTCTGCTCACCATCACACAGGACAGCGACATCCTCATAATGAAAACAGTTGTGAACACCCCAGCCTCGGTTGCCACACTCGCTCAATGCAGCTTCCTGCCCCTGGCACTCCACGTTGTCCAGCAGGATGGGGCCTCGACCCTGGCCAAAGGCAAGGGGCCGAGGCACGGGCAGTGCCAGGCCACAGCCCAGCTGACGACACACCACGTTGGCATCCACCACGTCCCAATCATCATCGCAGACACTGCCCCAGGAGCCACTATGCAGGACCTCCAGGCGCCCCCGGCAGCGGCTCGGGCCCCCCACCAGCCTCAGCTCTGTGGAGAAAGGTGAGCTGGCACCAGGGAGATGCCTATGCCCAATGTACAGGATACCCACCTTACCATGAAGCCACGGGAGCCGAGGGATCAGTCCTTTCTGGGCCTTATTTGCCCATTTCTGTAAAATGGGGAGACTGCAATCTCTCGGGGGTCATCTAGTGTAATGGAGGGCTGGTCCATCATTATACCCTGAGGTCTTCTGTATGAGCATCTGAGTACCTGGCGGGGGTGGTGCAGGACACCTACCTGGAAAGTGCAGTGGGGTGGGCTGCAGGGCGCTGGCTGAAACAGAGTAAGAAAGAGAGTTGGCCACTCCCTTGGTTTCCTCTCCCCACGAGGTCCTCACCATCACCCCCTCCTCTGCACTATGCCTGCTTTCCCACAGCCATGTCTTCTCTTTCCCTGACTGTCTCAGTTGGCTTCCTTGCTACAGCCATTGATCCACAGGCCGCTCCAGGATATGCCTGAAACAAAGATCTGCTCATTTCACTCCTCTGCCTGATCCCTCAAAGACCCCATTTCCTTCAGGAGCCCCAGACCCTGAGGTTTCTCTACAAAGCCTTCAGTATCTTCTGACCAGCCTCATCTTACTTCTCAATCTCCCATCAGTCTTGTCTCCAGGCCTTTAACCCTGCAGCCTTCTCTGCTTGAAGAGCTCTGGCTAACCCTGCTCCTTATAACCCCACAGATCCTTCAAGACCCAGCTCAGCGTCCCCTCCCCTGTGAAGCCTTCCTGGAGTCCTCAGCTAGAACTGTCTATTTCCTCTGACCCCTGGATACCACTTACATGCCCCTTTCCAGGCCTTCTGCCTGGTGATGTGGCCATACCTGTCTCATCCCGTTGTCTCCCCAAGGTCCCCTGCTCAGTGCCTGTTACTTAGCAGATGCTCAGTGCTCTGCCTTAAGTGTGTAAATTGACTTTGGGATTCATTGATTTTCCCCAAAAGATTTACCTATGCAAGTCCTTCTGCTTCAGTTCTCTTGTATGTACACTCCAAGCACTTTGCTCATTGCTCTATGTGGCCTGGCTCACTTCATCATTAGGACCATTTAGGAGGTTAGTAGGATTTTTCAGCTAGGGAAACTTCAGGTTTGCTGAGGTTAGGCAGCCTGCTCAAAGCCACACAGCAAACAAAGGGTAGAGCTTGGATTCCAAACCAGATAACCCACCCTTCTGCAGCGTGCAATTCTGAGCACACGGCCTGAGAGGTGGGGAGAAAACAGGGAAGCTGGCCTAGCATGGGAAATTGAAAACCCTATCATAGCCCTCACTTATGTGCGGGGTGTTACAGCTCTCAGACACTTTCACAAACATTACCTCATAGAATCCTTACAAGGCTCTGAGGCATGTACCAGTATACTCATTTTGCAGACAAAGAAACTGAGACCCAGTTTCTTCTTTCTTAAGTTAGGATAGCTCCTGGGTCATTTGATTCTGTCTATTCTACCAGCTGCCTTTCCAACAGCCATTGGTGAGCTCACCTCCTTTCCCTTCTTCCCTGTTTCTAGGGTCCCCTAACAGCCCATGCTCTGGGTGCATTGGACCCTCACCTCCAGGCCTGAGCCCTCACTCCCCCAGTTCAGACCCTTAGCTTTCATCAACCCTGAGCATATGTCAGAGCCGGAAAGAACTTCAGAAGCCACCTCATTTACAAACCACCTCCCCCCATAATTTTACAGCTGCGAAAACTGGGGCAAGAAGGGGGAAGGGTCAGGTCAGGGATCAGCAGGGAGGGGAGCACTCACCCAGTGGTAAGAGGAGGAGGAAGGACAGGGCTGGGGGAAAGAGGAAAGGGGCAGTGCTCCTGTCTTCCAGCCTCCACCCCCTGCTCTTCTCATCCAGCTGGGGACCAATTCGCATCTCTGCTTCCTCGTGCCTCCAGCCAGTGGATGGCTTTTCAGATGGTCTCATCAGAGGGTCATGGAGAACTCACAGCTGGGACATCTGGAATTAAAGATCCCAAGTCACGTCTTCCCACTGGAAGGGCCTAGTGAGAGCTTCAGGGGGAAGGGATATTCCCACTTGGGTTTGGCCTTCTGAGCGGGGGCAGCAGCTGAGAGAAGGTTAAGGCCGGACCCAGAAGGAGTTATGTCTGGCTGCAGCAGAGACTGTGTGAAAGCACGTGGTGGGGGACGAGGTGGGAGGGTTGCCTGGTTGGAACCCAAGCCAGGCTTCAAGGCTCTGCCAAGGGCCCAGGGTTTATCCTCCAGGGCAACAGGTCCTGAAGCGTGGTGTTGGTACTGCTGATGGCGGCCCATATAATTTTAGAGGGAGATAGGTGGACATTTACTCTTTTCATTTTTTTTCCCCAGGGCTTTCTATTTATGACAGAGAATTCTGGTTTTCCATTTGTTTAGAGCAATATAAAGTTTGCCTTTAATGTCAATTTAAATCAGAAGAAATAAGTCAACTGAAAGAAAAAAAAAAATCAAGGAATGAGAGGTCCCATGACTCACAAATATACCAAAATGGTGAAGGGCTGAGAGAGTAAATGAGCTCTTTGGGATACTCTGCCTTTTTGGGGTGGGAAAGTCTTGAAGATTATATTTTTGAACTTTGGATTGAGGTAGACAAACCCAAACGTGCATTGATCAGAAGTGTGGGACTCAGTGAACATTCACTCCATGTAGCCAGCATCCCAGAAGCATCCCGGTGCCCCATCTTTTGGCAGACTTTTAGCAGAAGTCTGATGCAGGGAGTGTGGATGGTGGTTGGACAGTTGGAGGGAGACGGGGGACTGGTTTAGAGCATGGCTGGTTCTCTTTGGGATCTACAGAGAGTGAGATGCCTGGGGACACGGGTGCCCCTCCCAGCAGGAATCCCCCATCTCTCCCTGCATTCTGGCACATAAAAGGTCTGCTTAGGGAGAGGATGAAAACCTATCTGGATGTGGACACAGCGTTTTCAATACTCCATTCATGGGGCCCAGTACAGCCCCAGAGGAATAATCAGCTTTTGTCCTCCCTCTGCCTGATCTGGGGACAGCTGGGAGATGAGAGTGAGAGCCGTGAGGAGGGGGGGAGGTCCCGTCTTTGCCGATGGGATCCTCAGTGAGCAGGCCTGCCCCTCCCTGTCAGGCTGCAGGACGCTGGTCCCCCAGGTCAGGTCAGCCCCCACTGTGTGACGATGGGACACATAGCTTCCAGGGAACCTGACTGGGAATCGTCATGGCCCCCACATGCCCTGCTCCCCGACCCAGGTGAGGGAGAAGGACCTCTGACCCTACCACCACTGCCCTGAAGTCCCAGCTGGCCCAAGAGCTTGCCGTGGCCTCCTCACTTCCAGCTCCAAGTCTGGCCCCTCAAGCCTGCACTGGCCTCACTCCCTGGGAACCCTGGTGGAAATGAGGCTTACCCTTTCCCGGCCCTCCATGAACTGTGACTCTCTAAATCTCTCACACACCCTCTCCACCCTTCACTAGTACGCCTCTTGCCCTGAACTGTCCCTTTATAGTTTGGGCTGGCGGGATATATAACACAGTGGTTAGAAGCGTCAGCTCCGCCACCTGCTAGCTGTGTCTCTTCACCTCGCTAAGCCTCCCTATCCTCATCTGTAAAGTGGGGTTAGTAATACACTTACCTCTAACTGTTGTTGCTGGGTTAACTAAGCTAAAGTTTATGGAAGGGTTAACCCCTGTTTAATGTGGTAGTTATGATTATTATTACTATTTCCCCATCTAGACTGTGCACCTCAATGGTAGCTAGCATCTGGCACAGGGTGGGAGCTCAGGAAATGTTTGTTAAATGACTGAAGTTTAGAGCTGCAGAATCATAGAATGAAGCAGTCAGAAGGGGCCCAGGAGATCAAGTATAATTCCAAATCTGATCAGGGGAAACTTGCCATACTCTCTTTCTCTCTTTCACACACATACACACACCACCAAAAGTGAAGTATTCATACCTGGGGGAGTGTTCTGGGCTCTTTCTGTCCCCTCTTCTACAGTCAATCCAAGGTCAAATCACTTTTTCTGCCCCCAGAAGTTTAGGAGGGAGAAGGATCCCCCAAATGCAAATCAACCGATCTTTCTTTGTTTCTTTCCAAAGCTGGAAGGTGAGCAGAGGTAAATTCCCCGTCCATGGAGCTGGCTGGTGGCCCCAGCCTGTCCCCACCTGATCTTAGGGGCAGAAGGAGGCAAAGGGAGAGTGGAAGTGGCCTGCACGGTCCCAAGCAACCCCAGAGAAGAGGCACCCAGGCAGAGGAGGAGCTGGATTAGGGGCAGGCCTGGACTCTCAGGACCTGGCAGCCCCTCCTCCCTCTTTCCTCCACCTCAAGCTCAGGTTTCAGAAAGACCAGGATAGGTCCCCACCCCTTTGCAGGGCAGCCAGGCATGCCTGATTTCCTGGGACAGCCCTGATCCAATCTTTACTTACTCCTATTCGCGGGGGCGGGGGTGTCCCCCTGATCACTTCCTGACTGGGAAACATACTTGCAGGAGGTAGAGTGTAATGCAGTGGGCTTCCCACATAGCCAGGGCCTCTGATTTGGCTGCTGATTTTGCCTTACTATGGTTCTGCCTGAGTTCTTGTACGTTTTGGTTTTTTTTTTTTTATAAGTGCTAACATTTATTCAGCCCTTATTTTTTTTTTAATTTTTATTTTGGTATTATTAATGTACAATTACACGAGCAACATTATGGTTACTAGACTCCCCCTATTATCAAGTCCCCACCACATACCTCATTACAGTCACTGTCCATCAGCCTAGTGAGATGCTATAGAGTCACTACTTGTCTTCTCTGTGCTACATTGCCTTCCCCGTGGACCCCCTACATTACGTGTGCTAATTGTAATGCCCCTTATTCCCCTTCTCCCTCCCTTCCCACCCATCCTCCCCAGTCCCTTTCCCTTTGGTAACTGTTAGTTCATTCTTGTTCTGTGAGTCTGCTGCTATTTTGTTCCTTCAGTTTTTTCTTTGTTCTTATACTCCACAGATGAGTGAAATCATTTGATACTTGTCTTTCTCCGCTTGGCTTATTTCACTGAGCATAATACCCTCTAGCTCCATCCATGTTGTTGCAAATGGTAGGATTTGTTTTTTTCTTATGGCTGAATAGTATTCCATTGTGTAGATGTACCACTGCTTCTTTATCCATTCATCTACTGGTGGACACTTAGGTTGCTTCCATGTCTTGGCTATTGTAAATAGTGCTGCAATAAACATAAAGGTGCATATGTCTTTTTGAATCTGGGATCTTGTTTTCTTTGGGTAAATTCCTAGGAGTGGAATTCCTGGGTCAAATGGTATTTCTATTTTTAGTTTTTTGAGGAACCTCCATATTGCTTTCCCCAATAGTTGAACTAGCTTACATTCCCACCAGCAGTGTAGGAGGGTTCCCCTTTCTCTGCATCCTCACTAGCATTTGTTGTTCCTAGCCTTTCTGAGGTTGGCCATCCTAACTGGTGTGAGGTGATAGCTCTTTGTGGTTTTAATTTGCATTTCCCTGATATTTAGGAATGTGGGGCATCTTTTCATGTGCCTGTTGGCCATCTGAATTTCTTCTTTGGGGAAGTGTCTGTTCAGATTCTGTGCCCATTTTTTAATTGGGTTATGTGCTTTTTTGGTGATGAGGCATGTGAGTTCTTGATATGTTTTGGATGTTAACACCTTATTGAATATGTCATTTACAAATACATTCTCCCATACTGTAGGATGCCTTTTTGTTCTACTGAAGGTGTCCTTTGCTGTACAGAAGCTTTTTAGCTTGATGTAGTCCCATTTGTTCATTGTTGCTTTTGTTTCCCTTGCCCGAGGAGATGTGTTCAGGAAAAAATTGCTCATGTTTATATTCAGGAGATTTTTGCCTGTGTTTTCTTCTAAGAGTTTAATGGTTTCATGACTTACATTCAGGTCTTTGATCCATTTCGAGTTTACTTTTCTATATGGGGTTAAACAATAATCCAGTTTCATTCTCTTACATGTAGCTGTACAGTTTTGCCAACACCAGCTGTTAAAGAGGCTGGCATTTCCCCATTGTATATCCATGGCTCCTTTATCATATATTAATCGACCATATGTGCTTGGGTTTATATCTGGGCTCTCTATTCTGTTCCACTGGTCTATAGGTCTGTTCTTGTGCCAGTACCAAATTGTCTTGATTACTGTGGCTTTGTAGTAGAGCTGTTGGGAAGCGAGATTCCCCTGCTTTATTCTTCCTTCTCAGAATTGAATTGGCCATTCGGGGTCTTTTGTGGTTCCACATGAATTTTAGAATGATTTTCTCTAGTTCGTTGAAGAATGCTGTTTGTATTTTGATAGGAATTGCATTGAATCTGTAGATTGCTTTAGGCAGGATGGCCATTTTGACAATATTAATTCTTCCTATCCATGAGCCCGGGATGTGTTTCCATTTATTTGTATCTTCTTTTATTTCTCTCATGAGTGTCTTGTAGTTTTCAGAGTATAGGTCTTTTTCTTTCTTGGTTAGTTTTATTCCTAAGTATTTTATTCTTTTTGATGCAACTGTGAATGGAATTGTTTTCCTGATTTCTCTCTCTGCTAGTACATTGTTAGTGTATAGGAATGCAACAGATTTCTGCATATTAATTTTGTATCCCATAACTTTGCTGAATTCTGATATTAGATCTAGTAGTTTTGGAGTGGATTCTTTAGGGTTTTTTATGTACAATATCATGTCATCTGTAAACAGGGACAGTTTAACTTCTTCCTTGCCAATCTGGATGCCTTTTATTTCTTTGTGTTGTCTGATTGCCGTAGCTAGGACCTCCAGTACTATGTTGAATAGGAGTGGGGAGAGAGGGCATCCTTGTCTTATTCCTGATCTTAAAGGAAAAGCTTTCAGCTTCTCGCTGTTAAGTATAATGTTGGCTGTGGGTTTGTCATATATGTCTTTTATTATGTTGAGGTACTTGCCCTCTATACTCATTTTGTTGAGAGTTTTTATCGTGAATGGATGTTGAATTTTGTCGAATGATTTTTCAGCATCTATGGAGATGATCATATGGTTTTTGTCCTTGTTTTTATTGATGTGGGGGATGATGATGATGGATTTTCAAATGTTGTACCATCTTTGCATCCCTGGAATAAATCCTACTTGATCATGATGGATGATCCTGTTGATGAATTTTTTAATTCAGTTTGCTAATATTTTGTTGAGTATTTTTGCATCTATGTTTATCAGGATATTAGTCTGTAATTTTCTTTTTTTGTGGTGTCTTTGCCTGGTTTTGGTATTAGAGTGATGCTGGCCTCATAGAATGAGTTTAGAAGTATTCCCTCTTCTACTCCTTGTAAAAACTTTAAGGAGGATGTGTATTAGGTCTTCACTAAATGTTTGATAAAATTCAGCGGTGAAGCCATCTGGTCCAGGTGTTTTGTTGTTAGGTAGGCTTTTGATTCAATTTCATTGCTGGTAATTGGTCTGCTCAGATTTTCTGTTTCTTTCTGAGTCAGCCTTGGAAGGTTGTATTTTTCTAGAAAGTTATCCATTTCTTCTGTGTTATCCAGTTTGTTAGCATATAATTTTTCATAGTATTCTCTAATAGTTGTATTTCTTTGTGTCTGTAGTGATTTTTTCCTTTCTCATTTCTGATTCTGTTTATGTGAGTAGACTCTCTTTTTTTCTTGATATGTCTGGCTAGGGGTTTATCTATTTTGTTTATTTTCTCGAAGAACCAGCTCTTGCTTTATTGATTCTTTCTATTGTTTTATTCTTCTCAATTTTATTTATTTCTGCTCTAATCTTTATTATGTCTCTCCTTCTACTGACTTTGGGCCTCATTTGTTCTTCTTTTTCTAGTTTCATTAATTGTGAGTTTAGACTGCTCACATGGGATTGTTCTTCTTTCCTGAGGTAGGCCTGTATTGCAATATTTTTTCCTATTAGCATGGCCTTCGCTGCATCCCACAGATTTTGTGGTGTTGAATTATTGTTGTCATTTGTCTCCATATATTGCTTGATCTCTGTTTTTATTTGGTCTTTGATCCATTGGTTATTTCGGAGCATGCTGTGAAGCCTCCATGTGTTTGTGGGATTTTTCATTTTCTTTGAATGATTTATTTCTAGTTTCATACCTTTGTGGTCTGAGAGACTGGTTGGTACAATTTCAATCTTTTTGAATTTGCCGAGGCTCTTTTTGTGGCCTAGTATATGATCTATTCTTGAAAATGTTCCATGTGCACTTGAGAAGAATGTGTATTCTGCTGCTTTTGGGTGTAGAGTTCTGTGAATGTCTGTTAGGTCCATCTGTTCTAATGTGTTGTTCAGTGCCTCTGTCTCCTTACTTATTTTCTGTCTGGTTGATCTGTCCTTCAGAGTGAGTGGTGTGTTGAGGTCTCCTAGAATGAATGCATTGCATTCTATTTCTCCTTTTAATTCTGTTAGTATCTTTTTCACATATATAGGTGCTCCTGTGTTGGGTGCATAGATATTTATAATCGTTATATCTTCTTGTTGGATTGACCCTCTTATCATTATGTAATGTTCTTCTTTGTCTCTTGTGACTTTCTTTGTTTTGAAGTCTATTTTGTCTGATACAAGTACTGCAACACCTGCTTTTTTCTCCCCAATAGTTGCATGAAATATCTTTTTCCATTCCTTCACTTTTAGTCTGTGTATGTCTTTGGGTTTAAAGTAAGTCTCTTGTAGGCAGCATATAGATGGGTCTTATTTTTTTATCCATTCAGTGACTCTCTGTCTTTTGATTGGTACATTCAGTCCATTTACATTTAGGGTAATTATCGATAGGTATGTACTTATTGCCATTGCAGTCTTTAGATTCGTGGTTATCAAAGGTTCAAGGTTAACTTCCTTACTATCTAAGAGTCTAACTTAACTCACTTAATATGCCATTACAAACACAATCTAAAGGTTCTTTTTTTATTTTCTCCTCCTTTTTCTTCCTCCTCCATTCTTTATATATTAGGTATCATATTCTGTACTCTTTGTCTATCCCTTGACTAACTTTGGGGATAGTTAATTAAATTTTGCATTTGCTTAGTAATTAGGGGTTCTACTTTCTTTACTGTGGTTTTATTACCTCTGGTGACAGCTATTAAACCATAGGAACACTTCCATCTATAGCAGTCCCTCCAAAATACACTGTAGAGATGGTTTGTGGGAGCTAAATTCTCTCAGCTTTTGCTTATCTGGATATTGTTTAATCCTTCCTTCAAATTTAAATATTCATCTTGCCGGATAAAATAATCTTGGTTCGAGGCCCTTTTCTTCATTGCATTAAATACATCCTGCCACTCCCTTCTGGCCTGTAAGGTTTCTGTTGAGAAGTCGGATGATAGCCTGATGGGCTTTCCTTTGTATGTGATCTTATTTCTCTCTCTGGCTGCTTTTAATAGTCTGTCCTTATCCTTGATCTTTGCCATTTCAATTACTATATGTTTTGGTGTTGTCTTCCTTGAGTCCCTTGTGTTGGGAGATCTGTGCATCTCCATGGCCTGAGAGACTATCTCCTTCTCCAGATTGGGGATGTTTTCAGCAATTACCTCCTCAAAGACACTTTCTATCCCTTTTTTTCTCTTCTTCTTCTGGTACTCCTAGAATGCGACTATTGTTCCATTTGGATTGTTCACACAATTCTCTCAATATTCTTTCATTCTTAGAGATCCTTTTTTCTCTCAGTGCCTCAGCTTCTTTGTACTCCTCTTCTCTAGTTTCTATTGCATTTATCGTCTCCTCCACTGTATCCAATCTGCTTTTAATACCGTCCATTGTGTTCTTCAATGATTGGATCACCGACCAGAGTTCATTCCTGAGTTCTTGAATATCTTTCCATACCTCCATGAGCATGTTAATGATTTTTATTTTGAACTCCCTTTCAGGGAGAGTCATGAGGTCGATATCATTTAAATCTTTCTTAGGAGTTGTATTAATAATTTTACTCTGAACCAGGTTCCTTTGGCATTTCATATTTGCATATGGTGCCCTCTAGTGCCCAGAAGCCCTACTCTCTGGAGCTGCTCAGCCCCTGAAGCAATGTCAGGGTTGCAGGGAAGTGGTATTGGTGTGTGGGGGGAGGAAAGAGCTGTTTCCTGCTTTCCAGCTGCTATGCCTGTCTCCTCTGCCTGAACCAGTGGGCCGAACACACAGGTATAAGCCTCTATGCTTTGCGTTTGTAGTTGCTGTAGACAGATCTTCCTTCTGGCTGGCCTAACGCCAGGGTAGGGTTTGCCGGTTTGTGAGCCAGGTGGGGCTGGCCAGGAGAAAGGCACAATAGGTTGCCTGTCTCGGAGGGGGTTCTTGTAGCTATGCAGGCAGCCAGGAAGCTGGAGCACCTGAAGATCGTGAAAGCTCCCAACCTGCTGGGCAGAGTGCACCCAATTTTGTCTACCTGTCCTTTCTCCTGAGCTGTAAGCTCTGTGCAATCCTTGTCCCTTTAGCAGCCCTCTTGCTAAGGGCTTCCTTGTTAGGAAGTCTCTCAGACTGCCCGCCTTTCTTTTTTCCCAGAGCAGCCAGATATGGATCCCTGCTTCCCACAAGTGGCTGGAATCTCAGTCTCTCCAGGAATTCTGCCTGTCATAGCTTTCCAATCCTGTAATCAGGAGAGTATCATGCAAGCAGCATGAAATGTAGTTTTGTGCTCCCAGAGCCGATCTCTGGAGTTAGGTATTCTGCAGTCCCAGGTCTCCACTCCCTCCCTGCTCCATTTCTCTTCCTCCCGTTGGTGAGCTGGGATGGGGGAAGGGCTTGGGTCCTGCCAGGCCACAGGTTTAGTATGTTACCCTGTTCTGTGAGGTCTGCTCTTGTCTCCAGGTGTATGCAGTTTGGCACAGTCCTCTTTCCTGTTGCTCTTTCAGGAGTAGTTGTAACAGTTATATTTTCGTATTATATGCGGTTTTAGGAGGAAGCCTCTGTCTCACCTCTCACGCCACCATCTTTAGTCCTCGATGTTCTGGTTACATCTTGATTTCGTGTTTGAT
Source organism: Phataginus tricuspis (assembly GCA_029783875.1). Lineage (NCBI taxonomy): Eukaryota > Metazoa > Chordata > Mammalia > Pholidota > Manidae > Phataginus > Phataginus tricuspis. The sequence goes on from JAQQAC010010882.1 coordinate 8,263,920, forward strand.
GAGGGGTTACATTTAGTGTGGATTTGTGTTTTGGTTAGAGCTAGGATAGTGCTTTATGTGAGCGATGGGTCAGGTCTTTCAGTTAACAGTGTAAATCAAATGAGGGTGAGTTTAGGGTTTAGGGCAAGCTTTTGTGTTAGGTGTAGCATCAAATTATGGCTTTGCTTGGAGTTAGCTTAAGGGGACAGGGTTAGTGTCAGGGATATGTTTAGACCTTTGTCATCAGTGATGTGTGGGTGAGGCTTAAGGTGAGGGGTGAACGGCGGTTTAGGGTGAGAGTGAGGAGTAGTCTTCAGGTCGTCCGTTCCCATTCCCATGTTCTCAAGGGTATCTCTGGGCTCAGAGAGCTGCCATTTGGCATTCTTCCCAGAGCCCTACTTTTCTAGGAATGTGGCTACTGTAGAGCACAGGAGCAGGACCCACATTCAGGACCTAATTGAGATGTACCTGAATGGCTTTCACTATCAGCCACCTGGGTTATTACTATGTCTCAGGGAAAAACACACACCTTGGATCTGGGTTCCATTTTCCCTAATGCTGCCAAAGTGGTCAGCTCCCACCTCACCGAAATCACACCCATAGCTGAGGCACAAGGTCCTGAAGGGGGAACCTGCTCCCCTCTCCAAGCACATTCTGTCTCTAGGAAACTGTCACCACTGTGACGTCATGGAATCTGCAGGCAACACTGCTGCTCTTGCAAAGTCCTCCACCAGAGGGCGTGCACCGCCTAGCTGTGGGAACCTGCATCGTCTTAGGAAGCAAACTTTGGGGATTCAGTCACACATAAGGAGAGCTCTTCCATGGCATGTCCAAATGTGTGAGCCCACAGCACAAGTTCCACCCACACTTCTTGCATCCATCCAGGCTCGCAGGCCTCTGTTATCCTAGGTCCTGGGCAGGGATCCGGATGAAATTCAAGCGTTAGTTCTCAGGGTTCTGATGGGTGCTGGGTTAAAGTTTTGAATTTGCTCAGGTATTTATGTTGGGGTTTATGTGCGAATTTCACGTTTAGGGGTTCAGACCTGGGGTTGGGTTTAATTGCAGTGGTTATTAGGTTTGGGCTTCCCTCCATGGGCCTCATGGTGTGGAACCTGGTTTCAGACTCATGGTGTGGAATCTGGTTTTAGACTCAGGGTTTAATGTTAAGTGTTGTGGGTTCAGGGTTTCTGGGTTAGGGTTATGTTGACAGGGGGCATCCAATGGTTAAAGTTTAGGGCTAAAGTCAATATTCAAGGTAGTTTTGATTGATAGGCTGAGGGGTAGGGCTAAGTTTTATGGTAAGCGTAAGGGATTTTGTGAGTGTGTGTCAGGGTTAGGGTTAAAGTGACATGTGGTTGAGGGCTGGTGTCTATGATAGGGTAAGGGCTAGGATTACAAAAAGAGTCAGGCACAGTTTTAGAATGAGGAGAACCAATTTTAATGGGGAAAACTCTCCCAAGGTAAACTGATGCGTGATATTGTCAGGAGATGGAATTACAACTTGGAATTCTCTGAGTCATAGGATATTAAACCAGTCACCTGTGGGTCACGGTTAGGGTAATTGTGTGTGCTGGGTTATGGTTACATCTTGAATTCATGTTTGATACATGATTATATTTAATGTGGACTTATTTTGGTTAGAGCTAGGATAGTGGTTTATGTGAGGGATGGGTTGAGTCTTTCTTTCACATAACAGTGAAGATCAAATGAGGGCGAGTTTAGTGATCAGGGCAAGGCTTTTGGTTAGGTGTACAGCACCAAATGGTCCCTATGGTTGGAGTTAGCTTACGGGGATAGGGTTAGTGTCAGGGTTCCGTTTGGACCTATGTCATACGTGAGGTGTGGGTGAGGATTAGGGTGAGGGTTGAACGGTGATGGTTAGTTAGGGTGAGGGTGAGGAGTAGTCTTCAGGTCAACCATTTCCACACCCATGTTCCCAAGGGTATCGCTGGGCTCATAGAGCCTCCATTTGGCATTTTCCCGAGCCCCTGTTTTTCTGGGAATGTGGCTACAGTACAGCACAGGAGCAGGACCCACACTCCAAAGGGTCGGAAAGGACCTGAATGGATTTCTTTATCATCCCTGTTGTTTACCATGTCCCAAAAAAGAAACACACACCTAGGATCTGCGTCCCATTTCCCCTAATGCTGCCAAGGTGGTCAGCTCCCACCTCACCAAAGTCACACCCAGGGCTGAGGCACCAGGCCCTGAAGGGGAACCTGCTCTCCTCACCAAGCAGATCCTGTCTCTAGGAAACATGACTCACCGTTGCCAGTGTGAGGTCATGGATGTATGGATTACTGCTGCTCATGAAAGTGCTCCATCATTGAAGTGCTTTACTTTGGGTTTATCCACCACAAATCCCTGTGGATGAGAGTGAGGTAACAGTTTAGGGCAGGGTTTGGGTTAGTATTAAGGTGAAGTTGTGGCCTTTGTATAGTAGGTTAAGTTTAGGTTCAGTTCTCAGTTTACCTTCAGGCTTACAGTGAGGTGTGGGTGAGGCTGAGGGTGAGGAGAGAGGACTGAGGGGTAGAGTGAGGGTGAGGCTGAGGATTAGGCTGCAGGTTGAGCATCTCACCCCCAGTATGATGAGTAGAATGCTTACCTCTAACATGGGACACCTGGCTTACCTCCCACACCCCTTGTCTTTTGTAGGAAAGTGGTTAAGACAGCCTATGAGCAGGTCCCAGGCAGGAAACTCACTCTCCAGCGCCAGGCAGGAAACAAATGGCTGCCTTTTTGAGCCCTACAGTCCCAGTGGCCCAAAGCACTAACAGGGGATTTTGACCTGAATTCCACTTTCTCGAATGCTGCCATATGAGTCACTACCCACCGCTCAAAAGTCCACAGGCACAGCTGAGGTCCCAGGCCCTTATTCAGTGAAAGAATCCTCTCCTAGCCATGCAGACTGTTCCCAGGAGACAGTTGTTAACAATCACCACTGTGACCTCATGGATGTATGACAACACTGGTGCTCATGCAAATTATCCAGAGCACAAGTGCCTCCCATTTGGAGCCTGCACTTGCAGAGCCCTAGAAGCTGAATTTTCTCTGGTGGCAAACATCAGGGGTTCATTCTTATGTATGGAGAGCCCTGCTGTGGCACATCTGAAGGTGTGAAACCCCAGCACAAGTTCCACACCTCCTGCATCCATCCAGCCTCACAGGCCTCTGTTCCCCTGGGTCCTGGTCAGGTATCAGGGTGAAATACAAGGTATTAGCTCTCAAGGTTCTGATGGGTTTTGGGTTAGTTTTTGGATTTTCTCGGGGATTTATGTTGGGTTTCAGGAGTCGGATTCACACTTAGGGGTCAGACCTGGAGTTGGGTTCAGTTGTAGTAGTTAGATTTTGGGTTTTTCTACAGGGCTTCATGATGGAGAATCAGGTTTCATGCTCAGGCCTTAGGGTTCAGTCTTGCAGGTTCAGCGTTTCTGGCTTAGGGTTTCAGTGACAGGCTGCAGGCAAGGTTTAAATTATAGGGTTAAAGTTAATATTCAAGGTAGTTTTGTATGTTAGGGTTAGGGCTAAAGTTTAGAGTTAAGTTTAGGTTTAGGGTTAGGGATATTTTTGTGTGGATTAGGGTTAGGTTTAAAGTGATGTGTGGGTGAGGGTTGGTGTATGGGTTAGGGTAAGAGTTCGGATTAGGGATAGAGTTAGGCACAGTTTCAGAATGAGGGGAATCGGTTAATGGGGAAGACTCCTCCCAGGTAACTTATGCATGATATTGTCAGTGAGATGAAATTACAACGTGTATTTCCCTTAACCATAGGAAACTGAACGAGTCCGCTGTGGGTCATGGTGAGGGTGATCTTGTGTGCTGGGTTATGGTTACATCCTGAATTCGTGTTTCGTAAGTGGTTAGATTTAGTGTAGACTTCTCTTTTGGTTAGAGCCAGGATAGTGTTTTATGTGAGGGATGGGTTGAGGCTTTCAGTTAACAATGAAGATCAAATGAGGGAAAATTTAGCGATTAAGGCAATGCTTTGTTTTAGCTGTAGCATCAAATTATGGCTTTGCTTTGGGTTAGCTTAAGGAAATAGGATTGGCGTCAGGTTTCAGTTTGTACCTACGTCATCAGTGAGGTATGGGTAAGTCTTAGGGTGAGGGGTGAACAGTGATGTTTAGGGTGAGGGTGAGGAGTAGTCTTCAGGTCAACCATTCCCATACCCATGTTCCCAAGGGTTTTGCTTGGCTCAGAGAGCTGCCATTTGGCACTCTTCCCAGAGTCCCTGCTTTTCTAGGAATGAGGCTACAGTACAGCACAGGAGCAGGACCCACATTCAACAGGAATGGGAAGGACCCGATTGGCTTTCCCTGTCAGCCACATACGTTATTACCATGTTCCAGGAAAGAAAGATACACCTTTGATCTGTGTTTCATTCTCCCTAATGCTGCCAAGGTGATCAACTTTCAGATCAGCCAAACCACACCTAGGGCTGAGGCAACAGGCCTTGAACGGGGGAACCTGCTCCCCTCACCAAGCACATTCGGTCTCGAGGAAACAGTCGCCTCTGTGATGTCATGGAATCTGCGGGCAGCACAGCCATGCATTGCCCAGCCATGGGAAGCTGCATCGTCTTAGAGAGCAAATATTAGGGGTTCAGCCATATATATGGAGAGCTCTGCCATGGCACATCCAAATGTGTGAGGCCCCAGCACAAGTTCTACCCAGACATCCTGCATCCATCCAGCCTCACAGGCCTCTCTTCCCCTGGGTCCTGGTCAGGGATCCAGAGGTAATGCAAGGGTTAGCTCTCAGGGTTCTGATGGTTGCTGGGTTAATGTTTGGGGTTTACTCAGGGATATATGTTTGGGTTCATGTGTGAGATTCACGTTTAGTGGGTCAGACCCGGGGGGTTGGTTTCGGTTGCAGTGGTCATTGTTTTGGGTTTCCCTCCAGTTCTTAATGGTGCAGAATCAGGTTTCAGGCTCAGGGGTTAGGGTTCAGTCTTGTGGGTTTTGGATTATGGTGAAAGGGTGCAGGCAAGGGTTAAGGTTTAGGGTTAAAGTTAGTCACAGTAGTTTTGATTGTTAGGCTGAGGGTTAGTGCTAAGGTTTAAGGTAAGGGTTAGGGATTTTTTTTTGTGTGTGTTATGGTTAGAATTAAAGTGACATTGTGGGTGAGGTTTGGTGTCTGGGGTAGGGTAAGATTTAGTACTAGGGGTAGAGTTAGGCACAGTTTTAGAATGAGGGGAATCAATTTTAATCGAGAAGACACTCTCCAAGGTAACTTATGCATGATATTGTCAGTGAGACTAAATCACAAGGTGGAATTCTCTGAGCCATAGGAAACCAAACGGGTCACCTGTGGGTCAGGGTTAGGGTGATCGTGTGTGCTGGGTTATGGTTACATCTTGAATTAGTGTTTGATGTATGGCTAAATTTAGTGTGGACTTCTATTGTGGTTAGACAGTGAAGATCGAATGAGGGCAAAGTTAGGGATTAGGGCAAGGCTTTGGGTTAGGTGTAGCGTCAAACTGTGGCTTTCCCTGGACTTAGCTTAAGGGGATAGGGTTAGTGTGAGTGTTCTGTTTGGCCCTATGCCATCAAGGAGTTGTGGGTGAGGCTTAGGGTGAAGGGTGAATGCTGATTATGGTGAGGGTGAGGAGTAGTCTTCAGGTCAACCATTCCCATGCCCATGTTCCCAAGGGTATTGCTGGGCTCAGAGAGCTGCCATTCTGCATTCTTCTCAGAGCCCCTGCTTTTCTGGGACTGTGGCTTCAGTACAGCACAGGTGCAGGACCCAGATTAAACAGGGTTTACACACCACACCTGCAGCATCTTTTCGGAGCCCCTCCTCCCAGGCCCACCACTTCTGCCCTGGGATCCTTCCCCTGTGACCCAAGGCTTTAGGTAGAGATGTGCAGCCAGGTGGCCCCTTCTCATTCTAACACTTTCATTTCAATTTTTAAAAGCTCGTGAGCCTGGACCAGCCCTGGTTCCATTCCAGAGCCCTAAACTAAGGAGGCTTACAGTCTAGAGGAAGAAGAGACATGGGGTCTAGTGTGGGAATGACAGGTGGGTGCAACAGCAAGGTGGGCAGGAATCTCTGTTTCCCAATCTTGGGAACTGGGTCTGAAGGAGGAGGGAAGGAAAGGTTTTCCTGTCTGGAAAATAAGGGATGTGCTGAATCATTCACAAGATCGCTTCCAACTCCCAATCACAGTGATACTCCAACAGTGATACTGTTGACCTCTGCTCTAAGGAATTAAATCTCCAAGATCACATGTAGGAAGCAAGGTTGAGGGAAAAGGGACCAGGTGCTTCCACAAGCCAGGGAACAATGAAAGAAGAGCAAAAGAGCCAAGAATACCAGCAAAACCAACATTGGTCTTTATTGAGGTGCCAAGGTAGAATAACACCATGAAGGAGCAGAGCCTGAGGACCTGAAGCACGCAGAGACAGGATTTAAGGGTTTCTTAGAGTTGCAGGCCTGGGTCTCTTGGCTAGGAGAGAGTCAGTGATCTGGGCGCTCACAAGGACTGCAGGAAGGCCCTGTATTTGGCCAGGAAGGGCGAAGACAGAGTGTTCAGCTCTTGTCGAAGTTCCTGCAGAGCCCTGTCCCGCTCCTGCTGCTCCCCCACTACCTGCTGCCTGTAATAGTTCATGTAGAAGTTCACCCAGTCATTCACCATCGTCGCCATAGCTTCTTCAGGGACAGGAGGATCAGGAAAAACCTAGGGGGTCGGGAATATGGTCAACAAGATGATTCAAGAATAACCCACAAACTCTAGCTTCCTCTTCTCTCTGATTTGCATTTCCTGCCTCTAGTTGTTTCCATCAGCTCCACCATTACTCTCCCAGCTCCAAATTATTCTCTCTTCTCTGCCCTCACCCACTACCCCCCAATCTTCTAGACATGTCCTTTGAAAGAGAGGGCCTGGGCTTACCTGCTGATTCAGCAGAACATTAAATTCTTTCATTCCTGTGGAAATGAGATCCTTATTGGTCTGAAGAAGGGCCATCTGCCTGGTCAGAGAAAGAGGTAGAATTTAAGTACCCATTTCCCTCATCCCTAGGTATTTCCCCCAACTCCCTCACTCCCCTTAAAGATCCCTGAGGCGCTGCAAGACCACCTCCCCTTGAACACCTTTCAAAGCCTGCCTTGCTCTGAGATCGTGTTTCTCCCAGGTCGGCTCACCTTCAGGTCCAACAGTTCTATGTATGTCTCACCCACACTTTTCAGGGTAGGTTTGTCCCTCTGTGCCAAGCTAGATGTAGGTGTGGAGTCAAGTGTCAGCCCAAGAGGGAAAACGCCCTGCATTAAGTTCTGAGGGAGGGAGATACATCAACCAGGGGAGGGGAAGGAAGGAGAGGTTTCTCTGAAATGAAAAGATAACAAGGCCAAGAAAAAGAGATAAGCAGGGGGACCCAGAAAACCCAACCAAGTACAGATATTTTGTCTTCTGCCCCATATCCCAGGGTCCAGGCTCGAAATACTAACAAAACATTAACTGACCCCATTACATGACAAGCACTTTTTAAATGGAAACATTGTTGATATACAATATTATGCTGGTGTCAGGTGTACAACAAAGTGATTCAACAGTCACATACATTACTAAATACCGCGGTAAGAGTTAGTTGCCATCTGTCAACATATAAAGATATTACAATATTACTGACTACTATATTCCCTCTGCTGTACTTTCATCCCTGTGACTAATTTATTTTACAATAAAAAATACCTCTTTATCCCCTTCACGTGCTTCACTCATCTCACCACCCTCCTCCCCTATGGCAACGACTAGTCTGGTCACTGAGTTTATGTCTCTCTCTGTTTTTGTTTGTTTGTTTGTTCATTTGTTTTGTGTTTTAAATGTCACATATAAGTGAAATCATATGGTATTTGTCTTTCTCTGCATGACAAGCACTTTTAAATCATCACAAAAATATGCTGGCGATTATTCTCCCAATTCATATATGACATATTAATAGCAGCTTACCTTACAATTATCATTTGTGCCAGGCACTGTTTCAAGCATGTATTAAGGTATTTATCCTTATTTAAAAAATCCTATTAGGCAGGTACTAATAATAGCCACATTTTGCAGATGAGCCAGCTGTAAGATGTAGGCACTGATCTACCAGGCTGCACTCCACAAGAATGGGGACATAGTTGTCTTGTTCTCTACCTTATCATCAGGTACCCAACAAAGTGAAAATATGTTTTTTCTTCTTTTTAAATACTTTCCTACTGCTTTCCGTTTTTAAAAGATTCTTTTCAAATTTCAAAATCACCACATATTAATTGAAATAAGTGAAACAAAAAAAACATTTTCCCCCCAACAGGGAAACCAGCTTTAAAGATGTATTTCCTGTCACATCTTTCTCCATTCAAAAACTAACAATCATAGGAAACCTATACACTCACAGAGGCTTTGTTGATTGTTTTGTTTATAGAATTTTCTTAATTGACATACAGCAAAATTGACCTCTTTCTGGTGTACAATATTTAATTTTTAAATTCACGTAACTGCCACCACAATCCGTATACAAAACACTTCCATCACCTCAGAAAACCCTTTCATGATACTCCTCTGTAGTCACCTCCACTTCCGTCCCTAAACCCTGCCAACCACTGATAATGTTCTCCATCACTACAGGTCAGTATTTTCGAGGACATCCCACAGTGTAATCATGTACTGTTTACCACTGAGAATGACTTAAGGTTCATCCAAGTTGTTGCAAGTAGCAGTAAATTGTTCTTTTTCATTGCTGAGTGTGTATCACATGGATGCACTGTCGTTTGTTTATTCATTCACCACTGAAGGACATATGGATTGTTTGTAGTTTTTGGTAAGCATGAATAGAGCTGTTATAAATATTTGTGAACAGATTTTTGTGTGAACATATTTTCATTTATCTAGGGTAGGAAATATTGTTGCCACTAGGAGAAAAAAATTGAAATATAACCTGACAAAGAACGTGTATACAGAATTTATAATAAAATCTTATAGTTCACTAATATGACAACTCAGTTTTTTCAATGGCCAAAAGATTGGAACATGCACTTCACAAAGAAGATACACAAATAGCCAATAAGCACATGAAAAGATGTTCAACATTAAAGGAAACTCACATTCAAGGGGCAATGTGATATTACTACATATCTACTACAATGACTAAAATTTTGGAAGACTGTAGTTGGTGAAGATAGGAGACAACTAGAATTCCCATACATTGCTAGTGGGAATGTAAAATGGTACAACCACTTTGGAAAACAACTTGCAATTTCCTATAAAGTTCAACATACACTTACCACATGACACAGCAAATCCACTCCTAGGTATTCATGAGAAATGCACATACATGTCTACAAAACTACTTACATGCAAATGCAAGTGTCTATAGCAGCTTTATTCATAATAACCAAAAATTAGAAACAAAACAAATATGCAATAACCAATGAATGGATATGCAAATTGTGGTGTATTCATATGATAGACTACTCAAGCAGTAAAAAGGAACAGATTAATGGTATTTATGACAACATAGATGAATCTCAAAATAACTACACTGAGCAAAAGAAGCCAGACATGAAAGATTATATAAAGTGTAATTCCATTTCTATAAAATTCTAGAATAGGCAAAAATACTCTATAGTGACAGAAAGCAGATCAGCGGTTACCTGGAATCACAATACAAGAAAGGAGATTAAAATGCAGTGGTGCCTAATAGAACTTTTAAAAATAATGGAAATACATATCTTGATTATGACAAGCATTTTCATACACTGTTAGGAGTGTAAATTGGTACAGCTTTTTAGACAGATAATTTGACAATACTTGTTCAAATTAAAATACATACCTTTCAACACTACAATTCTGTTCTGGACTCTAGTTTAAAGAAATATTCATATTCAATACACAGAAAGTTCTATACAAGGGAAGCTATACCAGTTTGTACTAATGAAAAGGCAGACACAACCCAAACTTGAGTTAATATAGAAGAAGAAACTATGGCACATTCATGACATGCAGCTATTAAAATAAATGAGGTAGATACATATGTGCCAATACAAAAAGCTCTCTAAGACAAAAGCTCTCTCACACAAGTTAAGTCAACTATAGTTAAGCAGGCTACTCAGGCTGTGAGCATGGGACTATGGAAGTGAAGATTAAATGTAAAATCATATATTTCTTTCTCTCCCTTTCTGTGTGAGTGTGTGTGTGTGTGTGTGTGTGTGTGTGTAGAATGATAAACAATGTTTACTTCTGGAGATTTGTTGGGAAATGGAAAGTGATAGATGTCAAGGGAGAATTTGACCTTATCTATCTGTATTATTGTTTGAATGATTTTACAGCAAGAATGCATCTTTCTATTATTTTTATAATTCTTAAAAAAATAAAAAATAAAAAACATGGTGTAGTTCTAAAATCATTAGCATCAAATCTGAATCCTGCCTCAGTGCTAGAAGAGTAGCAGCTGCTTACTAAGTATTTGTTGAATGAATAAATGAATGTATACTTTTTTCACATTTCAGCTCTGTGACTTTGGGAAAGTCACTTCACATATATAAGCCTCAGTTTCCTTCTCATGAAGGAGAAACAAAAATAACACTATCTTACAAGGGCTATTGGGAAAATAAACTTCATTCATTCCACAAATAGGTTTCTGGTATCTACCTAGTGCCAGGCACTGGTATATGGCACTGGGAATATATCAGTGCCGAAAAGAAAAAGAAAAATAAAACGTTCTTTTCCTTCTGGAGCTTACGTTCTAGTTGGGGGAGTGAGAGGATGAATATTAGGGGTGAAGTCTGAGAGATAGGGTGGGGCTCGATCTACAGAGTTTTGTGGCCAATGACTAGAAGATTGTGTGTTTATTTATTTATTTTTATTAAGGTGTCATTAATATACACTCTTATGAAGGTTTCACAAGAAAAACAATGTGGTTATTACATTCACCTTATTATCGAGGCCCCCCATATCCCACTGCAGTCACTGTCCATCAGTGTAGTAAGATGCCACAGAGTCCCTATTTATCTTCTCTGAGCTACACTGCCTTCCCCGTGACCCCACACACACCGTGTGCACCAATCATGATACCCCACAATCCCCTTCTCCCTCCCTCCCCACCCACCCTCCCCCACCCCTCCCACTTTGTAACCACTAGTCCCTTCTTGGAGTCTGTGAGTCTGCTGCTATTCTGATCCTTCGGTTTTGCTTCATTGTTATACTCCACAAATGAGGGAAATCATTTGATACTTGTCTTTATCTGCCTGACTTATTTCACTGAGCATAATACTGTCTAGCTCCATCCATGTTGTTGCAAAGGATAGGATTTGTTTCTTTCTTATGGCTGAATAGTATTCCATTGTGTATATGTACCACATCTTTATCTATTCATCTACTAATTGGACACTTCAGTTGCTTCCATATCTTAGCTACTGTAAATAGTGCTGCGATAAACGTAGGGGTGCATATGTCTTTTTGAATCTGAGAAGTTGTTTTCTTTGGGTAAATTCCTAGGAGTGGAATTCCTGGGTCAAATGGTATTTCTATTTTTAGTTTTTTGAGGAACCTCCATACTGCTTTCCACGATGGTTGAACTAGTTTACATTCCCACCAGCAGCGTAGGAGGGTTCCCCTTTCTCTGTATCCTTGCCAGCATTTCTTGTTCCTAGTCTTTTCTATGTTGACCATCATAACTGGTGTGAGGTGATAACTCATTGTGGTTTTAATCTGCATTTCTCTGATGATTAGCGATGTGGAGCATCTTTTCATGTGCCTGATGGCCATCTGAATTTCTTCTTTGGAGAAGTGTTTGTTCGTATCCTCTGCCCATTTTTTAGTAGGGTTATTTGCTTTTTAGGTGTTGAGGTGTGTGAGTTCTTTATATATTTTGGATGTTAACTCCTTGTCGGATATGTCATTTACAAATATATTCTCCCATACTGTAGGATGGCTTTTTGTTCTGCTGATGGTGTCCTTTGCTGTACAGAAGCTTTTTAGCATGATGTAGTCCCATTTGTTCATTTTTGCTTTTGTTTCCTTTGCCAGACGAGATGCATTCAGGAAAAAGTCGCTCATGTTTATATTCAAGAGATTTTTCCCTATGTTTTCTTCTGAATTTATGGTTTCATGACTTACATTCAGGTCTTTGATCCATTTTGAGTTTACTTTTGTGTATGGAGTTTGCCAATAATCCAGTTTCATTCTCTTGCATGTAGCTGTCCAGTTTTGCAAACACCAGTTGTTGAAGAGGCTGTCATTTCCCCATTGTATGTCCATGGCTCCTTTATTGTATTAATTGACCATATATGCTTGGGTTTACATCTGGGCTCTCTAGGCTGTTCCATTGATCTGTGGGCCTGTTGTGCCTATACCAAATTGTCTTGATTACCGTGGCTTTGTAGTAGAGCTTGAAGTTGGGGAGTGTAATCTCCACACTTTATTCTTCCTTCTCAGGATTGCTTTGGCTATTCTGGGTCTTTTGTGGTTCCATATAAATTTTAGAACTATTTTCTCTAGTTCATTGAAGAATGCTGTTGGTATTTTGATAGGGATTGCATTGATTTGTAGATTGCTTTAGCCAGGATGGCCATTTTGACAATACTAATTTTTCCTATCCATGAGCACGGGATGTGTTTCCACTTATTGGTTCTTCTTTAATTTCTCTCATGAGTGTCTTGTAGTTTTCAGAGTATAGGTCTTTCACTCCCTTGGTTAGGTTTATTCCTAGGTATTTTATTCTTTTTGATGCACTTGTGAATGGAATTGTTTTCCTGATTTCTCTTTCTGCTAGTTCATCGTTAGTGTATAGGAATGCAACAGATTTCTATGTATTATTTTTGTATCCCGCAACTTTGCTGAATTCACATATTAGATCTAGTAGTTTTGGAGAGTGGATTCTTTAGGGTTTTTTTTATGTACAATATTATGTCATCTGCAAGCAGGGACAGTTTAACTTTGTCCTTGTCAATCTGGATCCCTTTTATTTCTTTGTGTTGTCTGATTGCTGTGGCCAGGACCTCCAGAACTATGTTGAATAAAAGTGGGGAGAGTGGGCATCCTTGTCTTGTTACTGATCTTAAAGAAAAAGCTTTCAGTTTCTTGCTGTTAAGTATGATGTTGGCTGTGGGTTTGTCATATATGGCTTTTATTATGTTGAGATACTTGCCCTCTGTACCCATTTTGTTAAGAGTTTTTATCATGAATTGATGAATTTTGTCCAGTGCTTTTTCAGCATCTATGGACATGATGATGTGGTGTTTGTCCTTTTTCTTGATGTGGTGGATGATGTTGATGGATTTTTGAATGTTGTACCATCCTTCATTCACTGGAATAAATCCTACTTGATCATGATGGATGGTTTTTTGATGTATTTTTGAATTCGGTTTGCTAATATTTTGTTGAGTATTTTTGTATCTATGTTCATCAGGAATATTGGTCTGTGATTTTCTTTTTTGTGGTGTCTTTGCCAGTTTTTGGTATTAGAGTGATGCTGGCCTCACAGAATGAGTTTGGAAGCATTCCCTCTTCTTCTACTTTTTGGAAAACTGTGGAGGATGGGTATTAGGTCTTCACTAAGTGTTTGATAAGATTCAGCAGTGAAACCACCTGGTCCAAGGGTTTTGTTCTTAGGTGGTTTTTTGATTACCAATTCAATTTCTTTGCTGGCAATTGGTCTATTCAGATTTTATGTTTCTTCCTGGTGAGCCTTGGGAGGTTGTATTTTTCTAGAAAGCTGCCCATTTCTTCTAGGTTATCCAGTTTGTTATATAATTTTTCATAGTATTCTCTAATAATTCTTTGTGTATCTGTGGTGTCTGTAGTGATTTTTCCTTTCTCATTTCTGATTCTGTTTATGTGTGTAGACTTTTTTTTTCTTTATAATTCTGGCTAGAGGTTTATCTATTTTGTTTATTTTCTTGAAGAACCAGCTCCTGCTTTTCATTGATTCTTTCTATTGTTTTATTCTTCTTGATTTTATTTATTTCTGCTCTAATTTTTATTATGTCCCCCCTTCTAATGACTTTGGGCCTCATTGTTCTTCTTTTTCTAGTTTCGTTAATTGTGAGCTTACACTGTTCATATGGGATTGTTTTTCTTTCCTGAGGTAGGCCTGTATTGCAATATACTTCCCTCTTAGCACAGCCTTTGCTGCATCCCATAGATTTTGTGGTGTTGAATTATTGTTGTCATTTGTCTCCATATGTTGCTTTATCTCTGTTTTTATTTGGTCATTGATCCATTGATTATTTAGGAGCATGTTATTAAGCGTCCATGTGTTTGTGGGCTCTTTCATTTTCTTTGTGTAATTTATTTCTAGTTTCATACCTTTGTGGTCTGAGAAGCTGGTTGGGACAATTTCAGTCTTTTTGAACTTACTGAGGATCTTTTTGTGGCCTAGTATATGATCTATTCTTGAAAATGTTCCATGTGGAGAAGCTGAAAGCTTTTCATTTAAGATGAGGAACAAGACAAGGATGCCCATCTCCCCACTTTTATTCAACGTAGTTCTGGAGGTCCTAGCCACAGCAATCAGACAACACAAAGAAATAAAAGGGATCCAGATTGGCAAGGAAGAAGTTAAACTGTCCCTATTTGCAGAAAACATGATATTGTACATAAAAAGCCCTAAAGAATCCACTCCAAAACGACTAGATCTAATATATGAATTCAGCAAAGTTGCAGATACAAAATTAATACATAGAAATCTATTGCATTCCTATACACTACCTATGAACTAGCAAAAAGAGAAATCAGGAAGACAATTCCATTCACAATTGCATCAAAAAGAATAAAATATCTAGAAATAAACCTAACCAAAGAAGTGAAAGACCTAGACTCTGAAAACTACAAGATACTCATGAGAGAAATTAAATAAGATACCAACAAATGGAAACACATCCCGTGCTCATGGATAGGAAGAATTAATATTGTCAAAATGGCCATCCTACCCAAAGCAATTTACAGATTCAATGCAATCCCTGTCAAAATCCCTATCATCAACGTTTTTCAGTAAACTAGAGCAAATAATCCTAAAATTCATATGGAACCATGAAAAATCCCAAATAGCCCAAGCAATCCTGAGAAAGAAGAGGAAAGCTGGGGGAATTACTCTCCCTGACTTCAAGCTCTACTATAAAGCTCCAGTAATCAGTTCTGGCATAAGGACAGACTCATAGATCAATGTAACAGAATAGAGAGCCCAAATATAAACCCATGCATATATGGCCAATTAATATATGATAAAGGATCCGTGAATATACAATGGGAAAAAGTCTCTTCAATAACTGCTGTTGGGAAAACTGAACAGTTACATGCAAGAGAATATAACTGGATTACTGTCTAACTGCATATACAAAAGTAAAATCAAAGTGGATTAAAGACATAAATTAAGACAAGAAACCATAATACTCTAAGAAGAAAACATAGGCAAAAATCTTTTGAAAATAAGCATGAGCCATTTTTTCCTGGACACATCTCCTCAGGCAAGGGAAACAAAATAAAAAATGAACAAGTGGGACTACATCAAACTACAAAGCTGTACAGCAAAGGACAACATCAACAGAACAAAAAGGCATCCTACAACATGGGAGAATCTAGTCATAAATAATTTATGTAATAAGGGTTAACATTCAAAATGTATAATTAAGTCATACAACTCAACACCCAAAGAAAACAAATAACCCAATTAAAATATGGACAGAGGACCTGAACATTTTTCCAAAGAAGAAATATAAATGGCCAACAGGTACATGAAAAGATGCCCCACATCACCAATTATCAGGAAAATGCACACAAAACCACAATGACATATCACCTCACAACAGTATGAATGGCCACTATACAAAAGACAAGAAATAACAAGGGTTGGTGAGAATGTGGACTGTGAAACCTCCTACACTGTTGGTTGGAATGTAAATTAGTGCAGCCACTATGGAAAGCAGTATAGAGCTTCCTCAAAAAACTAAAAATCGTGGATTAAAGATGGCAGCATGAGAGGTGAGACAGAGACCTCCTTCTAAAACCACATATAACATGAAAATATAATTAATACAACTAATCCTGAAAGAGCAACAGGAAAGAAGGCTGCACCAGACTGCATATACCTGGAGAAAAAAGCAGACCTCACCGAACAGGATAACATATCGCAAGCTGTGACCCAGCAGGACCCAAGCCCTTCCCTGACACCAGCTCACTGGCAGGAGGAAGAGAAACAGAGCCGGGAGGGAGTGAAGGCCTGGGACTGCTGAACACCTAGACATGGAGATCTTCTCTGGGAGAACAAACCTACATTGCATGGTGCTCTGGTGATTACTGGGGTTGGAAAGCTAAGACAGGCGGAATACCTGGAGAGACAGAGATTCCAGCTGCTTGTGGAAAACAGGAATTCATATCCAGCTGAGCTGGGCAGGTGGTCTGAGAGACTTTCTAAAAGCAAGAGGGCTGGTAAAGGGGCCAGGATTCCTCAGAGATTACTGCTCAGGAGAAAGGACAGGTACACAAAATTGTCTGGGTGCATACTGCCCTACAGGTTGGGAACTTAAATGATCTTCAGGTGCTCCATCCCCCTGGATGGCTACGCAGCTCCAAGGCCCCCACCATAATACAGAGCCTACTGTGCCTACCTCCTGGCTAGCCTGCACCTGGCTCAAAAACCGGCAGCCCCTGCCCTGTTGTCAGGACAGCCAGAGGGAAGCCCCGCCTATGGCAGGTACAAACAAAAAACATAGAGGCTTACACCTGTGTTCAGCCCACTGATTCTGGAAGTGGAGACAGACAAAACAGCCTGGAAACAGGAAACAGCTTTTTCCTCACCCCAGGCACCAGTACCACTCCCCTGTGAACCCTGACATAGCTCCAGGGGCTGAGCAGCCCCAGAGAGCAGAGCTTCTAGACACTAGAGGCACCACATTCAAATATGAAACATCGAAGGAACCTGGTTCAGAGCAAAATCTCAACATCAGAGAAAGGACTGAGTGAGACTGAATTAATAAATCTTCCTAAAAGAGATTTTAAAATAAAAATTATAAACATACTCATGGAAGTACAGAAAAATAATCAAGAACCCAGGAATGAATTTAGGATGGAGATCCAATAATTGAAGAGCACAATGGAAGTTATTAAAAGCAGATTAGATATGGTGGAGATTATAAATGAAATAGAAACTAGGGAAGAGGTATACAAAGAAGCTGAGGCACAGAGAGAAAAAAGGATCTCTAGGAATGAAAGAACACGGAGAGAATGGTGTGACCAATCCAAACGGAATAATATTCGTATTACAGGGGACCAGAAGAAGAAGAGAGAGAAAAAGGGATAGAAAGTGCCTTTGAGGAAGTAATTGCTGAAAAATTCCCCAGTCTGGGGAAGGAGATAGTCTTTCAGGCCATGGAGGTGGACAGATCTCCCAACACAAGGGACCCAAGGAGGACACCACCAAGACATATAATAATTAAAATGGCAAAGATCAAGGATAAGGACAGACTATTAAAAGCAGCCAGAGAGAGATATAAGATCACATACAAAGGAAAACCCATCAGGCTATCATCACACTTCTCAGCAGGAACCTTACAGGCCAGAATATAATTAATACAACTAATCCTGAAACAGCAACAGGAAAGAGGACTGTGCCAGACAGCATGATATATTTAATGCAATGAAACAGAAGGGACTTGAACCAAGAATACTTTATCCCGCAAGATTATCATTTAAATTTGAAGGAGGGATTAAACAATTTCCAGATAAGCAAAAGCTGAGAGAATTTAGCTCCCACAAACCATCTCTACAGTGTATTTTGGAGGGACTTCTATAGACGGAAGTGTTCCTAAGATTAAATAGCTGTCACCAGAGTTAATAAAAAGGGATAGACAAAGAGTATAGAAAATGATACCTAATATATAAAGAAGGGAGGAGAAGAAAAAGGAGGAGAAAAAAATCTTTAGATTGTGTTTGTAATGGCATACTAAGTGAGTTAAGTTAGACTCTTAGATAGTAAGGAAGTTACCCTTGAACCTTTGGTAACCATGATAAAGCCTGCAATGGCAATAAGTACATACTATCGATAATCACCCTAAATGTAAATGGTCTGAATGCACCACTCAAAAATAGAGTCACTGAATGGATAAAAAAGCAGGATGTAGATCCTAGATTAAAGATGGCGGCATGAGAGGTGAGACACAGGCTTCCTCCTAAAATCACATATAATATGAAAATATAATTAATACAACTAATCCTGAAACAGTAACAGGAAAGAGGACTGCGCCAGACTGCATACACCTGGAGAAAAGAGCAGACCTCACAGAGCAGGGTAAGGTACCAAAGCTGTGGCCCGGCGGGACCCAAGCCCTTCCCCCACCCCAGCTCACCAACGGGATGAAGAGAAACAGAGCAGGAAGGGAGTGGAGGCCTGGGACTGCTGAATAACTAGCTCTGGAGATCTTCTCTGGGAGCACAACCTACATTTCATGGTGCTTGCATGATACTCTTGTGATTATGGGGTTGGAAAGCTAAGACAGGCAGAATTCCTGTAGAGACTGAGATTCCAGCTGCTTGTGGAAAGCAGGGATCCATATCTGGCTGCTCTGGGACAAAAGAAAGGTGGGCAGTCTGAGAGACTTCACAACAAGGAAACACTTAGCAAGAGGGCTGCTATACTGACAGGGATTGCACAGAGCTTACTGCTCAGGAGAGAGACAGGTAGACAAAATTGTCCAGGTGCACTCTGCCTAGGAGGTTGGGAGGTTTGCCATATAGACTCTCATATTTAAGGAGGAAAAAGAAATCTTCCTTCTAGGACGATCTTCAGGTGCTCAAGCTCCCTGGCTGGTACAGAGCTCCAAGGACCCCCTCCGTGATATGCAGCCTACTGTGCCTTTCTCCCAGCCAGCCCCACCTGGCTCGCAAACCGGCAAACCCTACCCTGGCATTAGACAAGCAAGAGGGAAGATCTATCTACAGAAACTACAAATACAAAGTATAGAGGCTTATACCTGTGTGCTCGGCCCACTGGTTCAGACAGTGGAGACAGGCATAGCAGCTGGGAAGCAGGAAACAACTCTTTCCTCCCCCCAGGCACCAATACCACTTCCCTGCGACCCCCGGCATTGCTTCAGGTGCTGAGCAGCTCCAGAGAGTAGAGCTTCTGGGCACTAGAGGGAGCCATATACAAATATGAAACGCCAAAAGAACCTGGTTCAGAGTAAAATTATTAATACGACTCCTAAGAAAGATTTAAATGCCATCGACCTCATGACTCTTCCTGAAAGGCAGTTCAAAATAAAAATCATTAACATGCTCATGGAGGTACGGAAAGATATTCAAGAACTCAGAAATGAATTCCAGTCGGAGACCCAATTGTTGAAGAGCACAATGGAGGGTATTAAAAGCAGATTGGATACAGTGAGCAGATGATAAATTAAATAGAAACTAGAGAAGAGGAATACAAAGAAGCTGAGGCACAGAGAGAAGAAAGGATCTCTAGGATTGAAAGAATATTGAGAGAACTGTGTGACCAACCCAAACAGAACAATATTCACATTGTAGGGGTACCAGAAGAAGAGAGAGAAAAAGGGATACAAAGTGTCTTTGAGGAGGTAATTGTTGAAAAATTCCCTAATCTGGAGAAGGAGACAGTCTCTCAGGCCATGGAGATGCACAGATCTCCCAACACAAGGGACTCAAGGAAGACAACACCAAGACATATAGTAATTGAAATGGCAAATATCAAGGATAAGGACAGACTATTAAAAGCAGCCAGAGAGAGAAATAAGATCACATACAAAGGAAAGCCCATCAGGCTATCATCCGACTTCTCAACAGAAACCTTACAGGCCAGAAGGGAGTGGCAGGATGTATTTAATGCAATGAAGAAAAGGGCCTCGAACCAAGATTATTTTATCCGGCAAGATGAATATTTAAATTTGAAGGCGGGATTAAACAATTTCCAGATAAGCAAAAGCTGAGAGAATTTAGCTCCCACAAACCATCTCTACAGTGTATTTTGGAGGGACTGCTATAGATGGAAGTGTTCCTATGGTTTAATAGCTGTCACCAGAGGTAATAAAACCACAGTAAAGAAAGTAGAACCCCTAATTATTAAGCAAATGCAAATTTAAATTAACTATCCTCAAAGTCAATCAAGGGACAAAGAGTACAGAATATGATACCTAATATATAAAGAATGGAGGAGGAAGAAAAAGGAGGAGAAAATAAAAAAAGAACCTTTAGATTGTGTTTGTAATGGCATATTAAGTGAGTTAAGTTAGACTCTTAGATAGTAAGGAAGTTAACCTTGAACCTTTGATAACCACGAATCTAAAGACTGCAATGGCAATAAGTACATACCTATCGATAATTACCCTAAATGTCAATGGACTGAATGCACCAATCAAAAGACATAGAGTCACTGAATGGATAAAAAAACAAGACCCATTTAATGCTGCCTACAAGAGACTCACTTTAAACCCAAAGACATACACAGACTAAAAGTGAAGGGATGAAAAACGATATTTCGTGCAACTAATGGGGAGAAAAAAGCAGGTGTTGCAGTACTTGTATCAGACAAAATAGACTTCAAAACAAAGAAAGTCAGAAGAGACAGAGGACATTCCATAATGATAAAAGGGTCATACTAACAAGAAGATATAACCATTACAAATATCTGTGCGCCCAACACAGGAGCACCTACATATGTGAAACAAATACTAACAGAATTAAAAGGAGAAATAGAATGCAATGCATTCATTCTAGGAGACTTCAACACTCTACTCACTATGAAGGACAGATCAACCAGACAGAAAATAAGTAAGGAGAGAGAGGCACTGAACAACACAATAGAACAGATGGACCTAACAGACATTTACAGAACTCTACACCCAAAAGCAGCAGAATACGCATTCTTCTCAAGTGCACATGGAACATTATAAGAATAGATCATATACTAGGCCACAAAAAGAGCCTCAGTAAATTAAAAAAGATTGAAATTGTACCAACTAGCCTCTCAGACCACAAAGGTATGAAAGAAGAAATAAATTATTCAAAGAAAATTAAAAATCCCACAAACACATGGAGGCTTCACAACATGCTCCTAAATAACCAATAGATCAATGACCAAATAAAAACAGAGATCAAGCAATATATGGAGACAAATGACAACAATAATTCAACACTGCAAAATCTGTGGGACTCAGCAAAGGCCATACTAAGAGGAAAGTATGTAGCAATACAGACCTACCTTAGGAAAGAACAATCCCATATGAGCAGTTTAAATTCACAATTAATGAAACTAGAAAAAGAACAAATGAGGCCCAAAGTCAGTAGGAGGAGGTGTTTGGGTTTCTAGCCTCTCTCCCATCGGTCCTGCTCACGGTCAGGACTACAGCCCTTTGTGTTATAAGCTCTTTCTGTTGCAAGCTCTTTCGTAATCCTCTGAGCCAATGGAGGGAAAGGAAGGGAGAGAGAGGCACGCCCCAACAGGCGAAGCAAGGGAGGTAAGTGCCGACTGTCTGCCCGTTCCCGCCACCGCCGCTGCCCGCCGCCGCCGCTGCCCGCCGCCGCCGGAGACAATCAGAAATGACAGGAAGTTCAGTCGAAGCAAGAACTCGTTTATTGGGGCTCAGGGCACGGAATATATAGGGTGAAGTCTCTCCTGATTGATTACACCTATGCTAATAAAGCGACTTTCAATTTTCCAATCACGCACAGAGTTGTGCGCATGCGCAGCTGTCTCTGACGTAAGAAGCGGACCAGAGTGGGTGCAGCTAAACCCCAGGGGGCTTTCAGCCGGCCACCCCTGCGGCGCTGCTGAGTTTTCAGCAGCCATCTTTGGCGTGGCTGAGATTTAATTTAAAGGCAGTTCCCCACAAGGAGGGACACAATAAAGGTTAGAGCATAAATAAATAAAATCGAGAAGAATAAAACAATAGAAAGAATCAATGAAAGCAAGAGCTGGTTCTTTGAGAAAATAAGCAAAATAGATAAATCCCTAGGCATATTTTTCAAGAAAAAGAGTCTGCTCACATAAACTGAATCAGAAAGGAGAAAGGAAAAATCACTACAGACACCACAGAAAAACAAAGAATTATTAGAGAATACTATGAAAAATTATATGATAACAAACTGGATATCCTAGAAGAAATGGACAACTTTCTAGAAAAATACAACCTTCCAAGGCTGACCCAGAAAGAAACATAAAATCTGAACAGACCAATTACCAGCAATGAAATTGAACTGGTAATCAAAACCTACCTAACAACAAAACACCTGGACCAGATGGCTTCACTGCTGAATTTTATCAAATATTTAGTGAAGACCTAATACCCATCCTCCTTAAAGTTTTCCAAAAAGTAGAAGAGGGAATACTTCCAAACTCATTCTATGAGGCCAGCATCACTCTAATACCAAAACCAGGCAAAGACATCCCCACCCCAAAAAGAAAATTACAGACCAATATCCCTGATGAACATAGATGCAAAAATACTCAACAAAATATTAGCAAACTGAATTAAAAAATACATCAACAGGATCATCCATCATGATTAAGTAGGATTTATTCCAGGGATGCAAGGATGGTACAACATTTGAAAATCCATCAACATCATCCACCACATCAACAAAAAGAAGAACAAAAACCACATCATCATCTCCATAGATGCTGAAAAATCATTCGACAAAATTCAACATCCATTCATGATAAAAACTCTCAACAAAATGAGTATAGAGGACAAGTACCTCAACATAATAAAGGCCACATATGACAAACCCACAGCCAACATTATACTTAACAGCGAGAACCTGAAAGCTTTTCCTTTAAGATCGGGAACAAGACAAGGATGCCTACTCTTCCCACTTCTTTTCAACATAGTACTGGAGGTCCTAGCTACAGCAATCAGACAACACAAAGAAATAAAAGGGATCCAGATTGGCAAGGAAGAAGTTAAACTGTCCCTGTTTGCAGATGACATAATATTGTACATAAAAAACCCCCTAAAGAATCCACTCCAGAACTATTAGATCTAATATGTGAATTCAGCAAAGTTGCGGGATACAAAATTAATGCACAGAAATCTGTGGCATTCCTATACACTAACAATGAACTAGCAGAGAGAGAAATCAGGAAAACAATTCCATTCACAGTTGCATCAAAAAGAATAAAATACCTAGGAATAAACCTAACCAAGGGAGTGAAAGACCTATACTCTGAAAACTACAAGACACTCATGAGAGAAATTAAAGAAGATACCAATAAATGGAAACACATCCCGTGCTCATGGATAGGAAGAATTAATATTGTCAAAAAGGCCATCTGCCTAAAGCAATCTACAGATTCAATGCAATTCCTATCAAAATACCAACAGCATTCTTCCACAAACTAGAGAAAATCATTCTAAAATTAATGTGGAACCACAAAAGACCCCGAAGAGCCAAAGCAATCCTGAGAAGGAAGAATAAAGCTGGGGGGACTATGCTCCCCAACTTCAAGCTCTACTACAAAGCCACAGTAATCAAGATAATTTGGTACAGGCACAAGAACCGACCCATAGACCAGTGGAACAGACTAGAGAGCCGAGATATAAACCCAAGTGTATATGGTCAATTAATATATGATAAAAGAGCCATGGATATAGAATGGGGAAATGACAGCCTGTTCAATAAATGGTGTTGGCAAAACTGGACAACTACATGCAAGAGAATCAAACTGGATTATTTTCTAACCCCATACACAAAAGTAAACTCAAAATGGATCAAAGACCTGAATGTAAGTCATGGAATCATGACACTCTTAGAAGATAACATAGGCAAAAATCTCCTGAATATAAAAATGAGCAACTTTTTTCTGAACACATCTCCTTGAGCAAGGGAAACAAAAACAAAAATGAACACATAGGAGTACACCAAACTTAAAAGCTTCTGTACAGCAAAAGACACCATCAGCAGAACAAAAAGGCATCCTACAGTATGGGAGAATATATTTGTAAAAGACATATCCGACCAGGGGTTAACATCCAAAACATATAAAGAACTCACATGCCTCAACACACAAAAAGCACATAACCTGATTAAAAAATGGGCAGAGGATATGAACAGACAATTCTCCAAAGAAGAAATTCAGATGGCTAGCAGGCACATGAAAATATGCTACAGATCATTAAATATCAGAGAAATGCAAATAAAAACCACAATGAGATATCACTTCACACCAGTTAGGATGGCCAGTATCGGAAAGACTAAGAACAACAGATGCTGGTTAGGATAAGGAGAAAGGGGAACCCTCCTACACTGCTGGTGGGAATGTAAGCTAATTCAACCATTGTGGAAAGCAGTATGGAGATTCCTCAACAAACTAAAAATAGGAATACCATTTGACCCCAGAATTCCACTCCTAGGAATTTACCAAAAGAATATAATTTCTCAGATTAAAAAAGACATATGCACCCCTATGTTTATCGCAGCACTATTTACAATAGCTAAGATATGGAAGCAACTTAGTGTCCATCAGTAGATGAATGGATAAAGAAGAAGTGGTACTTATACACAATGGAATACTACTCAGCCATAAGGAAGAAACAAATTCTACAATTTGCAACAGCATGGATGGAGCTGGAGGATATTATGCTCAGTGAAATAAGCCAGACGGAGAAAGACAAGTATCAAAATATTTCCCTCATTTGTGGAGTACAACAACGAAGCAAAACTGAAGGAATAAAACAGCAACAGACTCACAGACTCCAAGAAGGGACTAGCGGTTACCAAAGGGGAGGGGTGGGGGAGAGTGAGTGGGGAGGGAAGGAGAAGGGGATTGTGGGGTATTATGATGGGCACACATGGTGTGAGGTGATCAGGGGGAAGACAGGGTAGCACAGAGAAGGCAAATAGTGACTCTGTGGCATCTTAGTACACTGATGGGCAGTGACTTCAATGGGGTACAGGGGGAAATGATAACAGGGGTGAATGTAGTAACCACATTGTTTTTTCATGTGAAACCTTCATAAGAGTGTATATCAATAATACCTTAATAAAATAAAATAAAATAACTAAAAATAGAAATACCATAGGGCACAGTAAGTCCAATTCTACGAATTTACCTGAAGAGAATAAAATCCCTGATTCAAAAAGATATATGTACCCCTATGTTTATTGCCGCATTATTTGTTAGCCAAGATATGGAAATACCAAAGTGTCCATCAATAGATGAATAGAAAAAGATGATGTGGTTCACATACACAATGGACTGTTATTAAGCCATAAAAAAGAAATAAATCCTGCTATTTGTGACAACATGGGTGGACCTAGAGGGTATCATGCTGAGTGAAATAATCCAGGTGGAGAAAGACAAATGCCCTAGGATTTCACTTATTTGTGGAATCTAAAAACGAAACAAAATGAACAAAATAGCAGGAGTCTCATAGACACTGAGAAATGACTAGTGTTACCATGGTGGATGGGTTGAGGTGTGTGGGTGGGAAAGCGAGGGAGATCAAGGGGCACAAATATCCTCAATCATAATATAAGTTGGTCACGGGGATGGAAGTGCAGCTTGGAGAATACAGCCAAGGATTCTGTAACAGCTTCCTATGTTGACAGATAGTAACTGCCCTACTTGAGGTAAGGACTTAATAATATGGGTAACTGTCGAACCACTGTGTTTTATACTTAAAACTAATGTAAGATTGTATATCAACTATACTTCAATTAATAAAAACAAAAACAAACAAAAAAGACAAAGGTATCTAGTAAAAACAAATACAAACTGGCTCCAGAAAGCATATGCTAAGGGCTAAGTGCTGCAATGAACAAGGGTTGCCATGGTCTCTGAGCAGGGAGCTCGGTCTGGGCGATGGTGATCGGTGAAGCTGAGAGGGTCCATAAATAGCATGACCATTTATCTCAGTTTACTCAGGAGAGCTCCAATTTATTATCTCAGTGTAATTATTAATAGTGCCTCCTTTAATGAAACTCTCAAAAATCCTGATTTGGACAATAAATTATATGGTGATACTAGTCATGAGGGCCATCTGACCTGTCTCATATGGAGGTAAGGGCCTCGCATTTGAATACTGGACATTAACTCCACATAACGGTCAACACTTAAGGAGCAAGTATTATGTGTAGAATATAGATTGAGAGCTTTACACATATGATTTACTTAATCCTCATCCCAACCCTGTTTCATTATTCCCGTTTTACAGATGAAGAAACTAAAGGACAGAGAGAGAGAAGAAATTTCCCAAGATCTCACAGAGACTAAGTGATAGAACCCGGATTCAATCTGAGGCCCTCCGATTGAATTCATTCATAGAGGTTGGATTCAGAGTTCAATACACTCACAGAAGCTAACGTTTAAAATATTACACACTTGTAACCCTTCAACTTTTCACTCTAATGGGAAACTCAAAATTAAAAAAAAAAAACTGAAGTGTCTGGGTCTATCTCAGCCTCACAGAGGCTCTGTAAAGGTCCCAGGTAAGGTGAGGTGGAGCAAAAGGGCTTCCCAGGTTGACACCCAAGAGGAAGGTGATAGTTTGGGGGAATTAGAAGTTTCCAGCATGGAGTCACACTGCTGGGAATCCAAGAATGCCAGGCTAAAGAAGCAGGATAGTTTATTTTCCAATAAAAAGGGAGAGCTTTTGGCAACTTTCTACTTTGGAGACAGTACAGGCATACCTCAGAGATATTGTGGGTTCAGTTCCAGACCACCGAAGTAAGACAAATATTCCAATAGCGAGTCAAATTAATTTTCTGGTTTCCTCGTTGTGGGTAAAGTGGGGTTCCTATGGCCAGGATTCTCACTGAACTTAAATGTAACTGGCCTGTTGCTATGCTACGGCTTCCACACCTTTAGGCAATAAGCCATTATTGTGTTAATATAAAGAGTTCCACCCAGTGCTTGGTGCCAGAAGGGGTGGCGAGGCTGTAGGAGAGCAGAGTGGAGGCTAGAGCGGTGGCATCGCCGAGGACAGAGGCCCAGAGGACGGCTGTGCGGACGGCTGTGCGGGACGGCTGTGCGGGACGGCTGTGCAGAGGGGCCCAGAGGTAGAGACCGGCTTGCTGCATTCGAAGCAGCAGTGATAACACAGACTCGCTCTGAGTGAATGGGATTTTAGTGACTGACCTGCCACGTGGAAATAAAGTTGGGTATAACCTTTTCACCCCAAGAACCCTTTGCCGTAAATTTCTTTGGTCACAGTGAATCTATAGCGAACTTGCCTGGAGCTGAAACTCATTTGCAAGACACTGGTATACCTAAAAGTTATGTTTACACTATAGTGTAATCTATTAAGTGTGCAATACAACAGTTTCCTAGGGACGCCCTTTCTTCTCCCCATAACTGGAACTTGCAGGTCCTTGGAATACTGGCATTTCCAGGACTTGGCGGGCCAGAGGGCCCTCATTGCACCCTCCCGGCCGCACTGCAAAATGCTACAAACAATGGCCGGGACCTGCCCAATCGTGGTGTCGAAGGCCAGGCCAGGAGGTCTCGGAGAGGAAGAGTATAGGTGCTGGGTTTGACAGGCGAGGGAGCAGAGGCCGGCTGCCCTTTGGCAAAGAAAATTGCTCCTCTGCAGCCGCCGTAGCCAAGCCGGAAGTGCAGTCGGGCAGCTTTTCTCGTCAGCAGGGACAGAAGAGATCGGGCATGGCTGACAGCACGAGTCTTGAAGCTCCGCTGTGCTCTGAGCAGTTCGGCTCCGGGGCGGCCCGGGGCTGCCACGCCGCCGCCGACGGGAGCCTGCAGTGGGAGGCCTGGGGGCGGCGCAGGTGGGGGCTCTCCGGGGCCTTCACAGTGAAACCCGAAAAACAAGATGGGGGCGGGGGGGCGGCTCCCGGGGCCGCCTCACCACCTCTATCTGGTCTCCTGGCTGTGTTCCTGCCGCACGGTTACCCCGATAGCGTCAGCACAGACTATCTGCCCTACCAGCTGTGGGATTCTGTGCAGGTCAGCCCGGCTGGCTTGGGGAGGGGGCGGCGTATAACCGATGATAAGGGAGACAATGTGGGCCACCTCTCCCCACTTACAGACTGGAAACGGAGGCCCAGGAGCGGAGTTTTGATACATACCAAGTCACGCTCCTAGGAGGGCCGACTATAGAGCTTAAATCTCCATGTTTCTGCACCTACTCCTAACCCCACTTATTTTCTTTTCCAGGCCTTTGCTTCCAGCCTTTCCGGCTCCCTTGCCACCCACGCAGTCTTGGTGGGCATAGGGGTGGGGGACGCAAAAGCCTCTGTTTCAGCTGCCACGGCCACCTGGTTGGTGAAAGGTGAGCTGAGCCCCTGGACCCTCACTTATCGCTGCCATCCCTCTGGCCCCTTCATTTTCTTGGGACCGGGAAGCCCAGCACTTCCTTTCCGCTTCTCCCAGTGTCTGGTCTCTACTTCTGGGCTGTGATGTGTGTGTGGACTCGCGCCTGATTAGGTTCAGGACCCAGGTTTCCCTAGTGCCAAGAACAGTACCTTGTACCCTTTAAAAAAAAAAAAAGCAGAATTCAAGTACGTACATTTTAAAGATTTTTATTGGCATTATGCAGTAATTAATTAGTTGCCCATCACTGGAATACCCTCATCCCGTGCCCCAGCTTAGCAGCTGCACTCTATTCCCCATGCATATTGTTCAGAGTCCCTAAATCATCTAGAGCCCAGATCTAAAGCCCCTTCCCATTTACCCCTAGTCTCTTTGTAAGACTACAGCTATTGAATAAAACTGCTAGCTGTTTGGGATGTGGAATTGGTTAGTTCTAAAATTAAATAATTTTGTAGTTGGTCTTGAGTAGGAGAGAGGAGGTTAGGGGAAGGTGAATGGCATTTTAGATCCTCTAGGATACTAGATGATGCTATAAGTAATAACTATAGTAACCATGTTGAATATGTACAGCTTTTTGAGAAACCACTAAAAAAAAAGATTGATACCATGCCACTTACAGAATAAAGTTGTGAAGAAAAGGGAAATTGCCAATGTTGCCATCAGCAGGGCTCATGGCTCTCTTTCCACTCTCCTTTGTCTCACTACAGTTCCCAGTGGGGATTTAAATCAGACCCAAAGTAAGCCTCATTCTGTTCCTAGCGGCCCCCTGGCCCCATCTCTGGTGAACCTCCCTGGATCTTCTGGAGATTCAGGAGGCTCCTTAACACCCGTACCATTAAGCTTTACCAGTAAGACTAAGCAGACTGGCCAAATGTGCATCATCTCTGGAAAGAAGCTCTTTCTCACATATCAGCGGAGAAGTGGTGGTGATCTGTGGCTTGTCTTCATTGTCTGTTCTTTTAATAATACTAGTTCACACAAAACAGCCAGTCTTTAAAGGTACTGATCTAGTCTTCACAATAGCTCTAAGGTAGGTATTGTCATTATCCCCATTTTATAGAGGAGAAAACTGAGGCACAGAACAATAACTTGCCCAGGGCTACAGCCACTAAATTGTAGGGCATGAATTTGAACCCAGGAGGTTTAGTCCCAGAGTACATTTCAGTACCACCAAACTTCTTAATTTGGATCTTTTCCGTTGCTCTCCTGTTGGCTAAGTATTGGAATGCTGTACCAGCTTGGGTCAGTAGTTTGTTTTCATGTCATTTCTAAGCATCCTAGTCTTACAACCAACATGTTGTCTGTATATGTCTTCAGATTACTAAGAACAAAGTAAGAACACTTTAAAATACGGAAAAAAAATGCACTTACTTAAGAGCCTGTTGTTGATATGAAAGGAAGCTCTCTTAAATTAGAAAGGCTTTTACAAACTCATTTTCCTCAAACATTGGAAATTTGAGCTTTATATAAGAAACTCCCTTGGAATTTTTGATATGGTCATTTTCACTTACAGATCTTTTAATGGAACATGATTTTAAATGTCAGAACTATAGTAGCAGCTAATATTTTGACAGTCTCCTGTATGCTGGCATTGTGCACACTTACATGTAAGAAAATTTTACTGTGCTGGATACAGTCTTCAGGTAGCTTAGTCTCTGCAACAGCCATATTAGGTAGATGCCGTTACTAATAAGTTTTTCAGAGGGGGAAAGCTGAGGCACCAAGAGGCTTAGTAATTTACCTAAGGTAATTTAGGGCCAGGAATTGGACCCAACAAACTGATTCCTGAGTCCCACTCTTAACAAACACTCTCTTGCCAAATAGGATTTTAGAGTGGGAAGGGTAGGTGGGAATTAAGTTTCCTAATCTAGTGGACAATGTTGACTTTCAGAAAATAGGGAGGGTATGTGTCATTGTTGCATTATTGTATCCTAGTGTCAACCTCCAGATTCTGACAAGGGCCCCGAGGCTGGCTCTGAGGAAAGATAAAATGTAGGCCCCTTTTCTGCCCAGTGCCCTTGTATCCAGAACATTCACCTTATTGGATATGAGTGGGCAGTCGAAGGGAAGAGAAATAGAGTCTGGCCCATTGTGCTCTCTCTCAGCCCCTAAAAGTAATCTTGCCATATTCAGAGACACTAAGTTGGTCTAATATAAGAATCTTAAATGGAACACAGAAAGTTTTGCACAGAATAAAATGTGCTTGAAGGGAAGAGGGTAAGATGAGTGATGGAGGAGGCCTTGTAAGGCTACTCTGATGAGTATTACTTCCAGGGACACATAGAGGACTGAAATGGAGAAGCAGAGCAGGCCAGATGAGAAAAACGGGTGTGCACAACGCCTCTTCTGAATGAGGTAGCTGCAGCTCAGTGCCTGCCAGATGTGGTAAGGGAAGGCAGGCCCAGTGTTGCCATGTCTTCAGGTTCTCCAGAAAAGCTGTAAATCCAGAAGACAGTGCCAAGTCAAATGTCCCGCTTTTGTTCACCTATTTTCTCTGAGCTGCATTTGCTTCATCTGTGAAAGGGAATGGTCCTTCCCAAGCTCATAGTATTGCTGTGACGAATGAAAGGCATAGGTGTTTCAGGGGTCTACCACAGTGTTTAGTGGTCTCCCGCAAGTCCAGGGTTGGGTGAAGATATCTGGATAGAAGGTGTCAATGCCCAAGGATGGAGGTTGTGGCAAGGAGTGAGTACATCTGTTGCCTGTAACACCACCTTTGTATGTTGTGGGACAGTCCCAGCCATCCTTCCCACAGCCTAGTTTCCCTTCTTGCATTCCCCACTTAATGGTCCAGGCCCTCAAGTTCAAGCAAGTTTGGAGTCCTTTGCCCACTGTATATGTCCTTTCCCATGCCCTTTGTATGAGGGCTTCCTAGTCATTTGTTATCCCCTTGCTAAACTTAGTGTCACTTGGTGTAAGATAGTCTAAATCAGGAGTTGGCAAACTTTTTGTAAAGGACCAGATTGTATTTTACACTTTGCAGGCTGTATAGTCAGTCACAGCAACTGATTCTGCCATTGTGTCACAAAAACATCCATAGGTAATGTATAAATGAATGGGTACTGCTGTGTTCCAATAAAACTTTATTTTACCAAAACAGGAAGTAGAAGCCAACAGACCACAGTTAACTGATCCTTAGTCTAAATCAGTGTTTTTCATACTGATTGCTATTCTGCTTTACACTGGATGTTGAGCCTGGAACCCCATACCTGACACAGAGTAGTTAGCCAGTAAGCATCTGTTGTGCAGTTGAAGGCCCCTCTGATTCTGGAGCCTTCTCTGGCTCTCCCTAGACTGAGGAGGCCTCTCCCTCTGCCCTGCACCCCAACTTTCTGTCACCAACCTGCAGTTAAGATTCTGTTTACTTAAATTCTAGTGAACCTACTGCCTAACCTATGGGCTAGAATATCAACAGTAACCACTGAACTTTCCACACAGGATTTCCTGGGATTTTTTCCTTTTAATAATTTTACCATATAGATAGAAATGCATAAACACTATATTGTTTAGTATTTGTTATTTTAGAGTCATGAATATTTTACTGTGCTGAATATCATCTTCATGGCTTTTTCATGCAAGATTATACTAGGATTCATCCATTGTGATGTGAGTAGTTGTAGTCCATTGGATTTTCACTGCAGTCTATACACCACTGAGTGACTGTGTTGACTTGGTGTATTCTGTTGATGAGCATTTGCATTATTCCCGGTTCCTTCTGTTTTGAACAGTGCTGCAGAGAATGATCCTGGGCCATGTCTCCTGGTATGTTTGGGTACCTAGTTCTCTTGGGAACATACTGAGGAGCTACTAAGTTGAGGCCCTTAAGACCCCATCACACAGCTTTGTCTATCCAGAACTTAGACCAGACTGAGCTCCCAAGAGCAGTGACCCAGGGTAATCAGCCATTTCAGTGCCAGAATCTGCCAGAGCCCACAAGCTCCAAGGCTCGTCCTTGTTTCTCACCAGTGCCTCTCTCCTCAGATTCAACTGGCATGCTGGGCCGCATCATCTTCGCTTGGTGGAAGGGGTGAGTTTGTCTTCTTGGTCAGCAGACTTGGCCAGCCTCCCCAGATAGGGGTCATGTCTGTCTCAGACCTGGCTGTATTTTAGTTCCCCCTCCTGCCAGTCTGCAGACAGGAAATTTAGCATTTACATCATCAGGGCTAAGGAGTCTTTAGTGATTACCCAGTCCAGGTGGCTTGCCTAGGGTCACCTAGCAATGAAGCCACAGGGCTGTTGCCATGATCTAATTTGCCTTCAAGAGCACTGATTTG
Source organism: Phataginus tricuspis (assembly GCA_029783875.1). Lineage (NCBI taxonomy): Eukaryota > Metazoa > Chordata > Mammalia > Pholidota > Manidae > Phataginus > Phataginus tricuspis. The sequence continues at coordinate 8,296,424 of JAQQAC010010882.1, forward strand.
CCACTCTGCTGCCCATCATGGGAAAACACAGCCACAAGGCTCCAGTGTCCTCTGTTTGCTTGTTGGAAGAGAAGCGTGAACAAGACAGTGCCTAAGTCAAAAGGAATGGCTTATTCCAGAGGCTACTTGGGTGGCTTAGACACTTGGTTGGGTTTTGTTGACCTGAAGTGAGGAGTGGGCTTGGGCCCTCAGGTGTCTGTCCCACATGGAATCAGCATTACCATTTCCTAGAAGATAGTAAGGATCTTGTGCTGCCTGCTTCCTCCTCAAGTCAGTTTTGAGTGATTAGGACCTCAGGAGTAATTTAGTATCTGCCATTAGTTGGGTTGTGAGGTTCAGTGAAAGAGTTTATGCAAAGTGCTTAGCATGTTGTATGGCACATAATAAGTGCTCAGTAAACATTCGCTGCTGTTGACAGCTTTGTGCCTCACAAGCTCTCTGTATATCATCTCTAATCCTTAGAACAACTTGTAGAGTAGGATTGAATGTGTCCATTTTACAGATATGAAGCAGGCTTAAAAGAGGGAAATTAGTCACATAGCTTCTAACTAGTGAAATGGGATTTGAACCTAAAGCCTGTAGTCTTTCTACAGTATCAGGCTACTTTATTAGGCAGAGCCCTAGACCAGGCCCATATGTTCTTGTCCTGCCTTTGCCACATATACCCTCAGGAGCTGACCATGTGTGTCCCATATCCCACCCAGGAATGCTCCTTTTACCTCCAGGAGACTTCAGATTAAGGGTTTGCTGCAAATTGTGAGCTGGGCTGGGGCTGCAACATCTCCTGCCACTGGACTGTTGGAGAAGTGGTCCCCAGGTGTTTGTGCATGGGCCAGGAGTCACTCTGCCAAGCAGAAGAGGCAGCCATCTTCTTATGGAATAGAAATTTCCTAGGCCTGGATATCAGAGCCTGGTTCTTTCTCCTGGCCTTTTTCCCTCACTTTCCATGTGATTGAAGTCATATTCCTTTTTAGGGCTGGTTATCTGTAACATGCAGGGGTTACACTAAATGTAGTATTTACCAATCCAAAGTATGTGACTCCTTGCTGGATACCCTTGATAAAGCAGGAGAATGGGAGGGGAGATGGCAGAGAAACCCAGGGATAACCTTTCCTAAAGGAGAGCTGGAGGGCGGGGAGCACCCAAAAGAAAATTTTTTCCTTGGTGCATCATTGGTTAATAAGGAGGAAACACTGAGTGACCACCAAAGGTCCTCACAGCTAATGGTGGCATTTCAGGCAGCAGTGACAGGGTGTTGGGACAGATGTCTGGCTGGGGTGTGAGTTTTGCTGAGCCCTTTGGACCTTACCTCAGCCTAAAGGATGGCCTGCATTGCCCACAGGATGTGTTTTCTCCTTAATCCAAATTACAATCCAACCTCTCCTCCCTAACAGGAGCAAACTGGACTGTAATGCCAAGCAGTGGAGGTAAGGAAATCTGGAACAGAGGGGAGGAGCATCTTCTATTTTGAAGGTCTCTTAACTCTGACCTGGAACCTCTGATTCTTTTCCCCAGGCTTTTTGCTGACATCCTCAATGATGTAGCCATGTTCCTTGAGATTATGGCTCCCATATACCCAGTGTGTTTCACCATGACCATATGCACCAGCAACCTGGCCAAGGTAGCCACTTCTGGGGCACTCCTGTACCCAAGGTATCTGCCTTGGTGGTGCTGGGTGTAGCTTCAGTTGGGGCTCATAGGTGAGGTCCTGGATCCTGTATTCAAGGCACATCTAGAAGAGTAAATAATTCAGATGTTTCTACTTGGACCATATTTTTTTTATCTTCCTCTAGCCAGACAGCCTCTAGTGCTTAATAGTCAGTCTGTGCAGTGTCTGAAGCCACAGAACTGGTGAGTAAACTAGAGCTGAGAGATAGAAGGGGTGATCCAATGTCAACATTTGGAACCTGTTCCACAGCTACCTTTCATTCTTCCCATCAAGTATTTATTGAATTCCTGTTGCATATTTGGCACAAATATGAGCTCTCCCATCTTTGAAAAAAAATCCACACATAATTAAACAAATGCTTAAAGAATTATAGCTATAGATATTCTAGATGAGAAGTGTAGGGGGCTGCAAGAAGGTCCAGATGAGAAGTGTAGGGGGCTGCAAGAGGGTCCAGATGAGAAGTGTAGGGGGCTGCAAGAGGGTCCAGGTGAGAAGTGTAGGGGGCTGCAAGAGGCTCCAG
>JAQQAC010010882.1:8307559-8365202 GCA_029783875.1 Phataginus tricuspis
CCCCCCCGAGAATGACGAAGGTCTGCACAGTATCCGTGTACATCAGCGCTGCCAGCCCTCCTGCAACAAGTCTGGGTCAGTGGGGAGAGCCCAGACCGGCTGCCCCTAGTACACACGACGTCTTTGTGCCAATTTGAAAAAGGTGCCCCCTTCTAGAGGACAGATTTCCACAAGATGGCCCATTCTCTGGGTTCATGCACTTGGGCATCAGAAGGCAGGGCTTGGTGAGCAGCTTGTGGCTGAGTGGTGCTCCTAGCACAACTCCCGAGCCCGGGGTCCTTCCCTAAGGCCCTGCCATAACCACCTGTCACAGTGTAGATCATGGTGATGCCCAAGAGCGCAATGACAGAGGCATAGATGTTCCAGCCCAGAGCCTGTTGAATGAATACCGCGCCGGAGAACATGTCCACCTTGGGGGAAGAAGCGAGTGAGCAGGTCAGGAACTAGGTCCACCTCTTGCCCAGACTACGTGGCCATGCCTCAAAAGTTCTCATTTTTAGGTGGTCTGGCCTTCCCAGGTCCCACCCAGTGTGGCCGTGGCCCCAGAAACCTATTCTTTCCGGACCCTGCCTCCATCATGGTTTTTAGAGCCCCAGGACCTTCTAGAGAGCTCCACCGATGGTCCCGCCCTTCCAGGGTCCTGCCCCGCCCGCTGTGACCGCGCACCGAAATCTTGGTGAAGATGTACAGAAAAAGCGAGAGCACAGACAGGTAGAGGCGGATACGATGGCCGCCAAAGCGCTTGCGCAGGTACTGTGGCATCGTAATTACTCCCGCGGTCAAGTACACCGGCGCGAAGAGCCAGCCCAGTAGCAGAACCACGAACAGCGCCTGAGGGCACAGGGTTGATAGCTGAGTAACTCCCTGTATGAGATCTCTGAAGGGTCTGAGATCTCTTCATGTACGCACTACTCCAAGGAAAGGTCATGCCTAGGGCCCACAGGACAAAACTTCAGATGATGTCCTGGGCCCTAGATATGAAGGGACAAGGTCTTGACACCTTCTCAGGCCCTTAACTAGCACCCTCCTTTCTTTCACTGGCCATGATCCATGACCAGTCCGTCCCACGATGGTCCCACTCCCCATCTTCCCTACCACCCCAGCCCATGAATCCAAGCACAGACCCCCTCAGCCTGACCCCAGCCTCTGCCAGGAAGGGCTGCCTCCCCTCTCCTCTCCACCCACCAAACCTGTCCCTCAAGGCTCAGCTCAGAGGCCTCCTCCTCCAGGAAGCCCTGAGCTCAAAGCCCTTATCTCCCCAACCCTCAGAGGTGAGCCTCAGTCCCAGAGCTTTGTCTTCTTCCCACTTCTGCAAAACTTTTAATTTGGTCCAGAGGTCCTCACAGGACACAGCTTCAGAGAGCATCAGAACAAGCACCTATCTCTGAGGCTGTTCACCCCACTTCAAGAGAATAATAAATCAAGGCCACAGAGGGTAATGACTGGTCCAGGCTCAAACCACATGTTGGGAGCAGGAACCACCCCTGCCCTAAAAAGTGGTTACCTCCTACATCCCCCTGCCTTTCATCTGGATGTGTGACCCTCCCTTGAAGCCCAACCACACCCCACACACGTAATTGGGAATTCTCACCTCCAGTTTCACACACACACACACACACCTGCCTGGAGCCTCCCCAAGTGTGACCACCCAAGTTCCCACTGTGGGTAGAGGTTATTGGCGAAAAGGGGGCCTCACATTCCACTCAAATCCAGCCACAGCCAAGCCGCTTGCAGCACCAGTCCCTGCCAGGCCCACAAAGTGGCCACTGCCGATGTTGCTGGCAAAGAGAGAGGCTCCAACCTGGGTGACCAGAGGTGGGGGTGAGCCAGGCTGCTTCTCCAGGCCTCCTCCCACTCCACGGCCCAGCCTCTCTCACCGGCCACCACACCATGCTTCGTCCTGCCAGGAAGTAGCCGCCAACGGTGCCTCTGTTGGTTTTGCACATGGACTGGAGGACAGGAGTTGGGGGAGACCTGGGTTCAGGGCATGTCTTTGGACTTCATTAGCCTCCTCAACAAATTCCTCAGGCTTGTTTCCGGCTGAAGATTAACCAGCATTCAGCTTCTCGATGCACCCCACCCCCCAACCTGTAGCCACATTTAGGCTCAGGTAACTGGATACAAGATCAGGGACTGGCCTCTCTGGGTGCCTGGATATATCTCCCGGGAGCTTTAGTTATGGGTTTGGTCAGCCATTATGTAGACAGAGGAACAGAGACCTCATTGAGAAGGCTGTCCCGGATGAAAGTCAACTGACCCCCTCAACTAGCCCAATCCGAAGATGGGAGGACAAGGAATGAGTGTTGGCTGGGCCTCCCTGAGGCTACCAAGGGACATTATTGCCCCCGCCCCAAGTTTCTCTCAAAGATCCAGGCATCCTGTTTCTTCTGCACATGGAGTCTCCTGGAGACTTTTCCCCCAGGCCCCAGAAGCCTGGCTCCCAGCAGCACCTCCCCCGTCCCCAACTTCTCACCCACAAGCCGACACCAATGACCAGCAGGAAATAAGCACCAATAACCAGGATGTCAGCAGGGTTGTCGATTAGGACCCTCTGGTCCCCCAGCCCTGGTACCGAGCCTGCCTCTGTGTGTTCCTCCATTCTGCCCAGGATCTGCCCCTCAAGGGACCAGCCACTGGATTCCCCCAGGGGAAGGATTAATGGTTACCTCAGGGGCAGTGAGCCGACAAGTCCCCCAGGACCTGTCCCCCCTCCCTGGCTTTGTTAAGCTGAATCAGGTCACATCAAGGCTGAAGGCTCGTTCTGGGGAGCCGGACCCTTTCAAGTTCAGGAGTACTGCTCCCTGGGCCATAGCTTCCATCCCTTCCCCCATCTCCGAGGCTCAAAATCACTTCTTTCCTCCCTAAAAATGCCTATAATGCCTACCCTTTAGTCTTGGCCTAGGGAGACTCGCCGAGCCTGCCCACTGGCTCTGAGTAATCCAGAGGGATTGTTTTCATATCCAAACCCGACAGTGTCACTCCCCTGCTCAGAAACTCCCCACTGCTCCTATGATAGTTGGGAGGAGTAGACGCTCCTCGGCCTGATGGTCAAAGCCTTTGGCTCTTGCCCACCCTGCCCCCTGCTCCTCAGTACCAAACCTACAGTGAAATCACATTTACTTCCCACTCCCTTGCCCTGCCCAGTCCATGTGTTTTCATACCCCCAAACACGTGCATAAATTGTGCCTTCTGCTTTGAAAGAGAGGCAGAGGGAGAGGGTCTCCCAAATGGCCAACCCCACTCAGCCTTCAGTCCCCAGCCCATGCCATCTCTTCAGGAAGCACTCTGACTTTTCTAATACAGGTCTGAGGTCGTGTGGTTCTTGTCTGGATCCAGATCTGTCTCCGCAACAGATTAGAGACTCCCCAAGAGCAGGAAACGACCTGATTCATCCCTGGAGCCCACTGCTTGGGACAGGGGCTGCATACAAGAAGGGGCGCAGTGAGGTGGGGTTGGTAAATATCAATACCTCTGCCTTACCAGAAGAACTGACCAGACTAGGATATCTGATTATGGCAACTGGGTTCATGCCTGAGATGGGACATAGAGAATAATATTTAGGGGAATATGATGAGTTATGTTTAAGTAATGCTTTAGTGTGGTCCCTTCAAAAACATACCCTCAGATGAGAATTGGGTGCAAGGATTTTATTGGGGAGATAGCCCCAGAAGGACTTGAAGGAGTAGGGAAGTGAGTCTCAGAGAGCAGCTGGGGAGACTGGGTGTCTGGAAACTGTCTATGTGTGACTTTCCAGGTGGGCCAAGTTGGTATGGGCAGGATACCCATAGTGTCTGCTTCAGGGGCTGATGAATTTGAAGTGCCTGAGAGAAATCCAGGGGCAACTATCAGAGGACACATTGGGGTCACAAGGCCCTTCTTGATGTAGCACCTGTTTTCTCTTTTACCTCATCTACTACTCTTCCCCTTGCTGACTCTAATATAGCCATACTGGCATTCTTTCCTTTCTTCCAATATGCCAAGCTCTTTCTTACCTCCTGGCCTTTGCACGGCAGTTTCCTCTGTCTGGAATGCTCTCCCCAGGTCCTTTGCCTGGATGGTTCTTATTCAACCTTCAAAGTCTCAACTTAGACTTTATATATACATACAGGCCTTCTCTATTACTTAAAGGAATCCCTTTCACACCTTCTCCAACATACTTCTCTCTGTCCCTCAGCTTCTTTGTATTCCTCTTCTCTAGTTTCTATTTAATTTATTGTCTCCTCCACTGTATCCAATCTGCTTTTAATACCCTCCATTGTGCTCTTCAACAATTGGATCTCCAACTGGATTAATTCCTGAGTTCTTGACTATCTTTCTGTACCTCTATGAGCATGTTAATGATTTTTATTTTGAACTCCCTTTCAGGAAGTCATGAGGTTGATGTCATTAAATCTTTCTCAGGAGTTGTATTAATAATTTTACTCTGAACCAGATTCCTTTGGCATTTCATATTTGTATATGGCGCCCTCTAGTGCCCAGAATCTCTACTCCCTGGAGCTGCTCAGCCCCTGAAGCAATGTTGGGGGTTGCAGGGAAGGGCTATTGTTGCCTGGGGGGAGGAAAGAGCTGTTTCCTGCTTCCCGGCTGCCATGCCTGTCTCCACTGCCTGAACCAGTGGGCCGAGCACACAGGTATAAGCCTCTATGCTTTGCGTTTGTAGTTGCTGTAGATAGATCTTCCTTCTGGCTTGCCTAATGCCAGGGTAGGGTTTGCCGGTTTGCAAGCCAGGTGGGGCTGGCCGGGAGAAAGGCACAGTAGGCTGCATATCACGGAGGGGGTCCTTGGAGCTGTGTAGCCAGCCAGGGAGCTTGAGCACCTGAAGATCGTCTAAGGAGGAAGATTTATTTTTCCTCCTTAAATATGAGAGTCTATATGGCAAGGCTCCCAAACTGCTGGGCAGAGTGCACCTGAACAATTTTGTTTACCTGTCCTCTCTTCTGAGCAGTAAGCTCTGTGCAATCCTTGTCCCTTTAGCAGCCCTCTTGCTAAGGGCTTCCTTGTTAGGAAGTCTCTCAGACTGCCTGCCTTTCTGTTGTCCCACAGCTGGATATGGATCCCTGCTTTCCACAAGTGGCTGGAATCTCAGTCTCTAAAGGAATTTTGCCTGTCTTAAGCTTTCCAACCCAGTAATCATGAGAATATCATGCAAGCACCATGAAATGTAGGTTGTGCTCCTAGAGCAGATCTCTGGAATTAGGTATTCAGCAGTCCCAGGCCTCTAACTCCCTCCCTGCTCTGTTTCTCTTCCTCCCCGTTGGTGAGCTGGGGTGGGGGAAGGGCTTGGGTCCCACCGGGTCACAGCATTGGTACGTTACCCTGCTCTGTGAGGTCTGCTCTTTTCTCCAGGTGTATGCAGTCTGGTGCAGTCCTCTTTCCTGTTGCTCTTTCAGGATTAGTTGTATCAATTATATTTTCATATTATATGTGGTTTTAGGATGAAGCCTCTGTCTCACCTCTCATGCCGCCATCTTTAATCCTCCAACATACTTCTCTATTTTATTTTCCTTCTCATGTTCCTTCCTTTACTTTTTTCCTCATTGCTTCCTTCGTTAACAAACATTTACTGAGCACCTACCATGTGGTGTACACCATTCTAGACACTAGAGGAACAATGGTGAGCAAACAGACATGTCATCTGACAAACAGGCTCTTGGGAGCTTGCACTCCAATTTCAGAAAGATATAAATGAGCAACAAATAAACACCTATTTGCAACAGTGTTAAGTGCTATGAAGGACTAGTTAAGTGCTGTGGGTAGAAACAGGGGGAAGAGCCGACTTCACCCAGACTGTCGTGGAAGTCCCCATTACTTCATCACACTGTACTTGTCATCTGTCTCCCCTACTAGACCAGCTCCATTAGGGCAAGGAGCATGTCAGCCTGGTTCCCTGTGGTCTCCCCAGCACAGTATATGCTCAACAATCACTTGGTGAATGAATGAACAGAGACTATAAAAATAGCCAATTTGGAGATCCTCAAGACAGGGAGTTTGTTACAAGTCAGGGGATAGACAGCAATCCCCAGAGAGAGAAAGTGGACAGGGAAGAGCAGGAGACTTGGCAAGACTCAGCGAGAGGTGCTTCAGAGAGGAAAGGGTCATGGGTCTGCCACAGGCAAGGGCAGAGATCAACTCACCTTTGTCTCTTGCCCACACATGCTCTCCTTGGCTGCTAGCTCCTCCTCAAGCTGGAAGGGGCTCTAAGGATCCACAATTTCCAGCCTCAAATGCTCCTATAGTCTGGACTATACGGGAGGCCAAGCCTTCTCCCTAGGGAACTGCAGGATCCAAGGTGCAGGTTCTGGGGCTCAGAAAGGGCCCTGGGGGTTGAGGATTCAGGTGGAGCCTGAACTTCTGCACACCTAAACCTCTGGCAGCACCCTCCTTTGCTGGGGTCTAGTGTCACCTCCTCCAGGAGGACCTCCTTGGCTCCCAGTCTGAGTTAGAAACCTTCTGGCTTTACAGCCCACAGTGCTTCCTCGGTCACTGACCTCACCACCCCAACTGTCATCCTCTGCCTAGGGGAGATGTTAGGAGTCCAATACTAGTAGGAGGAAAGCTGTGCCTTAGTGCCCAGATCCAGAGGGTGGGCATAAATTGGCACTTCTGGAAGAAGCCCTGTCTCTGAGGATCTTTAAGGAGGTGGAAAAAAAATCTGGAAATCAGCAAGGTGGCCTGGGTGGGAGAGAGTGGTGGGGAGCGAATAGATTAAGTGCTTGTTTCAAGGATATAGGGGCAGGAAGGTTCTGTAGGGTCCAGTGTGGGGTCCTGTCCTGGCTGCCACTATCTGTACAATCCTATGCAAGTCACCACCCTTTCCAGTCTCAGGCTCCTCTGACAGGAGGACAGCCTGCAAGGGCTGAGGCTGCAGGTTCTGCTCCGGCCAAAGGCACAAGGGGCAGGACATCATGACGCAAGGCTTTCCTGTGCAGAGACACAGAACCAGTGTAAGGCGGAACTTGTGTTTATATAGTTAAAAAAAAGTGCACAAAACAGTGAGGGAGTGGGGAGCAGTGATGTCCTGGCCTGGACTCTGATTAGTCTGAACTGCCAGGGTCCTTGTCCAGTCAGTGGGCTCCATCAAGGGTGGGAATAAAGTGGAGAGCTCACACGGGATCGTTCATCAGTTCATAACCCACTCTGGTGCGTGGCCTTGAAATTAGCCGGGCCTTTTCCGAACTTGACAGTGGAGAACTTATATATAGTACAGTACCTTAAGGGTGGATCTCTCCAGTGGGTGGGGTCTCACCGGGAGGGACTAGGGAGAGACCCAAGTGCTAGGAGCAAGGCCTTGGGTGAGCAAGGTCTCTTCGGGAAGGGCGGGGTCTTGGGGATGTGGTCTCTCTGGACGAGCCAGGCAGGCCGTCAGCCGAAGAGCTTGAGGAAGCAGGGCTGGCAGTAGGGCTTGCCAGCACGCTCCTGGAAGGAGCCCTTGGTGAGAGGGCGCAGGCAGAAGGTGCAGGTGAAGTGGTCCGGGTGGAAGCGGCGGCCCAAGGCTGACACACAACGGCCAGTCACCGGGAGGCCACACGTGGCGCACAGCGAACCGCGCCTTGCGTGGAAATGGTTCTCGCACAGCGGGCGGCCGTCGTGCTCAAAAAAGCTGCCTCCTGAGAAGGGAGCGAAGCATTCCTGGGGAAGGGCGGCCATGGAAAGATAAATTAGCCGCCAAACCCCAAAGAGACAACTGGGTCTGTGAGCTGGATAACCCGCTGTGACCCCCGAAGCCACTCCCCAGACCGGAAGCCTCGCCTCCAAGAGCTCCCTTCCCTGTATAATCACTCGGCCCCACGCTCCTGGTCTCGCCCCGCGTTGGCCCATCCCCAGGCCCCGCCCCAAAGGCAGCGCACCCTGCAGACGAAGCAGTCTGGGTGCCAGAGCGCGCTCAGCGCCGAGATGTAGTTATCCAGAATGGGGCCTTGGCAGCCCTGGCAGCGTGGGGCGAACAGCTGCAAGAAGTCCCGGCGGCAGTAGGGGCGGCCCTCGCGCTCATGGAAACCTAGGAGCAGGAACCCAGTGGGCGGAAAGAAAAGGGTGCGGGTCCGCAATGGGGACCTATAAGATCTGAGACTGTGGCCAGAAGAGGGGCAGTCAGAGTGAGTAGAGAGGGAGGGAGGGACGGGGTCTGAAGCGGGGGCAGAGCCGGAGGGGATGGGATGGGAACCCATGGGTAGGAAAAGAGCAGGAGAAAATTCATGGCCCGAGGACTTCGGAGGCGGTAGAGGACTGGGCGGGATGTTGAGCAGAGAAAGGAGCAGAGCTCTCACCCTCATCTCCAAAGGGCTCCCCGCAACTGACGCAGCAGAAATGTTCCGGGTGCCAGTGGGTGCCCAAGGCAGTAACCATCTTCTGCAGGGAATGAAAGGGTGCACTTAGCCCTCCATTCCTTCTTCCCCCCTTCTCCCAAACTGAACCTAGGTGAATGGGTTGAAGTTATATGAGTTTGAGGCGCTGGAGACCTAACAAGGAGCTTGAGAGTCAAAGAGAAAGACTGAGTCCACAGGGGCAGGGCTAGAGTAGGGGTGGGGAGACTGGAAGTGGGGGGGGGACCCATAAGGCGGCTGGGTGAAACAGGTGAGGCTCACGTGTCGGATGGGTTGATTGCAGAGGCCACATCGTGGGGAGAAGCGCTCAAAGTAGCACTCGGGACAGAAAGGGGCCCCATCCTTCTCGAAGAAACTGCTGCCTCCCAGGGCAGTGGCACAGCCACCACAAACGAAGTGCTCGGGGTGCCAGGCGCGGCCCAGCGCCGTCACCACCTGTGAGTTGGGGGGTGGAGCCCAGGTCAGAGTGATAGCAGGGCTGCATGTGCCCAGTGAACTAAGGTTTACATGGCCCATTTCATGTAATTTTTCTTTTTAATTTCTTTCTTTTTACCTTTGACTCTCTCCACCCACCACCCAAGTCTTATCTCTAAGAAATCAGGATGAAGAATCTAACGTTCAAGTCAGTCTGTAAGTGATGGAGATTCAACCTAGATCTCCCAGCATAGTGCCTAGGGCCCACGGTATTTTAGGGAGCCTGCAAAAAAATTGTAATTTCTTTTTAAATCAGAACTAAAAAACGAGCTAGAAGAAAATGGTATATAATATTAATATATCTATCTTTATACCAATACAGTCATAAAACACACCTTTTAACATGTTTTAATGGAGGAAGGGGCCCATGAAGGTGAAAGTGCCTAAGACCCACCCAAGTCACAATGCCTGCTTTGCTGAGATTGGTAATTCTGCAATGGCAGCAGGCACTGTATCTAGCAGGAGGAATTAGGTCAACCACTGGCCACAGTTGTTGTCAGTAATATCTGCTCAGTCAATAAGCCCAGAACCAGAGCTCCCAGATCGGACTCCGGTGGAGGACAAACAGACTTTGTAGGTGCCTAAGAGATGGTGGGTGGAGCCAATGAGGCTTTTGTGAAGATCAAGTGAGGTGGTTTGTAAAGTTGCTGGCACAGTGCCTGCACATAATAGGACCACAATAAATGGTAACTGGGTTGGAATGCTCACCCTGCAACTTACTTCAGTTTTTTCATCCATCAAATATGAATAACAGTAATATGCACTTCCTAGATTGGTTTACTATACGGGAGCAGTACAAAGTCTGGCTCTCAATAAAGATGGGTCTGTGGGTCTCTACCTCTCTACTCTCAGGGTTCCACTTACTTGCCCAGCAATGGGTTTATTGCAGGAGCCACAGAGGCCCTTGGCCTGGGTGGGAACGCCACGGCGGCTGAGGTCAGACTGCAGCAGCCCCAGCATGGTGTCTAGGCTGCCTTTGCTAGTCAGCCCTGGTGGGGAAAGGGAGCCCTCAGTCACGGAGCTTGGGGCTGGTGGCTGGGTTGGCCCAGAGGCTGGAAGCTGCAGTAGGGAGGGCATGAGAATTGAGTCAGCAGCGTAGTAGATGTAGAAGGGTCTGAAATGGGTTGGGGAGTCACAAATCCACAGGCCTATCCCTTGCTTGACTCACATGGTTCTGGACGCGGAAGTCAGAGAGTGATGCCATCAGTCTATCCAGCTCGAGGGTGGCCGAGGTGGCTGAAGGCTTTGGAAGAGCAGGGGATGGGCTGGGAGGGCTGTGAAGAACACAACTCATGTCTCAGAACTCCCAGAGTAATGCTCCCTCCAGTAACTAGGACACCCAGGACCCATCACCTCCATCCCAGTCGTTCCAACTATGCCAAACTCACAGGCTGGGTCTTTTCTTGTCCTCAGATTGGTCCTCCTTCTGCTCCTCTGCAGTCTCCTTGCTAGATGGGAACTGAGACATTATTTCATCTGCAGAGGAAAGAAGGGCACTAGACATGGAGCCATGTTCTACCCATCCTCCCAGTTAAGAATTATGTCCCTTTAGCTGCTACTCTGGGAAGTCTATACCCCTTAGTCTCTACCCTGCCCTGTCCTGCCCCAAATCTGCCGAGGCCTGTCAATGACCCTCGTACCTGTGATGTTGAACTGAGTAGCATTAAGTTCCTGAAGCAACCGGTCTAGCTCACAGAGCCCTGTGCCCAGGACACCACTGGAAGAGGAGAATGGAGGGGCCGCAGGGGTCGCAGACTTCGGGGACCGGGGCTTGCATACCGTACTGGGAAACAGGGTGGGAGCCAGGGTTCAGCACTGCGGAATCCAAACCTCCTCACCCAATGCAGTTGGCTTCCTCATCCCCCAGTTCCCAGGCCCCTCACCTGTACAGATGGTCTTTTTCTCCAGAGGATTCTGAAGATTCCCCAGACCCCATCTATAGAGAGAAGGACACGTGTGGGATGATAGGCCTGTAGTTTGCCCCATTCAGGCCCAGATTTCCCTAGCCCTAGCCAAGCCTGGCCCCAGTGGTTGCCCCAGTCCCCAATCTGATCTCACCTGTGGCTGGTGGCCATAGGGCAGGGGAGATGTGAGGGGCTCTGGGGATCTCTCTTTTGGAGCCCCTGACCTTGGCATGTGGGAGGTGGTGGTCTCCAGGTCAGATAGCAGGGCATCTATAGGGAGAAGCCATTGGGTAAGAGGTTGAGAGGTCAAGGTTAGGACAGAGACAGGGCCTTAAGAGTTCAGAGGATAAGGGTTCCAACTGGGCAGTAGTTGAGAAAGGAAACCAGTATTAAGAGCAGCAGTCAAGAATCAGAACAAAGCACAAGGCCAGAACAAGGGAAAGAAGTGGAAGGGCAGCAAGGAATGTGTATGACCAGACCATCCCAAATGGCTCATCCTGGGAGTCATGCGTGAACCTGGCCACCTGGTTCTTTTATTCTCCGCATCCTCCCTGATACAGTCAAAGCTGGCTCTTTACTGGCCCCAAATTTGGCTCCATCCCAAATTGCTTAATTTGCTGTATGTCTGGCAGCCATCTTTCTGATTGGATGCTCTTTCTGCCAAACCCACCAATTCCTGCCCCTAAGCTAAACAGGACTGGTCCACTTCCAGGCCCCGTTGGGTCCCACCCTATGCTCCTACTTGGCGGGTCTTCTTGGACCTGCTTTCTGATTGACTTATTCTCCACAGTACCAGGTCCTGATACCCCTAGTGAGGAGCACCCCCTACTGCAGGTTGCTGGAACCCCTTCTCTTGCATGGAGGACACAGCCGTCGAACCCCAGTTTCAACAGGGAGGAAAGATGCCTGAGTCCTCCCTCCCATCCCCAGATCGAAATCCTTTGAACCCTTTCCCTTCCAGTAGCTAGAGGTCCCTGCCCCCTTACTCATCATCTCTGAGCACCACGTGGAACCCTCAACCTCCCCCTGGCATTTGGGCACTCCTCTGTGACTCTCTTTCTACCCTCAAAAACCTGACCCCTATCATGCTTAGGGGCCCTTAACACTTTTTTCCCCCAACCCCTGGGCCAGGCCCGTTTTCTTCTCCAGAATTCGATGTCATAGTCTCCCTTCTCTACTCTCCCAGTCCCGGGACCCAAGGCTCCTTTAACCCTTCCCTTCCCAGAGCCCCCGTGCCCAGGCGCCCTTTGGCGTGCTCTGCACCTCCCTGCCCTTCGGTCCGCAGCCAGGGCTGTTGGAGCGGAGGGAGGGAAGAAGGGAGGGAGCGGCCGACACGGGAAAGGCAGGAAGGGAGAGGCAGGAAGGGGGACGTGGAGTCGGAAAGGAGGCGCGCGCTGGCAGAGACCAGAAGCGAGAAGACAGGAGGGAGGATGAGGAGATGCAGGAGTGCAAGGGGCTCCAGGATGGGGAAGCGGGTCCGGGCGGCAGTGAGGGGCTGGCGACGGGGGCCCCGGGCCCCACTCACCCAGGTCCTCCATGGCGGGGCGCAGGCGGACCGCGCGGGGCGAGCAGGGCGGGGGCCGTGTCCGGTGGGGGCGGGGGGTGCGAGGGTGGGGGACGTCCGGGAGCTGGAGGCCTGGCCATGACCATGTAAGGAAGCTAGGACCCGCTGGAATGGGGCTGGGGGAGGGGGAACGGCGATGAACTGGAGAGCCCGAACCTGGAGTGGGGGCTGTGAGGGAGGCCGGCCCACCAGGCCCAGTCACCAACCCCCCCTGCCTGCCAGTGGAAGCGGCCACACCCTAGCCTTGGCCTCAGCTGCAGGGAGCCGCCAAAGTCAGAGAAGAGACTCTCCCAGACCAAGCCCAGGATACTCTGACCAGTGAGACTCCGTAGACACAGACTGAGGCCCCAAGCAGACACCTCCCAAAGGTCATACCCTGAGTCCTAGACGGAACCCCTGTCCCACTCAGGCCATTCCTGAGAGACTTGCTCCAGACACAGTTCTTGGGCTAGGGGCAGGGGTGATGTTCTAAAGATCAGTCAGACCCCAAGTTCAGAGACATTCCCCCAGAGATCCTGAGAGACAAAGACATGAACAGAGATCCCAAAAGGCACACATACCAGACACAAAGAAATACCTCAGAGGCAGAGGCAGATAGAATGAAACCACCCAGACTCTAAGCCAGGACCTTTTCTCCAAGACTTGGAACAGACATATGAACACAGGTAAATGGAAACCCGGGCCCAACCCCCTCCACAGACTCAGGGAAAACACTCCCAGGCAAAACCCTTCAACATTAAGGACACTCAGACATGTTCCAAAGGAGCTCTCCCTCAAGTTACTGATGAATAGAGAGAAGAAAGCAAGACAGACAGACCCCAGCTACAAAGGAACATAAGGCCTTCCCTGGACTGAGATTCTGAGAATCAAGGTGGAAACGAGACATTCTAGGAAAGGGTGTGGACAGGCACAATAGTGCTGCAGCCACTGGATTGTGGGTCTCAACCCCAGCAGCAAATCAGAACCTGGAAAGCTTTTTAAAAATACTGATGCCCAGGGCACCATCTCTTCAGCCCAATTCAGCCAGAAAGGGCCCAGGCATCAGTACTGTTTGAAAGCTCTGTTGGTGGTTTCAAGGTATAGCCTGAGAACACAGAACCGGACGACACACAGAGGCACACAGAGAGCAAGTATCAATCTTAGCTCTCCAGAAACTGACAGGCCCAGTCCAGCCACTGTTTCCAAAGTCAAGTCGCCACCTGAGTGGTCAGTGATCTGAAGCAGGTGAGAGACACCACATGGGAGACGAAAACAACGTAAGCCGTTCTATCACCTGAATACAGAGCAATGGCTTTGGCTTTCTCTGGGCACGACTAAGACAGAACCTCAAGGACTCAAGGACTTCAGGAACACAGCAGGTCTTCTCTCATGCAAACAACAGGAGGACCCGAGAGATGAAAACAAACCCAGAGACGGAAGGCCCAAGATAGGTGGACACTAACAGTAATGCTGAGGCCTTGGACATTCATCCCGTACTCCACAGCATGCCCTCAACACAACCCTCTCAGCCCTGACCGAGGACTGTGCGTCCAACTAGGTAGCTGTCTGAGCAATGAAACTGATGAGCAGAAAAAGGGTTTCCTCTGGGACCCAAAACCACATCCTAGGGAGAAGCTCGGGAGCTCCACCCTATCCCAAGTCTCCAGGAACCACTGCTACCTGCCAGTGGTGGCCTGCATTGCGACACAGAGACCTGAGCACAAGACCCCGTTCGAAGGGTGAAGGGATGGGGGGACTCCCACAGGAAAGTAAGCAGAGACACCACACAACACGAGTAGCCAACTCTAGAGATTTTTAATCTCAACTCCAGAAGGCTGGGTCAGGCCTTGGGCTGTTCTCCATTTTATGAGCCCCACGCTCAGACCCCAGTCTTGGCTTCTCACTCCTGGAACTTTAGACCATCACCCTGGGGTCTAGTTCCATTCTCTTGTTGGTCCTTGATGGTGACTCTTTCTGCTCACCTCCTCTCGTGATGCTCTGAGGGGGGCCTCCTTCATAGTCAACTTGTCCTTGGGTCCCGTCCCAGGGGATATCAACAGTCTAGGCTGAGACCCTTGCTTCCCAATTCAACCCATCACCACAGCCAGTAAAGCCTCAGTCAGGGGCCCTGCTTCCTCGCCTGCAGCCTCCACAAGCCCCACGAGGGCCAAGGCCCGCTTCCGTGGGCACTGCCCTGGTCCCAGCGTCCAGCGGGCACAGCGCACAGCCAGCCGAGGCCGGCCCAGGCGAAATACTTCGCTCACTGACTCTGGGCCACCCTGGGGTCCCAGGTGGATATGGCCCACAGCCTCTTCAAGCTCCTCTTCCAGCCCAGGCAGCAGGAAACGGCCAGCAGCCTCGAGTGCCTCCTCAGCCTCTGAACCCAGCAAGGGCTGGCCTGGTGGGGGAACAGGCCCCAAGGCAGCCCCACAGCCTCGGCAGCCGTGCAAGTGATGCAGGATAGGCCAGGCTGCACTAGGTGACAGGCCTCGAAGTGGCACCAAGTCCATCTGGGCTTCGGCAAAGCTGCCAGCTAGCAGGGCCCGGAAGAAAGGGGAGGCAGTAGCCGAGGCAGCTCGCTGGGCAGGAAGCTGTAGGCCTGAGTCCAGTAAGAAATGCAGGTCGGGGGCTGGGATGGGGGCCGGGCCCAGCAGATGTTCGTAGAGGCAAGGCGAGGGTGGGTCTAGTTTCAAGGGTATTGCAGGTGGGAGGGCAGGGCTCGCAGCGGGAGAAACAAGGCCTTGAAGGCAAAAAAGGGAGTCTGCAGCAAAGAAAAGGAAGAGTGGATGTGGAGCTGGTCGAGTTAATGCCGAGAGGAGGAGACGGAGGCCACCCTGGTCCAGCAGTAGGCGGCGCCACAGAGAAGGTTTCCTTTGGGGAGAAAGGGAAACTTTCAGACAGCATTAAAGAGTGGCACTGGGGAACAGCAGTCCTGCTCCCGACCTCTGCAAGGCACCCACATCCCCCTCACCGACAGATGAAGGGCAGGGTCAGCGCGCAGGCCACACGGTCCTCAGGGCTCCCAGAGAGCAGCAAGTGAGTGAGGGCACCGACTCCAAAAGGTGACTCAGCCTGCACGGTCAGGTTCTGCAGCAGCATCTCACCTGCAGGGATGGGCAGAGCAGATCAGGCTGGAAGCGACTGGGGTGGGATGGGCATCTGGGTCCTTGAAAGGAAGGAAGGTAAAACCTCAGAGCACAGAACAGGGGATGACTGCAGGCCCTACTGGGATGGGGTCCAGACACTAGGAACTGGAGGTCAAGGCCAAGAACACAGTGAGATGGTCAGGGAATGAGTCTGGGCCCTCAAGAACTGGAACAGTGCACAATCACAGCATAGAAGACAGGGCAGGGAGGGGCAGTGGGGTCTGGGAGGACATGCTACTTGAACCTGGGTTCACAAGTCAGAGAGCCCAGTGGGGAAGCAGTCAGGACAATGCAATCTAAGAGTAGGCAGGGGAAAGAAATGCAGACAGGCACCACTCTAAGTTATTGGAGCCAAGTCTGGGGCATCAGGGCCCCAAGGCTTGGGCAATGAGACAGAAGGGAATCCTTCCCCTCCTCCCACCTGGTGGCTGAGGTTACTTGGGTGGTGGGTTGGGGAGGACAGTGAGAGAGCAGATGAGCAGTAGGGCAAGGTTCTGGGCCCACGGAAGGCATCAAAGGGGGATACAGCCTCTCACGTCAGTGAAGTGTGGGGACATACCCAGTTCCCGGTGCTGGCTGCGGCGAGCGGGCCTGGCCCGCAGTGCGGGCCAGTCATCTGGGGCAACACCAAGCACGAGCCAGGCACGCAACAGTGCAGCACCATAGCTGCGTACAAAGGCCTCAAGGCAGGAAGGGTTGCAGGTGAGGCGTGCCAGGATGCGCAGCGCACGTGGGCATGGTGGGCCTGGTGCGCCTGTCACATAGGCCAGTAGGCCGCACAGAGCTGGGCTGGTCACCAATGCCCCACTCGGGTCAGGAGCCTGGGAGAAGCGTGACAACAGCAGCAGTGCTGGCCCCTCACGGCCCCAAGGCTCCTCAGTGGAAGGGCTGCGGCCTGGAGTGCGCAGCGTGACGGGTGTCCGTTGCAAGGCTGGACAGGGTGCGGGGCTGGCTGGCTCCGCTGGCTCCACTGGCTCTGACGGCAGTGAAGGACAGCGCTCCGGGGACCAGTCAGGAGAGATGTCTCCTGGGCCTGCAGCATAGCCCTCAGAGATCAGCCACGACCTGCAGAGGGGAGAAAGAGGAGACTGAATCCAGAGCCAAGGCCCGGAAGTAGGGCCAAAAGAGTGGTCGTGCAGTAGGAAGGGACTGAAGGCGGGGATAGGAGGTGGGCTGGAGGGGAGATAAGGGAGAAAAAGAGGTTGGGGAAAAAAACGATCTCATTCAGTGGTCATTGATGGCTATTATATGCCAAGCCCCATTACAGGTGCTGGGGAGGAGCAGTGAACAATACAAACGTTCCCGTCCTACTAGCGCTTATATTCTAATGAAGGGAAACAGACAACAAAAATTTAAAAGGCCCAGTGAACCTGTTGGCCCCAAAGTTCCTAAATGCTGGATGGAGACAAGGTCAAAGGCAGACCCAGAGGAAAAGAGGTGTATTTAATGCTGACTGGAAAGTGGCAATGTCTGAGGAGAACATAAGTCAGTCAATTAAAGTCCTTAGAGCAGCGGGTGACGTGGTGAGGAGCACCAAACACAAGCCCTCACGCCCCAAGCGTCAGGCAGGGACTCACCTCAGGCTTCGGAAGCTTCCAGCCTCTGCCCGTTCAGGAGTCCGCTCCTCTGGGAAGTCCCAGGAAGCTGCTTCTCTTCCTTCTTCTTCCTCATCACCAGCCTCACCACACAGCTGCCCAGCCAAGAGAGGTACAAGTCCTAGGGCCTGTAGCCGGCCCAGGGCCCCAGTATCATAGAGAAAGCCTACGAGGGCAGCCACAACACGAGGGTGCCAGGCACTGGAACGGGGGTCCTGCAGCAGGCCCATCAGCAACTCCAAACCACCTGCATCCCGCAGCCGAGCCCGGTTGATGGCTTCTCGGCACAGCAGGCACACAGCCCGAACCAAAGGCTGCTGGGAGGCTGGACCAGACCCACTGGGGCCCCGGCGCCGCCGGAGCTCACTCAGGAGCACTTCCACGCCACCAGCATTGCCCAGTGCAGGCCGTACCAAGCCCTGGGCACACAGGTTGGAAAGGATCAGGATAGTTGCCTCCCGTACCACCCTTTTGGGGTGCGATGCCAGGCTGACCAGTGGGCCTAGTCCCCCACCCAGACTTAGCTGCTCAGCACAGGCCCGGGAACAGCCTCTACTCAGTTCCAGGAGGGCACGAACAAGGGCCAAGGTCAGTGCAGGGTCTGGGGCAGAGGCCAGAAGCTCAGCCAGGGGACGCACTGCTCCCTGCTGTGCCAAGGCCAGGCGGTGCTGGGGTGAGTCTGCCAGATTGCGTAGGGCACGAACCACACTCTGCAGGCACTGTGAGTCCTGGCAGGCTGTAAGGCTCTCAACAAGCAGGGGAACAGCACCTGTAGATGGAAGGGGAGGACAGAGGGTGAGTGAGGACAGACACTCAAGCTCCCCTCCCACCCTATGCCCTACCTAACTCCACCCTCACAACCCTCTCACCAGCAGAATGGATGTCCCCGCAGCTTTCAGGTTCCATGGCTAAGTTCCCCAGAGCACGGGCTGTTCGATTTTGGATACTGTCTGTCTTTATGGACTG
The DNA here is from genome assembly GCA_029783875.1 of Phataginus tricuspis. Taxonomy (NCBI): domain Eukaryota; kingdom Metazoa; phylum Chordata; class Mammalia; order Pholidota; family Manidae; genus Phataginus; species Phataginus tricuspis. The sequence goes on from JAQQAC010010882.1 coordinate 8,325,509, forward strand.
AAGAATAGTCACTGCAAGAGAGTTTGGCCTCTTGAGGGTTCTACCATCTTGTCTCTCTCATTAGTCACCTCAAGAATGTTGCCTGAGAAGATTAGGGAAGGCCTCCAGAAGAGGCTAATACTTGCTGGGACTGGAAGGTTAAATAGGTAGGAATTTGCTAGGAGGATGGTAGAAGGGAGTGTTCCAGGGTGGGTATTTCAGGTTTGGAAACAGCTTTTGCAAAGTCCCAGAGGTAAGACCCAGTTGTACACGACTTTATGAAGGGACTCGAATTCCAGGCCAAGGGATCAGGACTTGAATGTGAGGGCACTGGGAGCGACACAAGATTTCAAGAACAGGAGTGACATGACACAGTCTTGCAGCCATGAAGAGAATGAATTACAGGGGAAAAGAAAAAGGCATGGGCAGCAGCAAGGAGGCTGTTCCAATAGTCCAGGCGAGAAAGGACAAAGGCTTAAACCAAGTAAGTTATTGGCATAGCCCAGTACATGGGTACTAGTCTCCGGGCACATGATAGAAGAAAGGACAGAAGTGGTTGAATTCAGGAGATATTTAAAAAGCAGAAGTGACTGAGTAATGGGGGTTAAACACTAATAACAAAATCTGTAACTTAAATGAGGACTTATTAATGTGCCAGGCCTCTTGTCCATAACACATTATGGTGCAGATGCATTCAAATTAAAATTGAGATTCGTCAAAACTGGCATAATCTCATAGCTGGCAGGCAATGATGTGTAAACTATGTTCACCACACGTTTCCACTAGGAGGAGCCAATTTAGCTGGTAAACAGAAAAGCTTGTCTTTTGTTAGATTTGTGACTTGCTAGTTTTTAAAATAATTTACCCAGTCCATCCTCAGAGTATCTGCGTTCTGTGATTTCACCTTTTCCCTATTTTAATTTTGCGAGGCAGCTATTTTTAGCACATTTTACAAGAATCCTGGCCTCGGAGGGCTCTAGCTGACTGCTGAGTCCACTTTCTGACCTTCAGCTCAGGGCCAGACACTGTAGACACTGAGTGTTATAAACCTCATAAATGGGGAGTAAGAATCATTTGAAAGTCGCCAAAAAACCCTTTGGCCTTCACCAGCCTAGATGCGGAGAAGGTACCCGACCTCCAATACCCAGGTAATGGCTGTAATTATCTCATGTCTGCGGGCTCCAGTATAATGTATAAACAGAGCGGTAACGTCACGCAACGTGACAGCTTGAGCTTGGGGTCGATGCGCCGTCCAGAAACGTGTTCTTCCAGGCTACAACACAAAAAACTCGAGACTCCACGTAGATCCAGACTGAGATAGAAGTGTGCACGGAATCCTTCCGAGTAATGAAGGCGGAGCACTTACCCAAAGAGAGGATGCCTCCGAGTCTGCGCACCTCAGCCCGGCACGCCCTCTCCGTACAACAGTTTGCAAGGATGCTGAGCGCCAAGTCCAGGGTCTTGCGCAGGCGCGCTGGCGGCGAGGGCGCCGCCGCCGCATTGGAGGGGGCGGGGCCCCGCGAAAGGGTGGAGCCGGCAGCAGCTGCTGACTCGACCGACGAGGGGGCGGAGCCGGGGCCAGCCTGGGGTGGGGCGGGGCCCGCTGCTGCCGCTCGCCGTAGCAGCGCAAGAAGGGGGCGGAGCCCGCCGCGTGCCCGGAAGCGCTCGATTTCCCCCGATGCCTTGACGTGGCGCTTGCGGAGGGCTAAGAGCGCACGGCCCAAGAGTGTCTCGTTGGTATCTGTGTCCTTTCCCCTACCTAGACTCTCCCCGGCCGCCGCCGTGAGCTGCACGAGGCAGAACGAGAGAGAGTCCGTGGGGGTTGGCTTCCCAGCCGCCATCTTGGCCCAGGCCTCAGGCTCCGCCCCCCCTCCTCGCCCTTCATCCGAGGAGCGGAACTGGAAGAGAGGGGCGTAGCCGGGCAACTCCTCATTGACGCTTCTTAAATAGCGTCCCCGCAGTTATTCTGCAAGTCGGAATTTGTAGTTCTCGATCCCGGTAGTGTGACTCTTGCACAGCCGCAGAAGGCACTCGAGAGTAGTGGTTATCTAATCGTTGTGCGAGTCCAAGAGGCGCGCGCGGTGTATGCTGGGATATGTAGTCCGCGCCAAGTTTCAAAACGCCTAGCTAAGGATGGAGGGGAAGCTCTCAGGGGTACTCGGAGTATCCAGACATCCGACCATGTGTTGCTCCAGGTGCCTTGGCTACTCCACCCCCGTGTCCTCCGCAGCTACCGACTTTTCCTTCAGGCTCTCTTCGCCGTCCCCCGGCAGTAGCCAAGGCACCGAAGTCCGCGCTGAAGGACCTAGAACCGCAGCCAGGCCGAAGTTTCTGACAGCGGTTGCAGATGGGGAGCAATTGCTCGACCAGGTGAAAGAAGGTTAAACCTACCGAGACCGTTCACTACCATTTCTTAGAGCAGCATGGGGCCGGTGGACACTTCCGTTTCCGGTGCTGGACCCCTGGGTTCCCAGTGTCTCTAGTTCTGGCTTCTGGCTGTGCTTGTGAGCTGAGTGGCTGCCCTCTATGAAACGGGGCAGTCTTCACGGCGGTGGAGTTGGCAGCGCCAGAAGTGGCGAGAACTCGGAAGGGGCGGAGCGGCGGGGGAACCGCGCGTCAGGATCCCAGGGAGCCGAGGTCTGCCCTCGATTTCGGAGTCTTCCACCTGAGCGGCCCTTCCTGGTGTGACCAGGACGGCCGGCTACCCGGGAAATGCTGCTGGGCCTGCAATACCTATGTAGGTCAGGTTTTGGCCCTGGAGAGGAAGAAGCCCTGCCAGGACTAAGTGTCCTGCAATCCCCCAAACCTTCGAGTGCCCCGGAGTGTGGACTGATTGTAGCTTAATTCCCTGACCTCCTTCACCATCAAAGCAGCCACGTGGGTAACAGGCCCTGCTGTTGTGCAGAGTGTGGCAAAATCTTCCAACGTGGCTCAGATGTGATTAAACACCACCCGGTAAAACTGGTGAGAAACCATACCCCTGCCCTGAGTGTGGCCATTGCTTGGGCTAATCGCCAACCTCATCCAGCACCATAGTGAGACAGGGACTGTGGGTGTAGTCAGAGTAGGAAAAAGCAAGGCAGAATATTTGCAGTCAGAGCAATGTAACTACATGCAAGGAAATCCCCTTCCAAAACTATGTGTTAAACATTAAGCTCCAGGGTCATTCTTCAGTAAGATCAGTTGGCGTTGCCCAGATAAAGAAGAGTACCCCATGTTTTTATTATGCTAATCATTTGTAAGAGTCACTTTAGCATGTTAAAAGGCCCAGGCCTATGTGCTGTCTTTCCTCTTTCAGATCTGATGGGGTGGTTTTGCAAACCAGGCAACTAATTTAGCATGCAGACTCAGCTGTAAACAACATAGTAAAAGGCAGGGAAGATTCCACCTTAAAGATAAGATTGCATTTTAACACCCAGAAAGTTTGGGAAGCAGAATTCTTAACTTACTCTTTAGCAAACAGACAGTACCTCAGCCCACCTTGGGTGCTGGGCAGGCTGCCTTTTGATATCCTCCTAGACCAGGACGCAGGTGTTCCTGAGAGAAATCCAGGGGGCGGAATTCCTTGTGTTAAGTTAATTCGGGGTGTTCAGATACACGTGGCAGGTCTACACCCCTAAACCTTTCTTTTCATGTTCTCGAAAAATATTAATCTGCCTATGAAACCCCTAGACAATGCAGCACACCGGACTCTCTTGTCCCCTCCTGGCATGACCCGGGAACTCTGTCACTTTATTTCTAAATAAAAGTCTGTACCTTGCTCTCCTACCTTGACTGTTTATGAAGCTCATTCTTCGGCTTCGTGAACAAGAACCCCGGCATCAATAGTGCCTGGAGTGTGGGAAGGCATTTGGCCGCAGCTCAGGCCTGGTTAAGCACCAATGGGTGCACACGGGTGAGAAAGCCCAACACCCTACCAAGTGTGGTAAGACCTTCAGCATTAGCTCCAACCTGATCCAGCACTATCGGAGTTTTTTCCACCTCTCTCTCCCGCCGGTCCCGCTCTGGGTCAGGACTACAGCTCTTTGTGTTACAAGCTCTTTCTGCGACCCTCCGAGCCAGCGGAGGGGAGGAAGGCAGGGAGAGAGGCTTGCCCCGATAGGCAGAGCAAGGGAGGTAAGCGCCGGCTGTCCGCCCGTTCCCGCAGCCTCCGGAGCTCGGCGGCGCCACCGCTTGCAGCCGCTCCAGCCTCTGCTGCCGCCGCCGCTGGCCGCTGGCCGCTGGCCACTCGCCGCTGGCCGCCCCTTTCCCCGGAGACAATCAGACGCGACAGGAAGTTCACTCGAAGGGAGAACTCGTTTATTGGGGCTCAGGGCATGGGATATATAGGGTGAAGCCTCCCCCCATCGGTCACCTATGCTAATAAGGTGACTACTTTTCTGAATCAGGCACAGAGCTGCGCGCATGCGCAGCTGTCTCTGATGTAAGAAGCGGACCGGAGTGGGCACAGCTAAACCTCAGGGGGCTTTCGGCGGCCACCCCTGCAGCGCGGCTGAGTTCTCAGTGGCCATCTTTGTGGCATGGCTGAGATTCAAAGGCAGTTCTCAGCGGCCACCCACGTGGCGAGGCTGAGATGCAAAGGCAGTTCCCAGCGGCCACCCTCGTGGCGAGGCTGGATGCAAAGGCAGTTCCCAGCGGCCACCCTCGTGGCGAGGCTGGATGCAAAGGCAGTTCCCCACACAGCACCATCGCACTGCACACGAGCGAGAAGCCCTACAGCTGTGGGGATCGTGGCAAAAGCTTCAGCCTTAGCTCCAACCTGTTAGAACACCAGCACTTGTACAGGGATAAGAAGCCCTACCACTGTGGCTGGTGGGGTAACAGCTTTGGGCGCAGCTCTTATCTGCTCAAGCGGTACTGAAGAGAAGCCCCACAATTGCTGTGAGTGTGCCAAGAATTTCACCAACAGCTTGGACTGCCTATGGCACCAGGGCACCCATAAAGGGGAGCATCTCTTCAAGTATCCTGAGTGTGGCTATGGCTTTAATGAGCAAACCCAGTTCACTGAGCACCAGCACATGTGCTCAGGTGCTTGGCCCTTGCCCGTCCAGATTGTACCAAAACCTTCTGCCACAGCCCCAAGCTCTTCTTTTTAAACATTAACCGTCACACACAGGCGAGAAGCCTTATACATGCCCCAACTGCAAAAAGGTTTTTGTAGACTTCAAATCTGCTTTGACACCAACACACAACACACTAGAAGCCTTACACTTGCAGCAAATGTGGCAAGGCTTCAGCCAAAGCTCCCACCTGCTCAGCCACCAGGTAGCCTGCATGGTGAGAAGCCTGAAGTGTGGCAAGACCTTTGAGCACAGCTCCAACCTAGGCTAGCACCAGTAGACACCAGGATGGTAGCCCGTGACAGTATTCCTTGCCAGAGTCCTGTTCCAGCGGGTCCAGGGGTCTCTGAAGGATGAACGGCTTTGGCGAGTGAGTGAGGACACAGACACTAGCAGAGATGATAAGCTGGCCTGTTTATTGACAGAAACTTCAAGCATTATATTGGGATTGGTTGTGTAAAGTCATCATAAAATCATCGTAAAACAAGCGTCATTAAGTAATTTATGGCATAATCTACTTGGAATGTTCCCCTGCTTTCCCAACCATGAAAGGTCATCATGGTCTTTTCCTCAAGATAATTTCTGCTGCCCTTTTACTTTTAGATTCTAATCTCAGGTTAAATTTCTACAAGGCAACACAGTGTCTTTTAAATGTGTCTTAAAACTTGTTTATACTAGGAAAAGTCATTTTAAAATTGGTCTCTCATCTAGACTGGCTGTGGGGGCACGTTTTTTCTAGTGGTTTCTAAAAAAACAAGGCTCCCATCTGCTCTCTGGACCCATATCTGAAACCAACCAAGAAGTTTCCTGCAGAATTTTCTTCCAATCCACCACAAAGAATTTATGTCACTCTTTACCTCCAACCCTCTCTGAGCCTCAGTTTCTTCATCTGTAACATGAGCCGGATAAGATGAGATGGTCTTCAAGGTCCCTTCCAGAGATAGTCCTCGATGAGTTTATAATTCTATTATATGTATGGTGTGTGCTTGTGAGCATGGGTTCAACCTGCATTAAAACTTGGCTTTTGCATGTTTTGAATGTCACTTGACACCCATAATCTATTCTCATCTTCTAATGAGTCTCTCTGGACTACAGATGTTGGAAGACTAAACATTACATTTCCTAGATTCCTTTGCATATTAGGTTCTTCCATTTAGATGTCCTTGGATGAGATTTAGAAGGCAGAAATGAAACAGGGGCTCTTTTCTTGCTGCTATTAGTTGTTCCCTGATGACCAGTAAGGTACAGGAATCAAGGGTTTTTTTTTGAAGCTGTGTTGCAGTGTCTAATCTCCAGCCTTGTGTGTGTCTAGAAGCAATGAAGCAGTTTCCTAATCCCTGCTTTGCAGCTAGGATCCAAGACTCCTCTAACTTATAAAACATTGTATGAAGAAAAAGGTGACCCCTCTCGGGAGACACAGCCCTGAATATGAGTCATTTAGGGAGTAAAAAATACAGTTGTGCGATGAAAAGACAGCACCTTTCTCCTGGTGGAGACACATCAGAGTACATGGCTTGACTTCATGTATACTCTGTATACCAACCTACTTAGAGCATGGGCTTGGCTTCAATCCCCATCTACCCTTCAATCAAGAATCTCTGTGCAGTGTACACCTGTACATCTATACAAATGGCCTTGACTAGTGGTTTTTCAACTTAGTAGTTCCAAGGACAGCCTCTTGTTCCTCACTTTCATGATTGTAGCAGAGGTTCCTCTAGTGAATCAACTTGGTAGAGTTAACAGAGCCATCATTATAGCCTAGCCAACAGTTTTGTAATCCACTAGTTCACAGCTTAAAATACCTAAAGCAGAGTTGGTTTCCTCCCCTAACACTGTCATTCACAGAATATGACAATTTACTTAAGCTTCAGTGAACTCCCCTGCGCAATGGGTAAGATAATGTCTACTGTGAATGAGATAATGCAAAGTACCTGGCACATACAGGGTCTCAGTGATGGTATTTCTCACCACTGTTATAATTCTAGGGAACATAAAGAAGCAAAATATGAAATACAGACTGGCCCTGCCCACCAGAAATGAAAACTAATTGGAAAGATAAAACTGGTATGAAACAATGGGCAGGGCAATAGATGATGAGGGACAAAGGAGTGGGACAGAATGCCAGTGCTCTAGAGGACTTCAGGACAGGGAACTGTCCCAGCTGCCTCCAAATAGCCATGCCTGTGGGGCTCTTTCTTGTATGTGAGGCATTTCTTACAACCTCCCCACAGAATAGTTACAGTTGTCCCTCTTTTAAGAAACTAAGTCTCAGAGAGAAGGAGAGTGACTTGCTCAGGGTTACTCAGCTAGAAAATATTACAGCTGGGATTTGAGCAAAGTCAGTTTGCCTCCAGTAGTGGATATGATTCATTATTTGGAAAAAAGGTCTCTGAAGATGTAATTAAATTAAGAATCTTGAGATTAAATTCTGGATTACCCAATGGGCCCTAAATCCAATGGTAATTGTCCTTATAAAAGAAAGAAGAGGAGATTGGCTTAAAGATAGCAGTAGGAGAGGTGAGACAGAACTTCCTCCCAAGCCATATGTAATATGAAAATATAGCAAATACAACTAATCCTGAAAGAGCAACAGGAAAGAAGTCTGAGACAGACTGCCTACATTTGGGGAATTAGCAGACCTCACCAGAAAAGGGTAAAGTACCAAAGCTGTGATCTGGCGGGACCCAAGCCCTTCCCCCACCCCAGCTCACTGGTGGTAGGAAGAGAAATGGAGCGGAGAAGAGGCGGAGGCCTAGGACTGCTGAACACCCAGCCCTGGAGATCTGCTCTGGGAGCACGAACCTACATTACATGGTTCTCTGGAGATTACTGGGGTTGGAAAGCTAAGACAGGTGGAATACTCAGAAAGACTGAGATTCCAGCTGCTTGTGGAGAACAGGTACCCACAACAGGCCGCTCTGGGACAAAAGAAAGGCAGGTAGTCTGAGAGACCTCCCAACAGTGAGAGGACTGCTAAAGGGGCAAGGATTGCACAGAGCTTGCTGCTCAGGAGAAAGAAAAGGTGGACAAAATTGTCCCAGCATACTCAGCCCAGCAGGTTGGGAACTTTCAGGAGCTTCAGGTGCTCCATCCCGCTGGCAATACAGCTCTGAGCTCCCCCACCGGAATATGCAGCCTGCCACTCCTTCTTCCCTGCTGGCACTGGCTTGCAAAACTGCTGCTCCCACCATTGCACCAGGCCAGCCAGAGGGTGGCCCCGCCTATGGCAGCTACAAGGGCATAGCACAGAGACTCCTCCCTGCGCACTCAACCCACTGGCCCTGGCAGTGGAGGCAGGCACTGCAGCTGGGAAGCAGGAAAGAGCTCTTTCATCCCAGTAAGCACCAGCGTCACTTGTCTGTGACCCCTACCATCACTCCAGCAGCTGAGCAGCTCCAGGGAGTAGAGTTTTTGGGCAGTAGAGGGTACCACCTACACCAAGTTATTACAAATATGAAATGAAAAAAGAATCTGGTATAAACCAAAATCCCACAAACACAAGAAAGAGTGCCAAGTGAAACTGAACTCCCCAAACTTCCAGAAAAAGATTTCAAATAAAAATCATAAACATGTTCCCAGAGCTATAGAAAAATATTCAAGACCTTAGGGAGGAATTCAAGAAAGAGATAGAAACTTTCAAAAATATCATGTCCAAACTGAAACATACAATGGAGGGATTTAAAAATAGATTAGATGAAGTAGAGAGAGGGTAAATGAAACAGAAATTAGAGAAGAGGAGTACAAAGAAGTTGAGACACAGAGAGAAAAAAGGATCTCTAGAAATGAAAGAATATTATATTAAGAGAACTGTGTGACCAATCCAAATAGAACAATATTTGCATTACAGGGGTACCAGAAGAAGAGAGAAAAAGGGATAGAAAGTGTCTTTGAGGAGGTAATTGCTGAAAATTTCCCCAATCTGGGGAAAGAGATAGTCTCTCAGGCCATGGAGGTGCACAGATCTCCCAACACAAGGGACCCAAGGAAGACAACACCAAGACATATAGTAATTGAAATGGCAAAGATCAAGGATAAGGACAGACTATTAAAAGCAGCCAGAGAGAGAAATAAGATCACATACAAAGGAAAGCCCATCAGGCTATCCTCAGACTTCTCAACAGAAACCTTACAGGCCAGAAGGGAGTGATATGATATATTTAATGCAATGAAATGGAAAGGCCTCAAACCAAGAATACTCCACTGGGTAAAATTATCATTTATATTTGAAGAAGGGATTAAACAATTTCCAGATAAACAAAAGTTGAGAGAAATTACCTCCCACAAACCATCTCTACAGTGTATTTTGGAGGGACTGCTATAGGTGGAAGTGTTCCTAAGGCTAAATAGCTGTCACCAGAGAAAATAAAACCACATTAAAGAAAGTAGACCAATTAATTTCTCAGCAAATGTAAAATTAAATCAACTACCTCCAAAGTCAGGCAAGGGATACACAAAGAGTACAGAATATGATACCTAATATATAAAGAATGGACAGGGAAGAAAAAGGAGGGCAAAAAAAGAACCTTTAGATTGTGTTTGTAATAGCATACTAGGTGAGTTAAGTTAGACTGTTAGATAGTAAAAAAGCTACCCTTGAACCTTTGGTAACCACAAATCTAAAGCCTAAAATGACAATAAGTATACATCTATTGATAATCACCCTAATGTAAATGGTCTGAATGCACCAATAAAAAGACATCAAGTCACTGAATGGATAAAAAATAAGACCCATCTGTATGCTGCCTACAAGAGACTCACATCAAACCCAAAGACATACACAGACTGAAACTAAAGGGATGGAAAAAGATATTTCATGCAACTAATAGGGAGAAAAGAGCAGGAGTTGCAGTACTTGTATCAGATAAAATAGACTTCAAAATGAAGAAAGAAGCAAGAGATAAAGAAGAACATTACATAATGATAAAGGGGTCAGTCCAACAAGAGGATATAACCATTATAAATATCTATGCACCCAACATAGGATCACCTACATATATAAAACAAATACTAACAGAATTAAACGGGGACATAGAATGCAATGCATTTGTTTTAGGAGACTTCAACACACCACTCACTCCAAAGAACAGATCAACCAGACAGAAAATAAGTAAGGAGACAGAGACATTGAACAACACATTAGAACATTTGGACCTAACAGACGTCTATAGAACACTCCACCCAAGAGCAGCAGGATATACATTCTTCTCAAGTGCATATGGAACATTTTCAAGAATATATCATATACTAGGCCACAAAAAAGAGCCTCAGTAAATTCAGAAGGATTGAAATTTTACCAACCAGCTTCTCAGACCACAAAGGTATGAAACTAGAAATAAATTATGCAAAGAAAAGAAAAAAGTCCACAAACAGTACTGGCATAAGAACAGACTCACAGACCAGTGGAACAGAATAGAGAGTCCAGACATTAACCCAAACATACACAGTCAATTACTATACGATAAAGGAGCCATGGATATTCAATGGGAAAATGACAGCCTCTTCAACAGCTGGTGTTGGCAAAACTGGACGCTGCATGTAAGAGAATGAAACTGGATTACTGCCTAACCCCATACACAAAAGTAAACTCAAAATGGATCAAAGACCTGAATGTAAGTCATGAAACCATAAAACTCTTAGAAAAAAACATAGGCAAAAATCTCTTGGACATAAACATGAACAACTTCTTCATGAACATATCTCCCCGGGCAAGGGAAACAAAAGCAAAAATGAACAAGTGGGACTATATCAAGCTGAAAAGCTTCTGTACAGCAAAGGACACCATCAGTAGAACAAGAAGACATCCTACAGTATGGGAGAATATATTCATAAGTGACATATCTGATAAGGGGTTGACGTCCAAATATATAAAGAACTCACATACCTCAACAAACAAAAAGCAAATAGTCCAATTAAAAAATGGGCAGAGGACATGAATAGACATTTATCCAAAGAAGAAATTCAGGTGGCCAACAGGCACATGAAAAGATGCTCCACATCGCTAATCATCAGAGAAATGCAGATTAAAACCACAATGAGATATCACCTCACACTGGTGAGGATGGCCAACATCCAAAACACAAACAACAACAAATGTTGGTGAGGATGTGGAGATAAGGGAACCCTCCTACACTGCTGGTGGGAATGCAAATTAGTTCAACCATTGTGGAAAGCAGTATGGAGGTTCCTCAAAAAACTCAAAATAGAAATACCATTTGACCCAGGAATCCCACTCCTAGGAATTTACCCTAAGAATGAAGGAGCCCAGTTTGAAAAAGACATGTGCACTGCTATGTTTATCACAGCACTATTTACAATAGCCAAGAAATGCAAGCAACCTAAGTGTCCATCAGTAGATGAATGGATAAAGAAGAGGTGGTACATATACACAATGGAATATTATTCAGCCATAAGAAGAAAACAAATCCTTCCATTTGCAACAACATGGATGGAGCTAGAGGGTATTATGCTCAGTGAAATAAGCCAAGCCAAAAAAGACAAGTATCAAATGATTTTCACTCATCTGTGGAGTATAAAAACAAAGAAAAAAAAAAACTGAAGGAACAAAACAGCAGCAGACTCATAGAACCCAAGAATGGACTAACAGATACCAAAGGGAGAGGGACTGGTGAGGATGGGTGGGAAGGGAGGGACAAGGGGGAAAAAGGGGCATTATGATTAGCAGACATAATGTGGGGGGGGCACAGGGAGGGTTATACAACTCAGAGAAGACAAGTAGTGATTCTATAGCATCTCACTATGCTGATGGACAGTGACTGTAATGGGTTATATGGGGATGGGGGGGACTTGATGATATGGGGAGTCTAGTAACCATAATGTTGCACATGTAATTGTAGATTAACGATACCAAAAAAAAATAAAAGTACACAAACACATGGAGGCTTAACAACATGCTCCTAAATAATCAATAGATCAATGACCAAATAAAAACAGAGATGAAGTAATATATGGAGACGAATGAAAACAATAACTCAGCAGTGCAAAATCTGTGGGATGCAGCGAAGGCCATGCTAAGAGGGAAGTATATTGCAATACAGGCCTACCTACCTCAGGAAAGAAGAACAATACCAATTGAACAGTCTAAACTCACAATTAATGAAACTAGAAAAAGAAGAACAAATGAGGCCCAAAGTCAGTTGAAGGAGGGACATAATAAAGATTAGAGCATAAATAAAGAAAATCAGGAAGAATAAAACAATAGAAAGAACCAATGAAAGCAGGAGCTGGTTCTTCGAGAAGATTAACAAAATAGATAAAACCCTAGACAGACTTATCAAGAAAAAAGGAGAGTCTACACACATAAGCAGAATCAGAAATGAGAAAGGAAAAATCACTATGGACACCACAGCAATACAAAGAATTATTAGAGAATACTATGAAAAATTATATACTAACAAATCGGATAACGTAGCAAAAATTGCATAAAGCCTGAGACTTTTCCTAAAGTGAAAACCAATCAAAATCAAAAGAATATTTTAAGGGAATGTACATAAACACAATAAAACTAGGTGAGAAGGAATGATGGATACACGAATCAGGGTAACTATTCCCTCAGCTGGGGAGGCAGAGATGGGATTGTGTGGAGGTATTACAGGGCTGGCAGGCGATTAAGGGCAAGGTCCTGGCTCTCGTTTGGGATGATGGTTGGACAGGTGCTTATTGCATTGCTAAAACTACTAACTAACTAACAACAAGCTGCTGGCTTCTCCCAGAATGACTGATCTGGGAGAGGGGGCAGGTAGCAGAGAAGGAGAGAAACTATAGTGTCTTTTTTAAGAACAGCTTTATTGAGAGATAATTCACATACCACATACTCAACTATTCTCAAATGTACAATTCAGTGGCTTTTGGTATATTCACAGAATTGTGCAACCATCACCACAATCAAGTTCAGAAAAGTTTTACCAACCCCAAACACACTCCATACCCTTTAGCTGTAACCCCACAATAGCCCTGTATGTGTCTATTCGGGCTTCCATAACAAAATACTATAGACTGGGTGGCCTAAACAATTGAAGTTTATTTTCTCACTGTTACGGAGGCTAGGAAGTCCAAGATCAAGGTGCCAGCCAGTTCAGTTCCCATTGAGAATTCTCTCCCTGGCTTGCAGACAGCCACCTTTTTAGATGTGTCCTCACATGGCAAGAGAGAGCTCTGATGTCTTTTCCTCTTTTAATATATAATGGCACTGGTCTTATCAGATTAAGGCCTCAGTCTGACGACCTTATTTAGCCTTTGTCACCCCCTTGCCAGCCCTATCTCCAAATACAGTCATCTTGGGAGTTAGAGCTTCAACATATGAATTTTAGAGGAAATGAATATTTGTTCTGTAATAAGTTCGATACTCCCAGCCCTAAGCAACCACTCATATACTTCTTATCTCTATAGAGGGCCTATTCTGGACATTTCATATAAATAGAATCATACAATATGTGATCCCTTGTGATTGGCTGTTTCACTTAGCATGCTTCCAAGGTTCATCCATGTTGTAGCACGAATCACTACTTCATTTCTTTTTATTGGGAATAATATTCCATTTTACGGATATGCCACATTTTATTTATGTATTCATCAGTTGATGGACATTTGTATTGTTTCCGCTTTGGGACTGTTTGTATAATTCTTCTATGAGCATTCATGTACAGGATTTTTGAGAATATGCTTTTGTTTCTCTTGGGTGTATATTTAGGAGTGAAATTGCTGGATCATATCACTCTATGTTCAACCATTTGAGGAACTGCCAAACTGTTTTCTAAAGTAGATGCATCATTTTACATTCCCACGAGCAATGTATGAGGGCTCCAGTTTTCCACATCTTTGCAAACGTTGTTAATTAAATAATTAATCTTTTTTATTACAGCTATCCTGAGGGTATGAAGTGGTATCTCATTGTGGTTTTGATTTGCATTTCTCTGACGGTGAGTGACGTTGAGCATCTTTTCATGTGCCTATTGGCCATTTGTATATCTTCTTTGTAGAACTATCTATTTAGATAATTTGCCCAGTTTTAATTGGGTTACTTGTCTTTTTATTATTGGGTTGCCATCACTCTATAAAATTCTAGACACAAGTCCCTTATTAGATATACAATTGCAAAAAAAATTCTCCCATTCTGTGTGTTATTTTACTTTCTTGATGATCTTTGAAGCATAAAAGGTTTTGATTTAGATTATATGCAGTTTATGTATCTTTTCTTTTGCTGCTTATGCTTTTGGTGTCCTATCTAAGAAAATATGGCCTAATCTAAGGTCATGAAGAGTCTAAGAGTTTTATAGTTTTCATTTTTACATTTAGGCCTATGATCTATTTTGAGTTAATTTTTGCATATGGTTTTAAGGTAGGAGCCCAAATTCATTCTTTTGCTTGTAGATATAAAGTATCTACATAATATATTGTATGCTCTTGTGTTGGGTGGCCTGTAGCTGTTGTATTAAGTAAAGAATATGCCGATTATGAGTGAGGAGGCACAAGCCATCCACCTTGGCAGGTAGCTCCCTTAGCATCCAGGGTCATTTTGATTGAAGACACAGTTTCAGTATATTCACACAAAGGAAGTAAAGTCACAAGATTTGTTACTTAGAGATCCCAGAAATGGAGGGAGATGGCACAGTGACTCGGGGGAAGCACAGTTCTCTGTCCCTGGTCATGAATGAGCAGGTGATACAGAGTAGGGTAGCACCTATTACATGTAAGGTGGTTGGGGGTGAGGTCACTAATCTTTCAAGGACTTGACTCTAAGTAGTTATTTTAAGAGGTACCCAGGAAAACCAATGTTGGAACTCGGAGTTGGAATCCCAAGCTCAGCTCTTCACCTAAGCGCTCAGACTCTACATGTGAGCATATAGGGTTGTCACATAGTAAAATGCCACAGTGATAATTCAAAATAGCTGTTTTCTCACCACACACTCTAGCCTGCCAAACAGCAGGCAAAACTGACTCTGGAGTCCAGAGAGAGTCCTAAGTCAAAGAACACAGGTGCTGGCAGTTAGAAATCAGGTGATGTGCACAGAGGTCAGTAAGGATGAGGGGTTTAGAGCAGGGGACCAACAACCCAGGCTGACTTACTCAGCCTGATTAAGGCGTTTCCCACTTACAGGCCTTTTTTGAAGCTGACATCCCAAACACTTTCCCTGTATCAGCTCAACAAGTTCTCCTGGAGGTTAGCACCTCCCAGAATCAATTTACTGCAGGAGTTTTCTTGAATCTGTCCAAGAATAATTTTACCCGGACTATCATAGCTTTGTTGGCCCGAAAATTAACACCACTTTCGCCTTCCACACAATGACAAGGCTGCTTTGGGACCTTGAGTGGACACCGACTCTCTTAAAGGGGCATGCATAGTGCAATAGGGGCATCAAGGATATAGGATGGGTGTCCTGAATTACCGACCCACCCGGCAAGGTCTACACACACCCACCCACCTTCCAACATCTCCCTCCAGGCTTGCTGGTTCTCCACTTTCTCAAAGAGAAGATAATGTAGCTGATACCCCTTAGTTACTGCATTGTCATTGTTATCTGATGGCAGAAACGTTCTTAAAAATGTGAACCTTTTGATAAAAGCAAATAGCTGATAACAGATTGTTATCCTATTAATTTACTGGGTAAGCTTTCAAGAGGATTTGCATTTTGAAAAGGCTAACTGAAGTGTAATCTTCTCCAAGGAAGGGCCTGATTCTTTAGCATCCTCAGTGCAAGTGAGAGGCAGTCAGGAGATAGTTCTGAACAGGACTGTAGATCCTAATTGGCCCATTATGTTCAGTCCTTTTCTGGCCTTCAACTAATTATCCATGTTCACTAATAGGTCATCAACCCAAGAGGACTTGGCAGGGAAAGTCATTATAGTATAATGTGTGGAAAAGGTGAAAAAGGCACTCACTGATGGTGGAGTAAAGAATTGCACCAAGACCCCAGATGTGAGATCTAGATGATGTTTCTGTGACCATGTAAAGTAGTTGAGGCAGAATTTCAGGATCTTTGTTCAACTCTGTAAGAATCACTGCTTTTCAGAACTACCAGGACTCTCCTCAATCATGTTCCAAATTTTGCAAGGGGTAACTGAGGCCGAGGGGGAGTCATGACTGGCCCAAGGTCACTCAGGCAACTGGTAGCAGAACTCAGACCATAATAAAGGCCTTTTCCAGATGTATCCACTTCCAGGTGCCTGGGCAGATAGATATGTGCCTCCCAAAGCTGAGGGGACTTGGCAGAGGCAATTTTAGGATGAGTGAGTCACTAGCTTCTACTGTGAAATTTAAGTGGGCATGAAGATACTTGGCAATCAAGATAAAGAATATTTGAATGCATTTTTTAAAATCAGCAGGCTACAATCTGTGCCAGCCACCTGTTTTTGTAAATAAAGTTTTATTGGAACCAGGGCCATGATTAGGATGAGGCAAGTGAGACAGAATTGTAAAAGTGTGGACTCAAATCCTCTCTTTGTTTAAACTTCTGGTATTTTGTTTACCATGGATTTTTGTATTAATTATCGTTTTTGATATATTGTGTTAAAATGTTCTATATCTTGATTACTGAGTTTTTGGGCACCCCTTAAATTCTGGGCCAGAGGCCAGTGTCTCACTTGCCTCACCCTAATCCCAGCCTTGAGACCCAGCTCTCCTCTTCAACCTGGCCACCCTAAATCTCCAAGGCTTTCCAGCGCGGCTCCACCCCACTGCCTCCTGCCACTAGGGGCCGCGGTCGTCCTGCCCTGGGCTTGGTGCTCCCTGGAGGAACCATTCCCCGGCGGGGCGATTCAGGGCGGTGGGCGGGAGCGCGCTTGGAGTCGGGGATGGGCGGGCCAGAGCGCGCAGCCCAGAGCTGCAGGGCGGGCAAGCGGAGGAGGTGGGCCATACCTAGCCGGGTGCCCTGACTCACCGGGATGCGCTGGGCCCTGAAACCTCTCTTTGGAGGGAAGACCGCCTGTAGCTCGCAACTTCCTCTCAAATACTGGTTAGGGCCTGGAATGGTGATTCCCACGTGGCTCTTTATGGAGTGGTCATTGCTCTGCTCTGACCGTTTCGCTCCCTTCTGGGAAGGCCGGGGGACAGGTGGGGGCAGTTTTTTGGGAAGTGAGAAGCAAAAAGAGCGTGCCGGGTAAGGATGCCCGGGACCCTCGGCACTTCGGTCTCGGGACCTGGAGGCACTCCCGCGTTCGTGGCTTCGGGCTCAGGAGTCAGCGCGCCTCCGACCCCCCAGCGGTCTGCATTTCCCAGAAGGCCCCGCGGACGCTGCCGGCAGGGAAACCTCAGCAGAGCCCTTTCCCAGAGCGGGGCGCCCAGCTGTGAGGACCGGGCCTCGGAGCTGCCGCGCTTCCTCGGGATGGACCCTCGCGGAGCTGGGGCCCGCTGCAAAGCCGCCGACGGCCTTCCCGGAGCTGGGGTCTGACTGCCTCCCCTCACTGGCTGCACCCATGGATTCCGTGCAGGAGACACGCGGGCACGGGATCTCGCTGGGTAAGAGCTAGCGAAGGAGTGAGCCCAGTGCCATCGCCAGGCCCTTTTGTTGTGTCGCTTCAGGAGCTGCCCCCGCCCAAGCGCACCTGTGTTACCAGGGGTGAAAGGGGCGGGTGTGGGTAAAATTGTAATATTTCCAGAATACCTCGCCTGGCTTTAGTATATCTGCATATCAAAAGGCGTTCAGGGGTGGAGAGAAGTATGACTTTAATACATTTGCATATCCTCAGGGGTGGAGAGATGTCGTCTCCGTATCAATGGGTAATTACCTCGAGGGCTTATCTGTACCTGAGAGGTGAGTGGGGGTGTTGGTTTTGCATCTGCCAGAGTAGGAAAGAGAAACGCCCCCGACTGCAGTTTGTAAGCAATAAACAGGTTTTAAACTTTATTTCTCCCTTTGAGTGATTTCGTTTTAGAGGGCATTTTGCCGCTGGGATTTCCTTTCCCCGTGATGCCACGGGAAGGGTTCTTGTCTGCGGAGTCAAGAATGAACAATCAAGGTAGGAGAGCCAGTGAGAGGCCTTTATTTAGAAATAAAGTGAGAACAGAGGTCCTGGTTCACGCCAGGAGGGGACAGGAGACCCCGGGGTTGTGTGTTGTCTAGGGAATTTATAGGCGGTTGAGAGACGAAGGGCTAGGGATGTAGACCTGCCAGATGGTCCCAAAATGTTTATTTTTGAAGAGATACTAAATTTCTTATCAGAGAGTTAATCTTCAAAGTTAGCTTAACACAAGAAATTTACTGCTCTGATTCTTTCCCAGGCTGGAATTTGATCTAGGATCGTATCAATTAAGACGGCCTGCTTTGCTTCCAAGATGGGCTGAGTTATTGTTTCTTTGATTAAAATGCAATCTTAGCTTTAAGACAGTTTTTTTCAAAATAGCTGGGCCTTTGAACAGGCTACAGTAAATCTTACCATGGTATATTTTAATTGACACTGAAAATACAGGCTATGCTGAGATACTTTTCTTCATCTGGGGAGTATTCAAACTTCTAGGTCAAGCTGCACTTGGCATTCTAGCCTCAACTAATATCAGTGAAGAATGCTTATATTTCTTGTTTGACTTTTTTTTTTGTATCATTAATATACAGTCACATGAGCAACATTTTGGTGACTAGATTCCCCCCATTATCAAGTCCCCACGACATACCCCATTACAGTCACTGTCCATCAGTGTAGTAAGATGCTACAGAGTCATTACTTGTCTTTGTGCTATACTGCCTTCCCCGTGCCCCCCTGCATTATGTGTGCTAATTGTAATGACCCTTATTCCCTTCTCCCTCCCTTCCCACCCCCACCCCCCAGGTCTCTTTCCGTTTGGCAACTGCTGGTCCATTCTTGGGTTCTGTGAGTCTGCTGCTGTTTTGTTCCTGCAGTTTTTGCTTTGTTCTTATACTCCACATATGAGTGAAATCATTTGGTACTTGTCTTTCTCTGCCTGGATTATTTCACTGAACATAATACCCTCTAGCTCCATCCATGTTGTTGCAAATGGTAGGATTTGTTTTCTTCTTATGGCTGAATAATATTCCATTGTGTGTATGTACCACATCTTTATCCATTCGTCTACTGATGGACACTTAGGTTGCTTCCATATCTTGGCTATTGTAAATAGTGCTGCCATAAACATAGGGATGCATATGTCTTTTTCAAACTGGTATCCTGCGTTCTTAGGGTAAATTCCTAGGAGTGGAATTCCTGGGTCAAATGGTATTTCGATTTTTAGTTTTTTGAGGAACCTCCATACTGCCTTCCACAATTACATTCCCACCAGCAGTGTAGGAGGGTTTCCCTTTCTTCTCCGCATCCTTGCCAGCATTTGTAGTTCCTAGTCTTTTCTATGTTGGCCATCCTAACTGGTGTGAGGTGATATCTCATTGTGGTTTTTATTTGCATTTCCCTGATAATTAGCAATGTGGAGCATCTTTTCATGTGCCTGTTGGCCATCTGAATTTCTTCTTTGGAGAAATGTCTGTTCATATCCTCCACTCATTTTTTAATCGGGTTATTTGCTTTTTGGATGTTGAGGCATGTGAATCCTTTATACCTTTTGGATGTTAACCCCTTGTTGGATATGTCATTTATAAATATATTCGCCCATACTGTAGGATGCCTTTTTGTTCTGCTGATGGTGTCCTTTGCTGTATAGAAGCTTTTTAGCATGATGTAGCCCCATTTGTTCATTTTTGGTTTTGTTTCCCTTGCCTGAGGAAATGCATTCAGGAAAAAGTTGCTCATGTTTATATTTAAAAGATTTTTGCCTATGTTTTCTTCCAAGACTTTTATGGTTTCACGACTTACATCAGGTCTTTGATCCATTTTGAGTTTACTTTTGTGTATGGGGTTAGACAATAATCCAGTTTCATTCTCTTGCATGTAGCTGTCCAGTTTTGCCAACACCAGTTGTTGAAGAGGCTATCATTTCCCCACTGTATGTCCATGGCTCCTTTATTATATATTAATTGACCATATATGGTTGGTTTTATATCTGGGCTCTCTTGTCTGTTCCACTGGTCTATGGGTCTGTTCTTGTGCCAGTACCAAATTGTCTTGATTACTGTGGCTTTGTAGTAGAGCTTGAAGTTCGGGGAGTGTAATCTCCCCTGCTTTATTCTTCCTTCTCAGGATTGCTTTAAATATTCGGGGTCTTTTGTGGTTCAATATGAATTTTAGAACTATTTTCTCTAGTTTGTTGAAGAATGCTGTTGGTATTTTGATAGGGATTGCATTGATTTTATAGATTGCTTTAGGCAGGATGGCCATTTTGACAATATTAATTCTTCCTATCCATGAGCACGGGATGTATTTCCATTTATTGGTATCTTCTTTAATTTCTCTCATGAGTGTCTTGTAGTTTTCAGAGTACAGGTCTTTCACTTCCTTGGTTAGGTTTATTCCTAGGTATTTTATTCTTTTTGATGCAATTGTGAATTGAATTGTTTTCCTGATTTCTCTTTCTGCTAGTTCATTGTTAGTGTATAGGAATGCAACAGATTTCTGTGTATTAATTTTGCATCCTGCAACTTTGCTGAATTCAGATATTAGATCTAGTAGTTTTGGAGTGGATTCTTTAGGGTTTTTTATGTACAATATTATGTCATCTGCAAACAGGGACAGTTTAACGTCTTCCTTGCCAATCTGGATGCCTTTTATTTCTTTGTGTTGTCTGATTGCCGTGGTTAGGACCTCCAGAACTATGCTGAGTAAAAGTGGGGAGAGTGGGCATCCTTGTCTTGTTCCCGATCTTTAAAGGAAAAGCTTTCACCTTCTCGCTGTTAAGTATTATGTTAGCTGTGGGTTTGTCATATATGGCCTTTATTATATTGAGTTACTTGCCCTCTATACCCATTTTGTTGAGAGTTTTTATCATGAATGGATGTTGAATTTTGTCGAATGCTTTTTCAGCATCTATGGAGATGATCATGTGGTTGTTGTCCTTCTTTTTGTTGATGTGGTGGATGATGCTGATGGATTTTCAAATGTTGTACCATCCTTGCATCACTGGAATAATTCCTAGTTGATCATGATGGATGATCTTTTTGATGTGTTTTTGAATTCGGTTTGCTAATATTTTGTTGAGCATTTTTGCATCTATGTTCATCAGGGATATTGGCCTGTAATTTCCTTTTTTGTGATGTCTTTGCCTGATTTTGGTATTAAAGTGATGCTGGCTTCATAGAATGAGTTTGGAAGTATTCCCTCCTCTTCTACTTTTTGGAAAACTTTAAGGAGAGTGGGTATTAGGTCTTCACTTAATGTTTGATAAAATTCAGCAGTGAAACCATCCATTCCAGGGGTTTTGTTCTTAGGTAGTTTTTTGATTACCAATTCAATTTCCTTGCTGGTAATTGATCTGTTCAGATTTTCTGTTTCTTCCTGCATCAGCCTTGGAAGGTTGTATTTTTGTAGAAAGTTGTCCATTTCTTCTGGGTTATCCAGTTTGTTACCATATACTTTTTCATAGTATTCTCTCATAATTCTTTGCATTTCTGTGGTATCCATAGTGATATTTCCTTTCTCATTTCTGATTCTGTTTATGTGTGTAGACTCTCTTTTTTTCTTGATAAGTCTGGCTAGAGGTTTGTCTATTTTGTTTATTTTCTCAAAGAACCAGCTCCTGCCTTTCGTTGATTCTTTCTATTGTTTTATTCTTCTCAATTTTATTTGTTTCTGCTCTAATCTTTATTATGTCCCTCCTTCTGATGACTTTGGGCCGCATTTGTTCTTCTTTTTCTAGTTTCGTTAATTGTGAGTTTTGACTGTTCAAATGGGATTGTTCTTCTTTCTTGAGGTAGGCCTGTGTTGCAATATACTTCCCTCTTAGCACAGCCTTTGCTGCGTCCCACAGGTTTTGCGGTGTTGAATTATTGTTGTCATTTGTCTCCATATATTGCTTGATCTCTGTTTTTATTTGGTCATTTATCCATTGATTATTTAGGAGCATGTTATTAAGCCTCGATGTGTTTGTGGGCTTTTTCGTTTTATTTGTGTAATTTATTTCAAGTTTCATACATTTGTGATCTGAGAAGCTGGTTGGTACAATTTCAGTGTTTTTGAATTCACTGAGGCTCTTTTTGTGGCCTAGTGTATGGTCTATTCTTGAAAATCTGTATGCCCTTGAGAAGAATGTGTATCCTGTTGCTTTTGTATGGAGTGTTCTGTAGATGTCATTAGGTCCATCTATTTTAATACTTGTTCAGTGCTTCTGTCTCCTTAGTTATCTTCTGTTTGGTTGATCTGTCCTTTGGAGTGAGTAGTGTTTTGAAGTCTCCTAAAATGAAGGAATTGCCTTCTATTTCCCCTTTAATTTTGTTAGTATTTGTTTCACATGTATGGGTGCTCCTGTGTTGGGTGCATAGATATTTATAATAGTTATATCCTCTTGTTGGGCTGACCCCTTTATCATTATGTAATGTCCTTCTTGGTCTCTTGTTACTTTCTTTGTTTTGGAGTCTGTTTTGTCTGATACAAGTAGTACAACTCCTGCTATTGTTTGCATGAAATATCTTTTAACAACCCTTTACTTTCAGTCTGTGTATGTCTGGGTTTGAAGTGAGTCTCTTGTAGGCAGTATATAGACAGATCTTGTTTTTTTTATCCATTCAGTGACTCTATGTCTTTTGATTGGTGCATTCAGACCATTTTCATTTACGGTGATTTTCAATAGGTATGTACTTATTACCATTGCAGGCTTTAGATTTGTGGTTACATTCCCTTACTATCTAGCATTCTAATTTAACTCACTTAGTATGGTATTACAAACACAACCTAAAGGTTCTTTATTTTTTTTCCTCCTTTTTCTTCCTCCTCCATTCTTTATATATTAGGTATTATATTATGTACTCTTTGTCTATCCCTTGATTGACTTTGGGAGTAGTTGATTTGATTTTGTATCTGCTTAGTAATTAATTACTTTGCTGTCATTTTATTTCTCCTGGTGACAGCTATTTAGCCTTAGGAACACTTCCAGCTATAGCAGTCACTCCAAAATGCACTGTAGAGGTGGTTTGTGGGAGGTAAATTCTCCCAACTTTTGCTTATCTGAAAATTGTTTAATCCCTCCTTCAAATTCAAATGATAATCTTTCCAGGTAGAGTATTCTTGGTTCGAGGCCCTTCCATTTCATTGCGTTAAATATATCATGCCACTCCCTTCTAGCCTGTAAGGTTTGTGTTGAGAAGTCTGATGATAGCCTGATGGATTTTCCTTCGTATGTGATCTTTTTAAAAAGTCTGTCCTTATCCTTGATCTTTGCCATTTATTATATGTCTTGGTGTTGTCTTCTTGGGTCCCTTGGCCTGGGAGACTATCTCCTTCCCAGACTGGGGAAACTTTCAGCAGTTATTTCCTCAAAGACACTTTCTATCCCTTTTTCTCTCCCTTCTTCTTCTGGTAATGCGAATATTGTTCCGTTTGGATTGGTCACACAGTTCTCTCAATATTCTTTCTTTCTTAGAGGTCCTTTTTTCTCTCTGTGCCTCAGCTTCTTTATATTCCTCTTCTCTAATTTCTATTCCATTTACTGTCTCTTCTACTACATCTAATCTGCTTTTAAATCCCTCCATTATATGTTTCTTTTCAGAAATGGAATTTCTTAATGATTGATCTCCATCCTAACTTCGTCCCTGAGTTCTTGAATATCTTTTTGTATTTCCGTGTGCATGTTTATGATTTTTATTTTGAACTCTGTTTTAGGAAGATTGTGAGTTCAGTTTCATTTGGCCCTTTTTCTTGGGTTTGTGAGATTTTGGTCTGAACCAGGTTCCTTTGATGTTTCATATTTCTGTGTTGCACCCTCTAGTGCCCAGAAGCTCTAGTTTTGGGAACTGCTCATCCCCTGGAGTGAGGTCTGGGCTTGCAGGGGAGCAGCACTGGTTCCTCAGTGGAGGAAAGGGCTATTTCCTGCTTCCTGGCTACAGTGCCTGTCTCCAGTGTTAGAGTCAGTGGGCCAAGCACACAGGTATAAGCCACTGTGCTTTGCATCTGTAGCTATCATAGGTGGGGCCTCCCTCTGGCTAGCCTGACGCCAAGGCAGTGACTGCCAGTTTGTGAGCCAGTGCCAGCAGGCCAGGAGGAAGGCACAGCAGGCTGTGTGTCACAGTGGGGGCCTCGGAGCTGAGTAGTCAGCCAGGGAGATGGAGAACCTGAAGCTCCTGAAAGTTCCCAAGCAGCTGTGCAGAGTGCGCCCAGATAACCTTGTCCACCTATCCCTTCTCCTGTGCACAGTAAGCTCCGTGCAAACCCCACCCCTTCAGCAGCCCTCTTGCTGCTAGGAAGCCTCTCAGACCACCTGCCTTTCCTTTGTCCCAGAGTGGCCAGATGTGGATCCCTGTCTTCCACAAAGAGCTGGAATCTCAGTCTCTCCGAGTATTCCACCTGTCTTAGCTTTCCAACCCTCCTAATCTCCAGAGCACCATGCAGTGTAGGTTTGTGCTCCCATAGCAGATACCCAGGAATGGGTGTTTAGCAGTCCGAGGCCTCCACCTCCTCTCCGCTCCATTTCTCTTCCTCTCGCTGGTGAGCTGGGGTGGGGAAAGGGCTTGGGTCCCACCGGATAAAAGGGTACATTACCGTTTCGTGAGGTCTGCTCTGTTCTCCAGGTGTATGCAGTCTGGTGCAGCCTTCTTTCCTGTTGTTCTTTTAGGATTAGTTGTATTAAGCATATTTTCATAATATGTGTGGTTTTGGGAGGAGTTCTCTGTCTAACCTCTCACGTCACCATCTTGAATCGCTCAATCCAAAATCTAGTTTGATATTTTTACTTTAGAGAATTATGTGACTCTGGCTTTGCTTAATTATTTAACATGGAGTTTTGATAGGAGTCTTTTTCCGGAGGCCCTCATCCTACTCTATCTAAGCCCGGACTTACAGCGGGGCAAGCATCTTCACTGCCTTTTTCAGTTTTGCACCTTCCATTCTCTTATGAAGTGTAGTTATTCTGTTGGCTTGCTCATCTCCCCGCTGTTCCCTCAAGCACCACTTGCTGCTCCACATCCCTCTTGGCCTTAGAATTCAGGCCTCCTACAACTATTCCCAAGGCCTCTACTAGATTCTGCCTTTAACCACTCCACCATACAGACACAGATGTAAACCCACCTGCCCTCATGTCCAGCTTTTTCAGAACTTTCCACTGCCCCACTGTGACAAAGCCTGGATATCCCTGGCCCAGAGACACTCACTTAGGCTTAGAGGGTTTGGTGAGGTTACATTTTATCATGTGATACTGAGTCCCCCACACACCTGGTTCAGGGCCTTGACCTCAGTTAATTAATATCCTAGAGCCATTCCTCAGAAGAAAGGCACTGTAGTGAAAGAAAAATAAGCCGTAGAGGTAACTGAGGATAAACTGAAATACGTCTTTATCAAAGGTTCTCAATGTACTTTAATAGTACACAATAGTTATTACCCCTAGGTGCAGCCTGGGCAAAATAACTTTTTCTTTAACTCCTGAGTAATTTTACGGTGCAGCCAGGGTTGAGCCCCACTGCCCTAACCCCAGAGGACAGGTGGGTGGGGCCTCGGATGGTCCAGGCATCTCCAGCAGGGGGCAGCCTAAACCCTTTATCCCAGTGTGCTGCACAAATTGTTTTTAATATTTTCTATGCGTCCCATGCTGTGAAAACAGACAGGTAGCACTGCTGTAAGATCCTTCCCTAAGAAACAGGTCTGACAACCCTGTGTAAGATAATTGGAAGAAAGGCAAAACAAACCAAAAAGGCCAACTGGGAAACATAAATAATCTTGGGATGAGGAAAGGAAAGCCTGGACTGGATCAGTGACAGAGAATGTAGGAGAGAACAGCTACGATAGTCATAGAAAGAATGACGGTTATGGTGGCTAACTAGGTAGGATTTTTGGCAGTCTGTGGCACTTTTAATTGTCACAAGGACTGATTACAATGTTACAGCTGACTCCCAGGGGAGAGTTGCCAGACTGCTGTGGTCTTCCTAGAACCCTCAAGACCACGAATGTGCTGGGGTCTTTGTGGCTGGCCGAGTCTCAGGCACTAGCAAACTGAAGTGCAGCCATTCACACTGTTAGAAGAGCTCCTGCTTTATGAAGGCCAGAAGCCCTTACTTATATGGGTGTAAGTCCGGGGAGAGGAAATCCCAGTGTGGGGAGAGGGTGTCTCCCCCCCCCTTTGACCACCAGCAGGGTGTTGGAGAACTCAACTCTATTCTGACGCTGATACTGGGGTTCTTGTTCTCGGAGCTGAAGAATGAACTTCACAAACACTCAAGGTAGGAGAGCAAGGTAGAGGTTTTTATTTAGAGATAAAGTGAGCGGACAGAACTCCTGGCTCACGCCAGGAGGGGACAAGAGAGTCGTGGTTGGCTCATTGTCTAGGGGATTTATAGTCGGTTGAGGATTTTCAGGAATGGGTGTAAAGGGCTAGGGGTGCAGATTTGTAGAATGCTCATTTTTGATGAATAGAAGAAATTTGCTGTTCTGAATTTTCTAAGGATAGCAGTTTCCCTCTGGGAGCATATCAATTAAGACTGCCTGCCCTGTCCCCAAGGTGGGCTGGGCTGTTGCCTGTTTGCTAAAGTGTGTTCAGAATTTTACGTCTTAACTTTTTGGGATGTTTATAGCTGGGTTTGCTTACTAAATTAATCTTTTGCTCAGGTTGTGGATTACTTGATTAGGATCAGAGAAGGAAACACAGCACATAGGTACAGTTAAAAATACGCTGGGCCTTGTAGCAGGCTGAGGTAAATTTTACAGTGTCATGATCTAACTTATACAGTAAAGTCACGGGTTATGCTGAGATACTTTTCTTTATCTGCAGATCACTCAAACATTCCAGGCCAAGCTGCTTTTGGCCTTTTGAGCTTTAACTGATTTCACTGAAGAATGTCTATATTCCTAGTCTGGTATCTTTACCCTAGAGAATTAGTGTGACCCTGACTTTGCATAATGCTTAGCACAGAGTTTCAACAGGGACTTCTTTGCACATTGTTACATAGTTCTCTCTGTAATTATATTTCATTGCCTTTTTCTCCGGAGGCCCTCACCCTACTCTGCCTAAACCCATGGTCCCTGTCTAAATGCTGTCTGCCTGGAAATAGCACCAGGTTTCCCAGGTTAAGGGCTATGTCCTACAAGACTGCCCTCTAACCCTCACTGTAGATACCAGTCACAAGCCCCAAGCAGTTAACCTGTGCTTCTGACCTACTAGCTACAAACTGGAGGTTCCCACGACCTCCCCCTTTGGTTTGATTAATTTGCACAGAACTCAGGAAAACACTTATCAATTTAATAAAGGGTATGGTAAAGGATTGCAAGTTAACAACCAGATGAAGAGAGACATAGGGTAATGTCCCAAATAAAGGAGCCTCTGTCCTCATAGAGCTTGGGGCCTGGCTCGGTAGCACATGGAGTGTTCTGGTTCCCCAAGCTTAGAAACTGTCTGAGTGAGAAGCAGGATCCAAGAGAACAGAGAGCAATAAGCTCTTCTCAGGGGTTTTTGTGAGGACTGAGAACTTCATTGCATAGTCATGATTGACTAAATCATTGGTCATTGGCTGATTCAGCCTCCAGCCCCTTTTTTGGGGGTGGGGGCCCAAAAGTCTCTCATTAACATGACAAAATGACCAAATATGTATTTCTTATGACTCATATCACACACATCTTCCTTTTGGAAAGCAGAATGAGATCCATCTTTTGCTTGGAGTAGCTTCTTGTTCACTATCTAAACTATGATTATAAAGTAGTTACAATATGTAAGCAATTTGACAAAGCCTGTAGAAACGTGCAAACATGAAAAAAAAATTTAAAGGAGGTAGAATTATTGAGGAAAAGGGGTTTCTTTTTCAAAATTGCCCTGATGAGAAGTATTGTAGCATAGAAATTAGGAGGAAGCTTTCTTGAGCCAGACTGTTTGGGTGCGCTGGTTCTGCCACTTCGGATGACGTATGGGTGCCTTAGGGATGAATTTTGGCAAAGACCTTTCAGTGCCTCAGTTTCTTCATCTGTAAAGTAGGATAATAATTCTTATCCTAGAGAGTTGTTATGAGGTTTAATCAATATGTGGAAACTCATCAATATTAACAACAGTACCTGGCACATAGTAAGTACTCTCTAAGTGCTAGCTGTTTAAACTGTTATTTTATTTATTTAAAATTTAATAAAATCTTTAAAAAAATTACTGCCCAATCATCACTGATACTCTTGTGCACCTTCTACATCTCAGAAAAAGCTTAGCATATCTGTGCAGACAGAAGTTAGATAATAAAATGCACCCATTTTAAGTGTACAGTCTTAAGATTTTTGATAAATGTATACACTAGCTTAATCACTATCAAAACCAAGATACAGAATTTCCATCACCCCTCAAAATTCTTTCATGCCCCATTTGCAGTTGGCTGCTCACTACCTCACCCAGCCCCAGACAACCACTGATCTGCTTTCGGTCCCTGGCAATTAGTTTTGCCTATTGTACAATTTCATATAAATTCAGCCATACAATATGTCCTCTTTTGTGTGTGGCTTCTCTGGTCTAACATAATTTTGAGATTCTTCAGTTTGTTGCAGGTAACAGTAGTTGTTCCTTATTCTTGCTGAGTAGTATGCCATTGTATAGGTATCCCACAATTTTGTTTTATCCCTTTACCCATTGATGGACACTTGGATTGTTTCCAGCTTCTGCCTATTATGAATAAAGTTGCTATGCAAATTTGTAAAAAAGTCCTTGCAAGGACATGTTTTCATTTTTCTTAGGTAAATACCTAAACACAGAATTGTTGGGTCCTTTGGTGAGCGTACACATAATCTACTGTTAACAAACTATCAAACTGTTTTCCAAAGTGACTGGACCGTTTTACATTTCACCAGCAATGTGTGAGAGTTCTAGTTGCTCCACATCTTTGGCAATACTTGATATTGTCAGTCTGTTCAATTTTAGCCTTCAAGTGGGGGTGTAGTGGTACTCATCATGGTTTTTAAATTGCATTTCCCTGGTAACTGATGAGAGGACATCACTTTTAAATGGTGGCCCATTCCTGGGGAACAGAAGAGAGACATGGGCCAAAAGAAGTTCTACCATTTCAAGCTTAGATACCCAAGAGAATGAAAACTACTGCCAGTGACAAAGAAGAGTGAAATTGAGAGTCAGTGATTGTTTGGCATAGGGATATTATATTCGAAGTTATGGCAGGTATTAAGGGGGAAATCTGCATGAGTTACAGGTTTGGAGCCCATGTGAGAGGTCAGAGCCAGGTATCAGTAGAGCTGTGAGGTGAAACACAAGCAGAGGGAGCCCAGAGAGTGAGCTGAGGGCCAGCAATTGAGTATTGGGGTTCAGAGGAAGGGCCCAGTATTAAGAGAACATCAAGGGCTAGTCCCAAGAACAATGTCATCTACTTCTGGACTCAAAGAGTCTCAAAAAATACCTTCAGAAGACATTGTCCAGAATCTTAAATTAGCAAAATCTGAGGACTGGGAGGTGGGTACAATTCCTAGACTGTGAGCTCATTGACCACAGGAAATCTGTGTCTGGTGAGGGATTCTACAGCTGCACTGATTGTGGCAAGAGGTCTGGCATAGTTACCCTCTGACCCATCATCTTTGAAGTCTTGCTGGTGAGAAGCCCCACTCCTGTCCTGACTACAGAAAATGTTTCAGCCAGAGTTCCAGTCTACTTCAGCACCAGGAGGTTCACCAGGGAGATAAGCTCTGTAAGTGTGGGGCCTGTGGGAAAGGTTTTGCTCAGAGGGCATCCCTCAGCTAGCACAGAAAGGTCCATACTCGCAACAAGCTTTATGTAGGGAAAATGGAACTTACCATAGCCAGGACCTTCACGACCCTAATCTATTTGCCCACTGTGCACGTGCAGTGCTCAAAGGTGCATGCTTGCACACCCGTTGGCGGTGAACCACAGCTGTCTTTATTGCTACACAGCGAGCTCCACCCAGTGCTTTCCCCTGGGCTTGTGCAGAGGTAGAGAAGCCCAGAGGCAGAGCTGAGACCAGACCAGGGTATAAACCCTTTTACCCCCAACATTCCATTATTGTTATTCATTCGGTCTCAGCGAATCCAGAGTGAATTTGCCCGGGGCTGAAACCCCCCTCGGGCTGACACCCTATCCTTGTCCCCGGTGTGCCACAACCTTCTGTGGAAGCTCCAGCCTCCTTAAGCACCAGCAAATCCACTCTGAGGAGAAGCCACATATCTGTGGGGAGTGTGGCAAGGGCTTTACAGTCAGGTCTCTGCTGAGGGCTCACCAAGGAGTACATAATGGGCTGAAGTCCCACATCTATCCCAGCACAAGGCGGCTTTGGGGATTAGTGGAAGTGGATACACCACCCGAGGATTCACACAGGTGAGTGAGCATCCCTTCTGCTGCTCCAACTGTGGTGACAGCTTTGGTCAGAAGACTGCCCTCATCCAGCATGTTCACCTGCAGACAGAGGAGAAGCCTTTTATGTGTGGGGAGTGTGCGGAGAGTTTCAGCCTCCGAATCAAGCTCATCCACCATATGGCTTGGCACAAGCTCCGAGTACCACTTCACGGCTCTAGCCGAGCCAGCCCTCCATTCACTTCAGCCCAGTAGAAGCCCCAGATCCTTCTTCCTTTTCCATCTCCTCCTGTTATACCACCACTCCAATGTGCTTTCCCTTATTCTGCCCGTCCACTACTCTGATTAATTCTGCTTCCCACCTCCTGATCACACTCATCTTTCTCCAGATTCCCCACGTCACCCCATCCTCTCACCTCTTATGCACCCATTTATCTCCCTGCACTATTCATCAGCACTCCCTCATTCTTCCTCCCCACCCCCTCCCTCCAGGACCCCCTCTGTCTCAAGGACTCCTGCAGAGGCCAGATTCCAAGTTCACCCTCCATGGTGAACGAGAAGCAGCCACGACTACAAGGTTACCTGTTCTGAGTGTGGGAAGAATTTCCCAGCCAGTGGCAAGCTCCTCCAGCACCAGCACACACATACAGGTGGGTGGCTTTATATCTGCTCTGAGTGAGGGAAGCGCTTCACCGAGAGCTCCTCCCTGATACAGCATAAAAAGATCCACTTAGTGGAAGAGCCACACCTGTGTGCAGAGTGTGGTCATGGCTTCAGTCAGTGTGTCCGCTTGATCAATCACCAGCAGGTGTGCTCATGGGAATGGCCATTAGCTCGCCATGAGTGCTGGGAGTGTTTCTGGGAGGCCTGGCAGTTGTCCGGGCACCAGCAGGCCACCCACCCCGCAGCTCAGGAGGTAGGGAGTGATGAGGCCCAGAAACCATACACGTGTGGGCCTTGTGGAAAATGGTTTAGGCAGCAGGCTTCTCTGAGTCAGCACAAGAGGACTCGTAATGCAGACCAGCCCTACCAATGTGGCCAGCATGGGCATGGCTTTGGAAAGAGCACCAGACTCCTTTGCCACCATCAAACACACACTGGAGAGAAGCCCTACCAGGATCTCCAGTGTGGGAAAGCTTTTAGCCAGAGGTCTAACCTTGCCAGACACCAAAGAAACAATGTGGTGCAGCTCAACTGAGCCCTGTAGTAGCCTTGCAGGAAGACCTGTGGATCAGTGACACAGTTCTTCCCCCCTACCTGTACTGTCTTATGAAGAAGAGCAGAGGGTTTTGCTTTTGTTTTGTTTTTCCTGAATCCCACTCCTCTCTCATTTCCATCAAACCTCACAGCTTACAGGATTTAAGGAAGTGGGAGGCAGAGGTATGTTACTGAACTATGGATATTCTTGATATGATAAGGATAATATTAAGTGGTATCTTAGTATCAGTGATTAATAAATTATTTCTCTTATGCTTTTTAAAAATTATTTGGTGTTTTTCACAACAATATGTTATTAGAGCGAGGAAGAAAACTTGAGTTACACTATGAAAATTCAAACTGCACAGAAGTCCTCAGCAGCCCCACACATCCAGTTGCCAAGCTTGCTGCTCCAGTCCTTGATCCCCTTTTCTCCCACAGCACTGCACCTCTAATTCAAGTCCCATCAGGCACCACATAACTATTCTACTTCAGCAGTTTTCTCAACTCTGTCCTCTCCTTTCTGTTGCCAGTGATACTGTCTTAAGTGCAAATCCTTGCCATTATTTGCCTGGATTATTGCAAAAGACTCCTACTAATCAGTGTGCCCATCTTCCAATGTCTGCACTCAGTTCATCACCCATACACTTCACCAGGTACATTCAGCCCTTTCTCCCCACCACCAGTCTGGCCTACAGCACTGAGCCCAGCACAGCCTACTAAGTGGCTTCTAAGTTTGGCTTTGCCCTACATCTTAGCTTACTGGCCATGGCCTCTCATACTTTTGTGCCTTGCACTTGTTTTATTTCCCTCAATTGCCCAGAATGCCCTTCTTTTCTGTCGCCAAAACTTGTCCTGCTTACCATTCGAGCCCCAGCGCCACTGAAAACTTTCCCAAACTCATATCACACTTGGTGTGAAAACTGTTGCAGTGGCATTGTGAACCTTCATAAATGTTTGGTCACATTTCTCTCTTCCAGCAGATTGAGCTCATGAAAGCAGAGACTGGCACAGAGCCTGACCCACAGTAGGCACTCAGTAAATATTAATTGAAACAGGGAACCAATTCCAGATTGCTCAAGTTTTTTATCTAAGACTCGGGTTTCTTTTATCCTTTTTGTCCTCCCAAGACACAATATGGACACACTTGGAAAGTTAACCAAAGTGACCGCACCCGGTCTATGGCCTCCTGGTCCCTTTGCCTGCCATTCAATGGTTTCATGGTTATTTCTATAGTGATAGCAGAGAGAAGAGTGCCTGGAAACAGTGATGTTTGCTTGGGTCCAGGGCATTTCATCCGCACATTTGTAATAATGAGGTTACCACAAATTGCAAATACTTTGCATTTGATGATGGTCTTATCAAATTTTCAGCAGCATCAGTGATAGGACAGAAAGGTCTTCAAGTGTATCTTCAATAATCAGCATTTATGGTGGTAAAATACCTAATATTAATAAGTCATCATTTTAGGGCCTCTTTACATAACAACTGGCCTAGCGAGCAGAGCATAGAGGATGTGACATGAAGGTCTCATGTGGGGCAGCAACTTGAGTTGGGCTTGAGTTATACCAGTCATGAGGCTAACTGTACACGAGTGTGCGTGGCTAAGCTAAAACCCTCGTGTCCCCAGCATTAGATAGATTTCAGAGAAATCAGGTCAGAGGTCCAGATTTAGTTTGATGTATAACATTACACTGTTATGAAATGTAAGAAAATATAAGTACAAAGTCTCAACCGTTAAACCTAGTCAGACTACATCTCAATGTATAATTTATTTGACTACATTTTAACCAATATTAGACCCCTTCAAGCACTCATTAAGTTGAATTCATTAAAGCCATACATACTCCAGAATGTTTATTAAAGACATTTATATCTATCTTCTACAAAAGAGGGCAAAAAATTTTCAATAAAACACGTATCATAGTATAGGGGAACAGAAATCGGAAATTCACTGGTAGAAGTTTGAAGATACACTGTAGTTTCACAGAAAACATTTAGCAATTAATGAAGACCTAAAACACCGTCTTTTTGTTATTTCATACAACTGAAAAGTCTTAAGGGTACAGATCTTTCTCAATTCTGGCACATCTTGATCCATGGGTTCAAAAGATATTAACGAGGCTAGCTCACTCCCCATCTTTCAAGTTTGCTCCAAAGAATAGCTTGAATATTGGCTTCAGTCTAAGGCTCCAGCCTGAGGCTCCAGCAACTCCAAGTCCAGTTGAACTACTGTGTCTTAATAGTTCAAGAAAAAAGTCCCCAAATTGAGACTCATAGACATGTATCTGGGCCAAATTAATCACTGTAGCCGAGAGAACAGAATAATCTGATGGGCTCTGTCTGGATCACGTGGACCCTCTTGGAGCTGCAGTCAACACCACCTGAACTGTGAACTGAAAAAAGGTTGGGGGTGGGTGTTTCACAAAGAAAACCCAGATTGTTATCCGAAGAAGAAGGCATAGGTATGTTAGGCAGACCACAAAACAATAGATGTCCACTATGATAAGTTTCTAGCCCTTTCCAAGGGCAGAGGGGTCAAATAGCCCATTTTCAGATGCTACCATCCTATGGTCATTAGCCTATTTTACTCCAACTTCCTTTACCATTCACCTTAGCAAACTCATGTCCTGCATCATCATTGTATCGTCTTTTGGGGACAACTCCAATTTCAAAAATTCTGTCCTACACACCCCCATAAACACATTTATGGTAATAGATCACATGTTGGATTGATCTTTGCTTTGGAAAATATGGTCATGGTGTGTTGCGTCCCAGGAAAGAGGCATCAGAGAAACTGACACAGAGTTGTCCCAGCACACCCTTCACCACCAACAGCTGAGGAATGTCTGAAGAGTGGCTGGGCCGCTGCCCACTGGTGTTTACTTAACAACTGGTAAGTTTGTTCTTCCTTTTGCCAAAGGAACAGAAAAACCTAAACCTCTACAAACTGGAGGGTTTGGTGGCAGCGCACTTACTTGACTGTGTGAGAACTTGTGCAGCAGTGTGTATATGAAGACAGCAGGAACTGGCTCTCTGCTTCCTCTACACATAGGCAGCGAAGACAAAACGGTGATCAGCCTAGGAAAGTGCCAGCTACCTAGATAGAAGTCTGGACAGAAGTGCACCCCACAAGGGCAACAGCGACAGAGGGTGGTAGCAACCTCAGGGCACTCAAGTACCAGAAAGAAGAGCTCTTCTCTTCATGGGAACTTCCAAACTGAGATAAAGGGATGCAAATTCCCAGGCAGTTGTTCGGCAATGACCAGCAAAACCTGAGTGGAGACAGGAGAGTTGGAACCTTTTCAGGTAGAAACACCCTCTTCATTTGTTTTTTCCAAGAGTCATTAAACTGAGTAGGGAGGGGCTTGTGTGGAGAGAAATGCCAAGTGACTTTAACTGGAATAAGGCCCCCTTGTCTTAGCAACAGTTTCAAAGTCCAAATGGGAAAAAGCAACTGCAGGAAAAATTCCCTTATAACTCAGTGAGGGCTCAGGAATAAATTAGCACCGTTACATAACATTTGTTCATCAGGGTGCTAAAAAAAAAGCTTCAGAAATTTCAGTAGAAGCTAATGTTCAGTTTAGAACTAACAGAAGGAAGAGTTATGGAGCCTCTTCTTGAAAAGTACCTTTTTCATTTTTCTTTTATATATTCAGATTAGGTACATAAAGTTAATTTTCCTTTTATATATTAAATTCATATATATTAGGTACATCACTGCTTGGTCAAAGCTGAAGGCATCCTGTTGGATTATAGTTCTGAAAAGGCTAATCATAGGGCTGATCAATTAATACGGTTCAAGCAATCATTAAATATATATTTTTAGAAGACCTACTTCACTCCAGGTTCTGTGCTAGTGCTGAGGACAGAATGGTGAACAAGCCAGACCTCACCTCTGTCCTGTCTAATCACCTGCTTTGATATAGGGTTTTCACAGGCCTGCATAGGCTTCTTCTCGTTCCTCCAAGTAGTCAGATATTTCAGATCTGAATTTTAGCAGTCACTCTTGTCAAGGTTGTGGCCACCAGGCATCTTTTGAATACTCTTCCAATACTTGGGAATTTTCTCCAAGATACAATTCCTGCCTCCTTAAGGCAGAAGCCAGAATTCAATTGCCCAGCCTTTCAAGAAGTTAGGACACAGGCAATGACCTAGATCATTTGGAGCCCATGTGATTCTCTGATTCAGAAGATGACAACTCAAGGATGCAAGGGTCAAAAAGAATCCATTTTCAGGAGGGGGTGAGAGTGGAACAAGCTGGCTTTCCAGGGCAGCAACAATGTAGTTTTTGGCATCCAGTGTCCACCAGTGTGAACTGTGGTGGTGTCTCATGGCACCTGGCCCACAGAATGTTTTATTTCTGGCTGTGCAGATCATAGGCCTCTTTGGCTGTACCAGTGGTACTGTGAGATACCTGAAGTTCTCAATTGCTTACCTTTTTAAAACTACTTAGAGTGGGAGTTCCAGGAAGATGGCGGCGTGAACGGAGCGGCAGAATTTTCCTCCCAACATTATATTTATCCACGAAAACACAGCAAATGCAACTGTTCCTAAAAGAGAGACCAGAACACACAGGAAAGTGCACACAGTGCAGAAACACCTGAGAGGACTTGGCAGCTGGCGAGGCGGGTAAGAAACAGAACCGCGAACTGCGACCTGGCAGATCCCGAGCACTCCCCCACCCCAGCGCACCGGCGGGAGGAGAGGATTCAGAGCCGGGAGGGAGTGGAAGTGCAGGACCAGGAGATAACCAGCCCCGGATCGGCCCCGGGAACGTGGGAGCACAAAGCACAGTGTGGCGGAGATTGGAGAGACGGAGGGCGCAGGGTCTCAGCAGGAAAGCGCCTGTTTGCTCGAGGCTGGCTCAGGGAAGGAGAAAAGAGAAGAAAAAAAAAGGAGAAAAGCGCGCCCTTTGTTTTGCAGCGGTCTTAAAGAGACGGGAGTCCAGCAGAGAACCTCATCGCTGCGGCATACTCGGCCCAGCAGGCTGGGAGTCCTGGGGAGCGTCGGACCCCATAGCAGGCGACTGGGAAAGGGTAGCCATAATTAGGACTCCCACAGAGCTCAACAGCCTCCCATTCATTTTCACCCCGGCCACAGCTTTAAAGGGCCGTGCGGAGTGGCGTGGCCACGGCTCTGTAATAGTGGAGCAATAGCGCCACCTACAGCACTCACACAGAAACCACTCCCGGGGGCTTTTTTTTTTTTTTTTAGGTGTTACTGCTTTTCTTTTTCTCTCTCTCTTTTCACTTTTTTTTATTAGTAGTAGTATTTTTTTATTTATTTTTCTTTTTTTTCTTTTTCTTTTTCTCTCCTTTCTTCTCTTTCCTTTTTAAAGTCATAAAGAGCCCAGCTGACATACGTGACAACTACCAACAACCAATTCTATAGTCATGAGAAGACAGAAGGATATGATACAGACAAAGCTTCAAACAAACACCACCCCTGAGAGAGAATCTGAAGGAATGGATATGCACAGTCTTCCTGAAAAAGAATTCAGAATAAAAGTCAGCCATGCTGACAGATCTACAGAAAAATGTGCAAGAGCTGAGGGAGGAAATGAGGAAAGACAAAGCAGATATGAGACAAGCCATCGATGGGCTTAACAGCAGACTGGATGAGGTTCAAGACACTATCAATGAAATACAAAGCAGGGAACAGGAATACAAAGAAGCTGAGGCAGAGAGAGATAAAAGGATCTCTAAGAATGAAAGAATATTAAGAGAACTGTGTGACCAATCTGAACGGAGCAATATTCGCATTATAGGAGTACCAGAGGAAGAAAAGAGAGAAAAAGGAATAGAAAGTGTCTTTGAAGAAATAATTGCTGAAAACTTTCCCACGCTGGGGAAGGAAATAGTCTCGCAGTCCACGGAAGCCCACAGATCACCCAACACAAGGGACCCAAGGAAGACAACACCAAGACACATAATAATTAAGATGGCAAAGATCAAAGGTAAAGACAGAATATTAAAGGCAGCGAGAGAGAAAAAAGATCACTTACAAAGGAAAATCCATCAGACTGTCATCAGACTTCTCAACAGAAACCTTACAGGCCAGAAGAGAATGGCATGATATATTTAACATAATGAAACAGAAGGGCCTCGAACCAAGAATACTGCATCCAGCACGATTATCATTTACATATGACGGAGGGATTAAACAATTTCCAGACAAAGGAAAGTTGAGAGAGTTTGCCTCTCATAAACTACCACTACAGAATATCTTAAATGCACTGCTCTAGAGGGAAACACCCCTAAGGCTAAAAAGATGTTACCAGAGAAAATAAAATCATAGCAAAGAAAGCAGACCATCCAAATACTAACTAAAGGCAAAGAATAAAACACCCAATAAAGAATGGAGGAGGAAGAACAGGAATGGAGAAATAAAGAAACATCAGATGGCGTTCACAATAACTTAAAAAGAAAGTTAAGTTAGATTCTTAGATAGTAAAGAAGCAACCCTTGAACCTTTGGTAACCATGAGTCTAAAGCCAGCAATGGCAATAAGTACATATCTATCAATAATCACCCTAAATGTAAATGGACTGAATGCACCAATCAAAAGACACACAGTAACAGAGTGGATAAAAAAGCAAGACTCATCTATATGCTGCTTACAAGAGACTCACCTCAAACCCAAAGATATACACAGACTAAAAGTGAAGGGATGGAAAAAGATATTTCATGCAAACAACAAAGAGAAAAAAGCAGGTGTTGCAGTACTTGTATCAGACAAAATAGACTTCAAAACGAAGAAAGTAGCAAGAGATAAAGAAGCACATTACATACTGATAAAGGGGTCAGTCCAACAAGAAGGTATAACCATTATAAATATATATGCACCCAACACAGGAGCGTCAGCATATGTGAAACAAATACTAACAGAAGTGAAGGAGGAAATAGACAGCAATGCAATTATTTTAGGAGACTTTAACACACCACTCACTCCAAAGGGCAGATCAACCAGGCAGAGGATAAGTAAAGACACAGAGGCACTGAACAACACACTAGAACAGATGGACCTAACAGATATCTACAGAACTCTGCACCCAAAAGCAGCAGGATACACATTCTTCTCAAGCGCACATGGAACATTTTCCAGAATAGACCACATACTAGGCCACAAAAAGAACCTCAGTAAATTCAAAAATATTGAAATCGCACCAACCAACTTCTCAGATCACAAAGGTATAAAACTAGACATAAATTTTAGAAAGAAATCAAAAAGGCTCACAAATACATGGAGACATAACAACATTCTCCTAATGAATCAATGGGTTAATGACCAAATCAAAACAGAAATCAAAGAATATATGGAGACTAATGACAACAACACAAATCCACAACTTCTGTGGGACGCAGCGAAGGCAGTTCTAAGAGGAAAGTATATTGCAATCCAGGCCTATTTAAAGAAGGAATAACATTCCCAAATGAACAGTCTAAAGACACAATTATTGAAATTGGAAAAAGAAGAACAAATGAGGCCCAAAGTCACCAGAAGGAGAGACATAATAAAGATCAGAGAAGAAATAAATAAAATTGAGAAGAATAAAACAATAGAAAAAATCAATGAAACCAAAAGCTGGTTCTTTGAAAAAATAAACAAAATAGATAAACCCCTAGCCAGACTCATTAAGAGAAAAAGAGAATCTACACACATAAACAGAATCAGAAATGAGAAAGGAAAAATAACGATGGACCCCACAGAAATACAAAGAATTATAAGAGAATATTACGAGCATCTATATGCTAACAAGCTGGAAAACCTAGAATCAATGGACAACTTCTTAGAAAAATACAGCCTTCCAAGACTCACCAAGCAGGAAACAGAAAAACTAAACAGACCAATCACCAGCAATGAAATTGAATCGGTAATCAAAAAACTACCGAAGAACAAAACCCCCGGACCTGATGGATTCACCTCTGAATTCTACCAGACATATAGAGAAGAAATAACACCCATTCTCCTTCAAGGTTTCCAAAAAATAGAAGAGCAGGGAATACTTCCAAACTATTTCTATGAAGCCAGCATCACTCTAATACCAAAACCGGGCAAAGACCTCACTAAAAAAGAAAATTACAGACCAATATCCCTGATGAACGTAGATGCAAAAATACTCAACAAAATATTAGCAAACCGAATTCAAAAATACATCAAGAGGATCATACACCATGATCAAGTG
>JAQQAC010010882.1:8368576-8394026 GCA_029783875.1 Phataginus tricuspis
TATAACCATTATAAATATATATGCACCCAACACAGGAGCGTCAGCATATGTGAAACAAATACTAACAGAAGTGAAGGAGGAAATAGACAGCAATGCAATTATTTTAGGAGACTTTAACACACCACTCACTCCAAAGGGCAGATCAACCAGGCAGAGGATAAGTAAAGACACAGAGGCACTGAACAACACACTAGAACAGATGGACCTAACAGATATCTACAGAACTCTGCACCCAAAAGCAGCAGGATACACATTCTTCTCAAGCGCACATGGAACATTTTCCAGAATAGACCACATACTAGGCCACAAAAAGAACCTCAGTAAATTCAAAAATATTGAAATCGCACCAACCAACTTCTCAGATCACAAAGGTATAAAACTAGAC
This sequence comes from Phataginus tricuspis, assembly GCA_029783875.1. NCBI lineage: Eukaryota > Metazoa > Chordata > Mammalia > Pholidota > Manidae > Phataginus > Phataginus tricuspis. The sequence goes on from JAQQAC010010882.1 coordinate 8,368,962, forward strand.
ATAAATTTTAGAAAGAAATCAAAAAGGCTCACAAATACATGGAGACATAACAACATTCTCCTAATGAATCAATGGGTTAATGACCAAATCAAAACAGAAATCAAAGAATATATGGAGACTAATGACAACAACACAAATCCACAACTTCTGTGGGACGCAGCGAAGGCAGTTCTAAGAGGAAAGTATATTGCAATCCAGGCCTATTTAAAGAAGGAATAACATTCCCAAATGAACAGTCTAAAGACACAATTATTGAAATTGGAAAAAGAAGAACAAATGAGGCCCAAAGTCACCAGAAGGAGAGACATAATAAAGATCAGAGAAGAAATAAATAAAATTGAGAAGAATAAAACAATAGAAAAAATCAATGAAACCAAAAGCTGGTTCTTTGAAAAAATAAACAAAATAGATAAACCCCTAGCCAGACTCATTAAGAGAAAAAGAGAATCTACACACATAAACAGAATCAGAAATGAGAAAGGAAAAATAACGATGGACCCCACAGAAATACAAAGAATTATAAGAGAATATTACGAGCATCTATATGCTAACAAGCTGGAAAACCTAGAATCAATGGACAACTTCTTAGAAAAATACAGCCTTCCAAGACTCACCAAGCAGGAAACAGAAAAACTAAACAGACCAATCACCAGCAATGAAATTGAATCGGTAATCAAAAAACTACCGAAGAACAAAACCCCCGGACCTGATGGATTCACCTCTGAATTCTACCAGACATATAGAGAAGAAATAACACCCATTCTCCTTCAAGGTTTCCAAAAAATAGAAGAGCAGGGAATACTTCCAAACTATTTCTATGAAGCCAGCATCACTCTAATACCAAAACCGGGCAAAGACCTCACTAAAAAAGAAAATTACAGACCAATATCCCTGATGAACGTAGATGCAAAAATACTCAACAAAATATTAGCAAACCGAATTCAAAAATACATCAAGAGGATCATACACCATGATCAAGTGAGATTCATCCCAGGGATGCAAGGATGGTACAACATTCGAAAATCCATCAACATCATCCATCACATCAATAAAAAGAAGAACAAAAACCACATGATCATCTCCATAGATGCTGAAAAAGCATTTGACAAAATTCAGCATCCATTCATGATTAAAACTCTCAACAAAATGGGTATAGACGGCAAGTACCTCAACATCATAAAGGCTATATAAGACAAACCCACAGCTAACATCATACTTAATAGTGAGAAGCTGAAAGCTTTTCATCTAATATCGGGAACAAGACAGGTGCCCACTCTCTCCACTGTTATTCAACATAGTACTGGAGGTCCTAGCCACGGCCATCAGACAAAGCAAAGACATACAAAGCATCCAGATTGGTAAAGAAGTCAAATTGTCACTATTTGCAGATGACATGATACTGTACATAAAAACCCTAAAGACTCCACTCCAAAACTACTAGAACTAATATCTGAATTCAGCAAAGTTGCAGGATATAAAATTAACACACAGAAATCTGTTGCTTTCCTATACACTAATGATGAACTAACAGAAAGAGAAATCAGAAAAACAATTCTATTCACAATTGCATCTAAAAGAATAAAATACCTAGGAATAAACCTAATGAAGGAAGTGAAAGACCTGTACTCTGAAAACTACAAGACACTCCTAGGAGAAATTAAGGAAGACACTAACAAATGGAAATCCATCCCATGCTCTTGGCTAGGAAGAATAAATATTGTCAAAATGGCTATACTACCTAAAGCAATCTACAGATTCAATGCAATCCCTATCAAACTACCAACAGCTTTCTTCAATGAACTGGAACAAATAATTCTAAAATTCATATGGAACCAGTAAAGACCCCGAATAGCCAAAGCAATCCTTAGAAGGAGGAATCAAACAGGGGGAATTACACTCCCTGACTTCAAGCTCTACTACAAAGCCACAGTAATCAAGACAATTTGGTACTGGCACAAAAACAGACCCACAGACCAGTGGAACAGAATAGAAAATCCAAACATTAACCCAAACACCTACAGTCAATTAATATTTGATAAAGGAGCCTTGGATATACAATGGGGAGATGACAGCCTCTTCAGCAGCTGGTGTTGGAAAAACTGCACAGCTACATGTAAGAGAATGAAACTGGACTACTGTCTAACCCCATACACAAAAGTAAACTCAAGGTGGATCAAAGACCTGAATGTAAGTCATGAAACCATAAAACTCTTAGAAAAAAACATAGGCAAAAATCTCTTGGACATAAACATGAGCGACTTCTTCGTGAACATATCCCCCTGGGCAAGGGAAACAAAAGCAAAAATGAACAAATGGGACTATATTAAGTTGAAAAACTTCTGTACAGCAAAGGACACCATCAGTAGAACCAAAAGACATCCTACAATATGGGAAAATATATTCATAAATGATGTATCTGATAAGGGGTTGACATCCAAAATATACAAAGAACTCACACACCTTAACAAACAAAAGGCAAATAATCCAATTAAGAAATGGGCAGAGGACATGAATAGACACTTCTCTAAAGAAGAAATTCAGATGTCCAACAGGCACATGAAAAGATGCTCCACATCGCTGGTCATCAGAGAAATGCAGATTAAAACCACAATGAGATATCACCTCACACCAGTGAGGATGGCCAACATCCAAAATGCAAACAACAACAAATGTTGGCGAGGACGTGGAGAAAAGGGAACCCTCCTACACTGCTGGTGGGAATGCAAATTAGTTCAACCATTGTGGAAAGCAGTATGGAGGTTCCTCAAAAAACTCAAAATAGAAATACCATTTGGCCCAGGAATCCCACTCCTAGGAATTTACCCTAAGACTGCAGCAGCCCAGTTTCAAAAAGACAGATGCACCCCTATGTTTATCGCAGCACTATTTACAATAGCCAAGAAATGGAAGCAACCTAAGTGTCCATCAGCAGATGAATGTATTAAGAAGATGTGGTACACATACACAATGGAATATTATTCAGCCATAAGAAGAAAACAAATCCTACCATTTGCAACAACATGGATGGAGCTAGAGGGTATTATGCTCAGTGAAATAAGCCGAGCCGAAAAAGACAAGTATCAAATGATCTCACTAATATGTGGAGTATAAGAACAAAGAAAAAAACTGAAGGAACAAAACAGCAGCAGACTCACAGAACCCAAGAACGGACTAATAGTTACCAAAGGGAAAGGGACTGGGGAAGAAGGGCGGGAAGGGAGGGATAAGAGGGTAAAAGGGGCATTACGATTAGCAGACATAAGGTCGGGGGGCACGGGGAGGACTGTACAACTCAGAGAAGACAAGTAGGGATTCTCATCTCACTACACTGATGGACAGTGACTGTAATGGGGTTGGTGGGGGGACCTGATGAAGGGGGTAGTTTAATCACCACAATATTGCTCATGTAATTGTAGGTTAATGATACCAAAATAAATTGTAAAATTAATTAATTAATTAATTTAAAAAAAGTTATTCTTAAATATCAGAAGGCTTAAAAGGCTTGCCTCTGGTGAGCAGAGCTGGGACAGAGCAGAATGGGGCGGGGGTTTTGATTGTGCTCTAAGGCCTTCTGGGAAATTTCATCTTTATTTAGCCATGTTCATGTGTCTATTATTTTGCTAAACATTTTAAACATAGATAATAAAAGGGAAGAGAGCTCTGCTACTAGAAAAAGTTTGGCATTCCTTGCTGTAGGAGAAAGGCAGGCTGTGGTGCTGTGACCTTGGGCAAGGTCTGAGTGTTTCCTTTACTGCGAAAAGGACCCTTACTTCCCCCTGTGGTTTGACCCTGCAATTCCAGGAGGAGCAGCTGTTGGCAGTTGTGGGGGCAGGACTGCCTGGAAAGCCTTGGGTCTGACACCTGGCCTGTGGATCACCCTGACCCCCACTCCCAGCTTGGTCAGATAATCCCTGGGCTGGTGGGGAAGGGGAATTTTGGACCAATGACTTTGCCTCTTACTCACCTCTGGGGTCCGTGGGAAAATTCCCTACAGAACAGAGAGTGACTGGGCAGGTTAAAAAAAAAAAAAAGGAAAGAAAGAAAAAAACTACTTAGAGTGAATTCTGTTTTTTGCACAAAACTGCGGCTAATAAATATACTGAGCTACTGCTACATGCCAGACTCTTAAGCTGGCATATTCCTATGTTACTTAAACTTCATAAACATCATAAAAGGTACAAATTACTCCACGTTTTATAGAAAAAAACAACTGACATTCAACAGGACACTTAATTAAAGGCTCATTGTGTGCCAGCCACTGGTAACAGAGCATTGAACAAAAGAGTTCCTGAGACTATAAAAAGAATGGCATATTATATTTTAAATGTCCTCTTACCAAAATGGGAGGCACGGTACAGCAGCTGTCTGGAGAGAAGGACCTCATGACAGGCAGGCTTCATTTTAAATATAGAAACCCCCTAAAAATAACCACCCGTGTTACAGACGCAACAGGTCATTGGCCCAAGAAGAGGGGAGGGGAACCCAGGCCTCAGTGAAGGGGAGGGAAAGGACAGTGCTGTTCCTAGCTTTTCTCACCGCAATGGCTCTGCCCCTGAGGTCCTTCCGTCGGGGCTTGGCGAGCGCAGCCAAGGGAGACCACGGAGGGGCGGGAGGTGAGTGGGGCTGGGGCTTCCTGACCTTTAACGCCTGTACCCCTCTTGGGCCTCTGGGGCCTTCCAGGGTCCCGGTGACACCCCTCACCGGCTAGCCCTCCCCGCCCCTCTCTCACCCCGCCTTTCCCCGCGGCAGCCCGCACCTGGCGCCTCCTGACCTTCGTGCTGGCGCTCCCGAGCGTGGCGCTCTGCACCCTCAACTCCTGGCTCCACGCGGGCCACCACAAGCGCCCCGAGTTCATCCCCTACCACCACCTCCGCATCCGCACCAAGGTACACCACCCCGAGGCCTCGGCACTGGGGCGGATGGGAGGGCAAGGGGTGCAGGGGGCCCGGGCCGCGCTGACAACTCGCTCTCCCTCTCTCCGCAGCCCTACTCCTGGGGAGACGGCAACCACACTCTTTTCCACAATTCCCGCGTCAACCCTCTGCCCACGGGCTATGAACAGCACTGAGGCCCGGGCGCACGCCCCAGGCGCAATAAAGGTGTGGAAGTTGCGTGTGGCCGGTTCCTGGGAACCCGCGCCGCGCGGGGCGGGGCGGGGCCGAGCTCCGGGGTAGAGGCGCTCAGTGCGGGGGCGCTCCAAGCGCTCTGCCCAAGGCCGGGCTTGGGGAGCTGTTGAGGCGACAACGTCCTTGAAGAAGGAACAGGCAGGAGATCCTGCCCCTCTCTCACCTATTAATAATTAGGGCTCTAGCTGTAAAGGGCTTTCACATCCACTGAATGCGCACAGTAATTCTGGGAGCAAGATATAATTTTGGTTCTTCTGTCCCTAAAGAGGAATTTGAGATTCTGAGAGATAAAATGACTTAAATTCAGGCAGCTCATCGGGAGTCCTGTGGGAACTCAGGGTTGCAGACCCGAAGTACCACTTTTCACCTGACGCACTGATGGCATCTGTGAATTCTGGCTATTTGAAGACAATCCCGGCTTCAAACATAGGATCTACAGCCCTATGTGTGAGGCTTCATGACCTAATTCTGGATTTGGAATATTTCCGTCATTCTCTGTGAACACCTTTAATGGGTGTTCTATATTAGTTTGAGAAATCAGATTCTCTTTTCTGGAAGCCTGGCTCTCCTAGCTTCTAGGGACCCTGTCCAAAGGAGACATTGGTTCAAACAAGCTCTGGATGTTTCATTCACCTCCTAGAACCGTCTGCCCACTTGCCTTACCAAGCAATGGTAATTGCTTGAAGCCTATGCTGAAACCTATGAGCAACACACACATAGAGAGCTTCCTTTAGCTCTCTCTGACATTATAGCACCATTAAGAAAAAACTGTATCAGACCCCAGTCACCTGAGAAAGTGAGAGGATATCTTCTATGCCCACAAGCAGGTTCCCCCAACTCTTCCTAGAATAGCACTCAGAGCCCTCGTTCACACAAAGAAAATGTGTTATAAACATTCTCATTTAATGTGACAATTCTTATACATATGAAAATTCATGCCGGCATCCGTATAAAAATCTTTCAACCACTTGGGAAGGTAGCTTAGCACCTGGTAAGTTGCTCAGGCCAGTCCAGATCTATGCAGAAGTTATTCCCACAGAAGTACATTTGTGTGCTAAGGCAAGACCAGCTCATGGGGTAGAGATGAACAGAAACATGGATATTACGACAAAGGCAAATTTGGGGTCCCACAGCTTTAATCCTCCCTACTGAATGTGGCAGTGTCTTCAGGCTTGTTATCCATAATCTCTTTGTACTGACGTTTGAAGAAGCCAAGCTGTGAGGGAAAATAAATCAGAAAAGCTGGATAAGAGATCAGGGAAGAAAGCTGAGGAAAGGAAAAGCTGAGAGAGAAGAGAGGGAACTCAGCTGACTTGTATTTTGTGTGCCAGAACACTTATGTGAACAACAGCTATCATGTACTGAGTATGTACTGTGTGCCAAACACGATAGTTATACACAAAGCTATAGCAGAAAAGTACAGATGCTATAGTCAGGCAGGCCTATGCACATACCCTGGCCTCATTCCTGTCTCTCTTCAGCCACTCTATGATGTAAGCATTATAATCATTTCAAAAATGCAGAAACAGGCTCAGAGAGGTTGAGCAGCTTGCCTGAAATTAAACAGTAAGACAGAGCCAAAATGTGCACACAGGCCTGCCTGACTTCACTGTCTACGTTCTTCCCACAGTTCACCCGTCTGTGGGAGGGCTTGGTTGGATATCAGTGGTGTCAAGAGTGGGATGAAAACATTCACCTTGTACAGTGTAGCTGTGATGAGAGCCAGCAACAGCAGTCCTCCCACAGAGCTGCCCGCAACAAGGGTGGTAGGATCATAGACCTCAAACTCTTCTAGCACCATCTCCATCTGATTTGGGGATCAGAAAGTATCAGGCATCTTGCTGTCCCAGACTTTTCACAGGTTCCCCAACCTTTAACTCCCCAGGTCCTGCTCCAAGGCACGAGATACAGAAGCATTCACGGGCTTAGGGAAAACCTTACTGCCCAGGGACCTACATTCTTCCTCCCTCCAGACTGCAAGCCTCCCACCCAACATCACAGATTTAGTATCAGGAACTCTCTGACCAGCCTGGCCACTGCCCACTGCACGGTCACTACCTGGGCTCTCAAAAATGCTTCCTGTCCTGGAAGCTGGGAATACATGGATCTGTTGAATGTGATTTCAGCCACACTCACGACCAATACCTTCTTCTGCAACATCTGCAAAAGAGAAGGGAATTGCTGGGGAACCAGCTCTGGGGAAGGCTCAGAGTTTGGGAAGTATCCTGTCTTGGGATGGGCATAGACACAGTAGGTATCACCTGAACCTGGGAGAGGGACTGTGCTCTTGGGCCATACCTGGCTGACCCAGCCAAAGCTGAGGTTGCCCTTCAGGATGAAGTCAAGTTCCTCCTGGATGCTGAAGAAGGGGATGTCACAGTGGAACCTCAGGCAGTCAGCAATGGAGCAATCCTAGGGATAGGAGAGGAATAAAGTTGAGGAAGGTCTCAACTTAGGGAAGAATCACAAATGAAAATAAAGTCTGTCAGATTTGGGTGGGGAACAGATGTACAGGGCATATGTATAGCTCTGCAAGCCATTTCCCTGTATCCCCTAATGTGCAGCTGGTCCTGCAGTGGGAGTCCAGAGTCTTTCTCACCAGGATGAGATTCCTTGAAATGTGGGTCAGAAAGTCAGAATACTGGGGAGGTTCCCTCTCTGACACACAGGGGAGACTCTAGTGAGAGGGAAAAAAACACAAAGTGATCAACATTGCACTGGTAGGGGGGTGTGAGGCACTGTGGGATCAGACCCCAGGGAACAAGGAAGGGCAGGCAGGCACCTGTGAAGGGGCCACCACGGCTACATCCCACACAGCCACACCATTCAGCAGGATGGGAACCCAGAAGTCAATGCTGATGGCCAGCTCCCGTTGACTCAGGTTATTCACCTGCAGAAAATTGAGGCGGAACATTGCTGTGGTCCCTGGAGTGTCCCGATTCTACTGTTTTCCTGGCTCCAGTCTCAGCCCCTCTCATCGCTCCCCACCAGCTTCCAACATCAGCAGCACCACGGGGGACAGACGCGGATACTCCCCGGCCTCTTACATGGTATCGGTGCTCAGCTTCTTTCCTGCTCTTCTCACCAGATGATGAAAAGTTAAAGTACTTGGTGGATTCTTCCTGCCTGGAGAGAGAGGGCTTGTTGGTAAAACAACAACCCTGGGACTGTCCCCAGTTGTGCCCCAGCCTACTGATGAAGGCTTTGTTGGGCCCAGCAGATGACCCAGGGAAATAAGGACGGTCCCCGCATGCCTCTGCAGCCTCGGCTTCAGCTCCTCTCAGGTCCTTTACATTGGTCACTCAGAAATGTCAGCTTATCCCTGACACCCCAGTTCTTTCATATCCTCATTACTTTGCTCAAGCTCTTTCTTCTGCTTGGAATGCCTTTATCCACTCCCTTTCTGGAATTCCCTTAAAGACCCAACTTAAATATCACCTCTTAAAACGTTCGGACATGTTCCCATTGGGAAAAGGCCCTGCTTTTTCTAGTAGCTGCAGGCTTGGCCTCAACTAATGCTTACAAGGCCGCTGCCAGAACAAAGGAGCCTAAGGGGACTAGAGGGAGCAATGGCTGGAGTGTGTAATGAAGAAAATAGATGTTGCTATCCTGGGGCAGTTAAGTAATGTGAGGAAAGCTAGTGCAGGAACCCAAGCCCATAGAGCGGACATAAGTGTTCTAGGCTGCAGGTGGCATCCCAACCATCCAGCTATTCATGGGCTCCTTCAGTAGATATTTACCATGTCTTAGGCTGTGTGCTTGGCTCTGGAGATACAGTAGTTAACAAGCCATAATCCCTGCCTTCCTAGAGTTTAACATCTAATCTAGGAAGTCAGGCAGACAAGCAGAGGGCCTGCACATTTCACCACCAACTCATATACAGAAGCCAAGCCAGTCAGATGGAAACTCTGTGGGCCCCACAGTTTCCCCACAGATGTTACAGTCAGCTTGATGAGTAAGCACATAGGCTCTGAAGCCAGACCACCTGGGCTCACATCTCTTCCTACCCAAGTACCTTAAGGTAAATTACTTAACCTCTCTGGAGCCCTGTAGTTTTTTCTTCTTCAAAATGGTGATGCTAATATTGTGCTTATAATAGAGTTGTGATGAGGTTTGTAGTAGTGCCATAAATATTAGAATTCATCTTTATTCCTTAGTATAATGGCCTTCCTCTCTGCTCCTCCCACCCACAACCCTTTCTCTCTCATCATTCGGTTTCCTTCCAATTCTAAACCTCTTTTCAAATTTGAGTAAACCATTCCGTTTCCCCAGTTCCTGCGGAGGTATGCAGTGCATTGCCAGGGGCACAAGCCCTGGAGCCAGACCATCTGGGCTTGATTCCTGGTTCTGCCACTTACCAGCTGAATGACAGGAGCAAGATAATTAAATCTATTTTGGTAAAAAGAGGGATAGCAATAACTATATAGTAGGCTTATTAGAAGGATTAAATGAATTTAAATACATGTAAAGTACTTAAAACAATGCCTGGCACATCATAAGTATACACAACTATATGCTCTTATCATAAGTTCCAGTGTTTTCCCACGCATAGAAGGGGAGATTCACACACGGAGTCTGGAAGGGCAGTGACACTGCGTCACCTGCCTCTATGGTTCCCCTAAAAGTCCATGTCAGCAGCGGGAGCACCGGCAGTGAACTCCACCCCATGCACTATGCACTACTGTGGGCTTCCTGCCAACTCTCAAAGCCCCTGGAACGTAGCCAGGTATTTGGGGCCCCTTGCCCCACTTCAGCCTGGCCCACCCCAGCTCCTCCACCCACCTTCAAAACCCAGAGCAGCAGCTCTGTGTGCCTCCCCTGTGGCCTGCCTCGGCCTTGGGCTCTTAGAGACTTTCCAACAGTTTCTCACGTCTCTGCTCTCCTCTGAGTTTTGTGAAAGTCTGACCTTTTCTTTCCTCTATGTGGTGACAAACCATATCCTGTTGGGCCCAAGCTCCTCACTTCAGAGCACTCAGAAAAGCCTTGATGTTAATCTAGTTAGTTTTGCTTTTGCACACTGGTGTTCAGCGCAAAGGATGGGGTTGGGTTTATGTTAAAGGTAGCCTGCATCTTGAAGAGAGGAGTGAGTGCCCAGTGGTCAGGAGGTATATGTGTCCCACCAGCAGCCAATTCATCAGAGAAGAAGCAAGAATTATGGTAGATGATGTGGTATAAATATATCACTGGTCACAAGTATTCCCATTTGAGGAATCAGAGGAACTGAACTAGATTCCCATCCTCGAAAGAGCAGGCTAGGCTGCAGGGAGAGGTACTAGCCTTGGAGGAAGGTCAGAGGTCCAAGGAGAGAGAAAAGGGTTAAGTACCTGCTGACCACCATGTAGACAGCATATTTCACTGGGATCTCCAGTTGGAAGGTAGTCTTGCTGGTTGTAGGCTTATTATTCTCACTGGAGAAAGAGAGGGGAGCCCATTGGGGAAGAAATCCAGGAGAGGAGTCTCTGGCTGGGGCATGACCTGGGAGAGGCAGGGACACACCATACCTAGCCTGGGCTCACCTGCTTGCATTAGCCCTCAAAAGCAATTTGTCTCCCAGGGTGGCCTTGTAGGAGACATCAAATATGACTATGAAGGTGCCCTGAAGGAAGAAGAAAGAAGAAACGGAGATAGGGAAGGTCCAAGAGGAGCGAGGGAAGGAAATGGGTCAGGACGAGGGAGAAGAGTGCGAGGCTCTGGGGGAGCACTGACCTTGGCGCCCTCTCGGAAGATGGGGTGGTTGACGCTACAGGCGCTGCTCCTCAGGCCCTCATCCCCGGCGGGCTCCTCCTCACATGCCAGGAGCAGTCGGGGCTGATGAGGTTGCTTTCAGAGAAGAAGAATGAATTTTAAAAAGTTACCCACATACCTATGTGGGATCCATATATAATAGTGGTGGCATTGCAAAGCATTGGGGAGAAAGGACAGACGTTTCAATAAATGGTCCTGGGAGAATTGTCCCATATTAAAAAACAAGCCAACCCTAAAAACCACTGGATCCCTACCTCACTCTATACTTCAAAATAAATTCCAGCTGGATTAAAGACTTAAGTGTGAAAAGGCAAAATTATAAAGCTTGCTGAAGATAATTTAAGCAAATATCTTCATAACTTTAGAGTAGAGAAGTATTTCTTAAGATCTGCACACAACACTAAATGGAAAGGAAAAGATTGATAAAAATCAACCACAATCAAATTAAGACACTATGTTTATTAAATGACACTATAAAGAGCCTGAAAACAGCAGGATTGGAAAAGATAATAGAACACATATAACTGGAAAAGGAATAACCAGACTATGTAAAGGACTCTTACAACTTAGTAAGAAAAAGATGGACAACTCAATGGAAGAATAAGAGAAAGACTTGGACAGGCACTTCCTAAAAGAAGAAATCCAAATGAGCAGGAAATATATAAAAAGTTCCTCAACCTTATTACAGAAATGAAAGTTAAAACTGCAGGGAGATATCATTACTTACCCACCAGATAGACAAAAAGTTTAAAGTTAGACAATGCCACATGTTGGAGTGGATGGAAATCCACAGAAACTGACACAGTGCTGTTGGAAGTGTAAATAGGTGAAAATGGTGTGGCCGTACTCATTATAACTGAAGATACACAGAGCCAATGACCCAGCAATTCCACATGTGGAATTCCTAATATTATGATAAGGATACCAAGATGCATGCTCAAGAATGTCATGGCCAAGGTCAGGTAACAACTCAAATGACCTTGATTGTGGAATGTCACACAAAGGGATTCTATATAGTAATGAAAATGTACAGCCACAGGCAACAACATGGGTGAATTTCACAAATATAATATTGGAGAAAAGAAGATAGTCACAAAAGAACGTATGTTGTCATTCACATAAAGTTCAAGTATTAGCAAAACTGAACATTATTATCTAGGGATGTACTCATGGGTAGTGAAACTATAAAGAAATACAAGAAACTGATTATCACAAAGTCAGAGTAGTGGTTACCCTTGGGCAGAGGGAAAGGGCTTCTAGGAGCACTTGCAGTGTCTTATTTCTTGACCTGGATGATAATTGCATAGACATTTGTTTAATATTATTCATTACACTATACATATGATTTATGCACTTTTCTGTGTTTATGTTTCATCAAAGAAGAATTAAAAGGAAACTATGGTATGGAGAGGTCCCTGCCATGGAGCCCAAGGGAGATGTTTACCTGGGTTCCTAACACTCGTTGATAGGACAGGCCTGCTGGGTAGTAGAAGTTGATCATGGTTCCATAGGAATCCTCACCCTCATTCCACACAGTAACTGTCACATTGAGCTCCAGCGAGCTCCCCACCACCAGGGTCTGCAGGCTGAAGGAGGAAGGACAAGACTGGGAGAGGGACTCCATTGGAAATCGGTTGGAATTAGCTCAGGGCAGGGGCGGGACTGTGGGAATTCATGAGCCATAGCTCATGCTAACATTCTGGTCAAAATCATTTCTAGGATAGAAAGTGAGCCAAAGGGAAACACAAGCACTTTTCATCCTATGAGGATGGAAGACACAAAAACGTTAGCGTCTGGATATGAAAGGAAATAGAGCTCACCCTGGTAAGCTGAGGCTGACACTCAGGTCCCCTTCACAGAGGTGATCTGGCCCACAGTTCTTCTCAAAGGGGAACTGCAGCAAAAAAAGTACATTCTCTTCCCACTCATGTCATGATCCTTTTCCCACCCTTCATTGGGAGTACGCATCAGCGCTGAGAGTCACCGAGCACCCGCCCCGCACCCAGTGCCATGTCTGACACTGGCCAGGAGTTGGGGGGTTGGGGGGGCGTCAGAATATAAATGAAAAATAAGACAAAAATCCTTGGCTTCAAGGAACACAGAGAGTTTAGTTGAGGAGTAAAATCCACTCACACTGGAACAACTATTCAACAAACATTTATTAATGTCAATAATGGGAAAGGTTCTGGGTTGGGTAGGGGGTTAGGAAAGTGGAAACTTCAGGTGGATTAGACATGGTTCTTGCACTCAAGGAACCTGCAATTCTGAGAGAGCCAAAGAAGTGGATACAGATTGCTACAGTCATGTGATACTGTCATGATATCACCACAACATATTAGGAAGCCAGAGAAGAAGTGACAGATTCTGCGTATGGTTTTCAAAAGAGAGGAAGATAAGACTGGGGCTTTGGGGAACTAGAGGAGATCTTTGAGGTGGAAAGAAGGAAATGTCCAAATAAGAAATACGTGCACAAAGGCACAGAGGCAGGAATGAGAAAAGTTGAGAAGGATCTGCAGAATGAGAACCAGAGATTTATGTTGGGGTAAAGTGGATAACCAGCTGGTGTATGTGTAGGGGTCCGACTAGGCAGGGCCTTGCTAAGTGGGCAGAGGCATTATGGACTTGGTGTGGTTGGTGGACAAACTGGGAACCACTGTAGGTTCTTAAGCACATGGAGACACAGTGAAAGTCAGCACATTATTGGGACTTCATTGAAAAACTCACAGAAGCAGTGAAGCGGTCCTGTGAGCCCGCAGCCAGCACAGGGCGGAGGTTCTGGGACGAGAGGATGGGCTCTCCCACCAGGGAGAAGTTGAGGTGCAGTGTGATGGGGGTCACTATATCCTCCACACAGCCCTGGGGGGGAGTAGGCTGTCAAGAATCCGCTCTCCTCCCGACTTTCCATCGCTGGGGCGTCTGTTACACTGCCGTTTCCTACTGCTTAGACAGCGCCCCGTCCAAGCTGTGCAGCCGGATTCTCTGGCCCCAACTCTCCTCTCTTTAGCCTTAGTCTCCCCATCCTTCCCGGGGAAGAGATGCCAGAGGCTCGCCTTGGGCTCCTCCTCCCTCTCCCCTGCCCACAATCAAAGTCCTCACGGGTAAAAGCAGTTTCACGGTTTCACAGTGAACCCCCAGCCCCAGGGTTTTTCTTCGAGTCAAAGTCCAGTTCTTGGTCTCATCAAAAATGGCACGAGAAATCAGACGGCCTGGGTCCAAGGCCAGATCATACCCGACAGAGCTTTGGACATCACCTGAAATGGAGGTGGGGATTTTTAGGTGGAAAATCAAAGAAAACACTGAATGTTCTGCTTTCACTTTTTCATGTGATAAATATGTGCTGAGCACTTTCTATGGGCCACGAACTGTATGAGGTGCTGGGGATACACGTGGAGAAGAAGACACTGAAATATGAAGCCTGGCTATGGGAAGCTCTCATGTTGGAAAGGAGACAAGCACACAGGACATATGTCGGAGTGTGATCAGCGCCAGGGCGGCATCCTCGGTGCTCCTGAGGAGGCTTTGCTAACTCGGACCCGCGGCTTTCAGATGCCTTCCTGAATGTGTCTTATCTGGGCTTCGACCTGGGGGGTGAGCAGAAGTCGGGTGAAGAGGAGGAGGAGAAAGTCCCAGATGTAGGAACAGCGACTAAGACCATATGAAAGAGGGAGGCTGGCACGTTTGTAAAATGTGTACCGAGTGAGGGGGGAGGGATGAGGAGAGGCTGGAGTGGCGGGGAGGGGCAACTAGTGAGGGCATTGTAGGGAAGGACTCTGGTCTTTATAAATGCAAGAAGGGGCGGTTTAAGGGGGTTAAGCAGGGAAGTAAAGAGACCAGATCTGTATTTTAGGACAAATCCGTTGAGTTCCTCTGTGGAGAATGGGTGAGAGGCCACAAGAACAGATGTGGGAAATACTCAGTGAGTAGGTGGGAAAGAGAAGCCGTGGCCTCTGGAAAGGCAGTGGCTGGGGCTGCTGCAGAGAAGTGTGCAGACCCCGAGTGTATCCTGGAGAGAGAACTTACAGGCCTGCGTGTGGGAGGACGGGAGAAGAGAACAAGTGACCCTGACAGCTGAGTGGACATGGAGGTGACATTTCGATTCCTGGTCTCATTCTCTCCCAAGGATAGGGCTAGGGGCTTCTGGGGGCTGAGGGACTGGGTCCCCTGGGAGGATTCACCTAGCGGATCCAGGGAGCTTTTATGGATAGTGAGACAGACTGTGGCCTCCCCAGCTTCCAGAGTGGCAGGCACCTCCTCCCAGCATTGGTACACAGCTGTTGCCACCTCCGAGGGTGTGAATCTCATGGCCACCTCCACGTTCAGCACTGGCAGGCTCCTAGGGGTGATATGGGGACGAAGGGCAGTACGGTGGCCTCGGAGAAGAGAACAGGAAGTGGGCAGCTTGGTGAATCAGACATAACAGGCAAAAGTTAGGGATGGGAGTTGTCACCTGATGAGGAGCACATGTCCCCGGGCCCCCACAGCCAGGTCCACCAGTCCATCCTTGGTGAGGTCCTGACCCCCGCTCAGCGACTGCCCGAAATACTGGAGGCTGGGGGAGAGCTGTGAACCTGCAATCCACTGCCCAGAGAGAAAAATGAGAAGTGGAAGTCAAGGGGAGGTGATTGGAAACGTTTGAGAAGAAAGCTTTGGAAAGGAGAATGCAGCAAAAGCGCATCTGCATGGAGAGATTGAAAAGGAGAGTGGAGGGGGCAGAAATGGAAAGCAAGCAAAGCAAGGACCTCAGGGACCCCAGACAAGGAGAGGGGAACTCTTTTGGTCCAACTCTTCATGAGGTTGTAGGTTAACAACAAAATAAAAGCATAACAATAGGAATATAATAGATTCGTTTACTCCTCTATTATGTTCGTTCAGAAATATTTGATGGAATGCTTAATGCCCCCATTGAGTTATCTCGACAAGAAGCCTGTGGAGTTTATCATTTCATGGCTCACAGAAGGAAATAAGACTCACTAAATCAGTCACTTGCCTAAGGCCACACAGCTAACAAGGCTGGCCAGGCATCTGACCTGGGGCCGGCAATTTCTTACCCACTAGGTCCACAACAGATTGAAGTCTGTTTGGAGCCAAAGGAGAAAAGAGAGGTCATTTGCACTTAGCTAGCCCTGGTGAAATTCAGGGAAATAAACTGCTAAAAGGGGGAGAATGGCTACTGCAAAGGCCAGTGATGAGAGGCAGCTTCAGGAAAATCTAAGACACAGGAAAGAAGATGGAGCGGTAAGACAGGGGCCTCACCTGGCTGTGGGAGGGGCTGATGCCCAGTTCTGCAGTTCCGTGAAATACGTAGACGGCACCCCTGTTCTCCTGCTCTCCCGGGGCCCCGATGGCCACGTCTGTCAGCTTGTCCCCATTCACATCCCCCAGCGCTGTCAGGGCTGCCCCAAAGCGGCCCCAGGGGTGGCCCTGCACCCCATGGAGAACAGCCTCACACTGCCACCACCTAGCCCTCTGCAGAACAAAACCAGTGTCAGGCCCCAACCTGGCCAGTCCCCACCCCACACTCAGCCCCCACCCAGCCCAGGCCCCATCAGCCACTCACCCCCTGGGGCAAGGGGCACACAGACACCTCACCCCCTTGGGTCGGCTGGTAGTAATGAGGAGCCCCAATGAGGACCAGGTCAGAGCTGCCATCAGTGTCCACGTCCACAGAGCAGAGGGAGGCCCCGAAGTAGGAGCCAACCTGAAGGCAGAGCCTGAAGTCATCCTGCCCGCCCCTTCTGAGCCGGGCCTGCCTCTCCCCACCACTCAGACCTCTCCACATGGGTCCCAAGCCCCCCTCTTCTCCTCCCTGACCACCCCTGGAGCCTCTGCCACCCTCACGCTGCACGCTGGCTTCCTCCACACCCAACCTGGGTTCCTGCGACTTCAGCCTTTGGCCTCCATTGCCCGGACACCTGGGTGAAGATGACAACCTTCCCGGTGTGCTGGTGGCGGGGGGCCCCCAGGACCAGGCTCTGCACACCCTTCCAAAGGACCAGCTCGGTGGAGTAACCTGAGGGGACCGGGCCTCAGCACAAAGGCTCCCTTCCGAGTCCCAGGGTCCCTGCCCTTCCCAGGCAGCCCACCTCCCACCTGTCCTCCCAGCCGCAGCCTTTTCTCACCCAGATAAGAGTCCCTCATGTCCACATTCTCCTGAGACATGTTGATGAAGGTAGGCCTCATGTTTCGGGGGTAAAAGAAGGCACCTCCAGACCAGCTGAAGCTCCCCACAGCCCCCAGAACTGGTCCATCCTAGGGGGAAAGGATTCCAGGGCTGAGCAGACGGGAGCAAGAAGGCAGCCTATTCCATAGCAGCACCACCAACTCCGCTCACCATTTGAAATTCCACATTCCTTCTTCCCTAGCCCTCACCAGTAGCCTCAGTGTCCCTGCCTCCTAACATCTCTCAGTCCATCCCCACTGCCACTGTCCTGGTCAGCCCTATCACCTCTCACCCAGCCCTTTCTGCCTCCTATCTTGCTCTCCTCTATCCATCTTCTACTGCCCCAGAGCTAGGTTTTCTCAAACCTGAATGTGCAGCCACCTCTCTGCTGGCAAACCAAGATAGATCTCTGTCACTAAGCCCAAGGATGGCACCTAGAATCCTTCCCAATCAAACCTGTGGCATTACTCTGTCCCAAACACATCGAGTCTTTGGCCTGGATACCCTTCTCTCTTCTCTTTCTGGGACTCAACTCCTTTTTCTAGAAGACTCAGCCTCAAAGTTACCTTCCCTGTGATAGCAGCTTCTTCTTCTGCATACTTTGTTTATTGCCTTTTTAAACTTTTTATTACAGATAATTTAGAACATATATAAAAGTAGGAAGAAATCGATAAAGAAGTCCTAAGTACCCATGGCCCAGCTTGATTGGTCAATTCATGACCAACCTTATTTCTTCCCACATCCCCCTGACTCATCGCCAAAATTATTTTGAAGCAAATCCCTCTGGATAATTTGAACACACATCTACTTTTAGGCAAGTCATGCTATATTGTCATTTCTCTGGTCTGAATAGTCTGGCCTTTCCCATTTCTCTGGCTGTCTCCTTTCACGCTGCCCCTAGCTCACTCTGACTCCAGGTATACTGGCCCTTCTGTCCCTCCAGTGCAGTAAACTTGTTTCTGCCCCAGATCTTTGGGCTTGCTTTTTCCTCTACCTGAAGCCATCTCGCCACAGATTTTTTCAGAGCTGGCCTTTTCTCATCTTTCGGCCTCAGTTGTTCCTCCTCAGGCCTCCCCTGACCACCTCTCTTTCCTTATCCCAATGCTTAGAACAGTCTTAAAATCTTCGTTTATTGTTTGTCATCTCCTCCCATTAGATATGCACTTTCTGAGGGCAGGAACCTTGGCTATCCCGTTCTATGCTGTGCTCCCAGTACCTACATACACTTTTATAGACCTCTTCCACTAGATGGTGAGTTTTTGAGGACAGGGTCTGCCTTCTTGTTTACACCTGGGCTCCAGCTTCCAGCCCAGGGCTGGCCCAAGGGTTGGTACCTGACACCTGTTTTTCAAGTACATACTCCACCCACCTTTGTAAGTACAGAACTGAAGCCTTCTTGTGACATCTCGTGCTGGAAGGAGCTACTTGTCCTCCACTGGGCTCCTGTGAGGGAGACAAGTCACTTAAGTTGTGGAGGCCATGAGACCATGAAAACTCAGAACAGAGGCAGGAGCATGTGGTCTGGGGCTTGGGTTCTGGGAAACAGTTTTGGGTGAGCTATGAATAGGGATGAACCCTCAGGACCCTGGGGGACAACCCTTCCAATTCCGACCTCACTCTCCTTTACCCTCAACTGCAAAGATCTTTTCTTGCAGCAGCTTCTGGATGCTGCTGAGGGCTGCAAAGTTGTCCACCTTGAACACGTGGTCCTTTGAGGGTGCTGAGCCAATGGTGCTCAACTCTTGCCTGGCCATGGGTTCCTGAAAAGCATCTCCCACCTGCAGCAGAGAGGTAGCTGAGGAGGAGGAGCCCACCAGCCTCTCTGCCTGGGTGAGGTGCAAGTGAGTCTGGAGGAGCCATGGAGAAGAGGACACACCCCAATGGCATAGCGGACGATGCCAGCTCTCTCTGCCTGGGGGATGACATCACTGTATTCCAGGGGGTCTTTGTATTTCTGCCCATCTGTGATGACAATGAGGATCTTCTTGGCGCTTTTGCGGGCCCCACTCTTACTATGAAATAATTCTTTCCTGTTAGGGACGAAAGGGAGGTGGCTCTACTGAGGTGCGATTGATTCTGGAAAGAAATCATTTGCAACATGAAGCTCATCTGGAGAGACTGGGGAGTCCTAGTATGCTCAGACTCTGTCAGGCATGATAAGAAATCAATTCAGCCCTTTTTTAAAGGCATACTGACAATAATTAGTAAAACCAATAATAAAGGTGCCCATATTCCTTGTTCCTAAAATTCCACCCACTAAAGAACTTCATTCCCAGGAGGCAGTATGATTCAGAGTAGGAGCCTTGGAATCAGACACACTTGGGCAAGTTACTTTACCTCTCTCAGCCTCTGCTTCTCTCCTTGCAAGATGAGAATAATTGTACTATAGCTGGTCTCCAAAGATGGCCCCCAGTGAGCCACTTGTCTCTCTTCCCACATTGCACCTGGCCCGTGACTTGCTTTAATCAGTAGCATGAAGTGGAAGTGACACATGCCAGTTAGGGGCTTACAAAGCCTTGGTAGCTTTTGCACTTCGGGGAGCCCAGAGCCATCATGAAAGAAGTCTATATGGCTAGAGACGTCTATAGTTTCTGTAGCTTTGCAGAGAGAGGCCCAACCATCCCAGCTCAACCCAGCCTTCTGGCCAATCCTGCCAAGGCAGCAGCATGGAATGAAGCTTTCACATTCCAGCCTTAGAGGCCACCTGAGCACACCCACATGAGAGACCCACAGCTGAGCCCCAGTCTCATGAAAAAAAATAAAAGAGTTATTTAAGCTCCAAATTTGGGGATGGTTTTTAGGCAACAATACATAACTCAGGGGACTTCCAGGAGGATGGCGGCATGAGCAGGGCAGCAGAAATCTCCTCCCAAAACTATATATATCTACAAAAATACAGCCAATACAACTATTCCTAAAAGAGAGACCAGAATACACAGGAAAGCACACGGCATGCCGCTACACCTGAGAGGCACCCCGCGAGGCAGGTAAGATACGAGCCGTGACCCGGCGGGACCCGAGTGCTCCCCCACCCCAGTGCACTGGCGGGAGGAGAGGATTCAGAGCCGGGAGGGACTGGAAGTACAGGACCGCGAAATAACCAGCCCCGGTGATCTGCGCAGGGAGTGCTGGCACACCTCGTGCGGTGTAGCGGAGATTGGAGAGACAGAGGGTGCAGGATCTGAGCGAGGAACGTGCCAAGTTGCTTGCAGCCGGCTCCCAGGAAGGAAAAAAAAAAGAAGAAAAGCGCGTGCTTTTTTCAGTGGTCTTAAAGAGACAGGAGCCCAGCGGAGGACCGGATCGCCCCGGCACACTCAGTCCAGCAGACTGGGAGCCCTGGGGAGCTTCGGACCCTTTAGCTGGTGACTGGGAAAGGGTGGCCACAATTAGAATTCCCACAGAGATCAACAGCCTCCCATTCGTTTCCACCCCATCCAGAGCTATAAAGGGCCCTGTGTAGCGGCACGGCCATGGCTCTGGAATACTGGAGCAACAGCGCCACCTACAGCATCCCCACAGGATCCACTCCTGGTGGGGGTTTTTTCTTTTCTTTTTTTTTGTTGCTGTTTTTTCTTCTCTTTCTTTATTCTTTTCTTTTTTCCTTCTTTCTTTTTTTTCCTTTTTAAAGTCATAAACAGCCCAGCTGACATACATGGCAACTACCAGCAACCACTTCTATAGCCATGAAAAGACAGAGGAATATGGTACAGACAAAGCTCCAGACCCAGACAACCCCAGAGAGAGAACCTGAAGGGATGGACATGTACAGTCTTCCTGAAAAAGAATTCAGAATAAGAGTCATAACCATGCTGAGGGATCTACAGAGAATGTGCAAGAGCTGAGGGAAGTGAGGAAAGACAATGCAGAAATCAGACAAGCCATCGACGGGCTTAACAGCAGACTGGATGAGATGCAAGAGACTGTTAATGGAATAGAAATCAGAGAACAGGAATACAGAGCAGCTGAGGCAGAGAGAGATAAAAGGATCTCTAGGAATGAAAGAATATTAAGAGAACTGTGTGACCAATCCAAAAGGAACAATATTCGCATTATAGGAGTACCAGAGGAAGAAAAGAGAGAAAAAGGGATAGAAAGTGTCTTTGAAGAAATAATTGCTGAAAACCTTCCCATGCTGGGGAAGGAAATAGTCTCGCAGTCCACAGAAGCCCACAGATCTCCCAACACAAGGGACCCAAGGAAGACAACACCAAGACACATAATAATTAAGATGGCAAAGATCAAAGATAAAGACAGAGTATTAAATGCAGCTAGAATGAGAAAAAAGATCACCTACAAAGGAAAACCCATCAGACTATCATCAGACTTCTCAACAGAAACCTTACAGGCCAGAAGAGAATGGCATGATATATTTAACGTAATGAAACAGAAGGGCCTGGAACCAAGAATACTGTATCCAGCACGATTATCAATTAAATATGATGGAGGGATTAAACAATTTCCAGACAAAGGAAAGTTGAGAGAGTTTGCCTCTCATAAACCACCACTAAGGATATCTTAAACGGACTGCTCTAGAGGGAAGCATCCCTAAGGCTAAAAAGATGTCACCACAGAAAATAAAATCATAGCAAAGAAAGCAGACCATCTAAATACCAACTAAAGGCAAAGAATAAAACACCTAATATATAAAGAATGGAGGAGGAAGAATAAGAAGGGAGAGATAAAGAAACATCAGACAGTGTTTACAATAACTTAACAAGAAAGTTAAGTTAGATTGTTAGATAGTAAAGAAGCAACCCTTGAACCTTTGGTAAACACGAATCTAAAGCCAGCAATGGGAATAAGTACATATCTATCAATAATCACCCTAAATGTAAATGGACTGAATGCACCAATCAAAAGACACAGAGTAACAGAGTGGATAAAAAAGCAAGACCCATCTATATGCTGCTTACAAGAGACTCACCTCAAACCCAAAGGTATACACAGACTAAAAGTGAAGGGATAGAAAAAAATATTTCATGCAAACAACAAAGAGAAAAAAGCAGGTGTTTCAGTACTTGTATCATACAAAATAGACTTCAAAACGAAGAAAGTAGCAAGAGATAAAGAAGCACATTACATAATGATAAAGGGGCAGTCCAATAAGAAGACATAACCATTATAAATATATATGCACCCAACACAGGAGCACAGCCTATGTGAAACAAATACTAACAGAATTAAAGGAGGAAATAGACAGCAATGCATTCATTTTAGGAGAGTTCAATACACCACTCACTCCAAAGGACAGATCAACCAGACAGAGAATAAGTAAAGACATAGAGGCACTGAACAACACACTAGAACAGATGGACCCAACAGACATCTACAGAACTCTGCACCCAAAAGCAGCAGGATACACATTCTTCTCAAGTGCACATGGAACATTTTCCAGAATAGACCACATACTAGGCCACAAAAAGAACCTCAGTAAATTCAAAAATATTGAAATCCTACCAACCGACTTCTCAGATCACAAAGGTATAAAACTAGAAATAAATTTTAGAAAGAAATCAAAAAGGCTCACAAATACATGGAGACTTAACAACATTCTCCTAATTAATCAATGGGTTAATGACCAAATCAAAACAGAAATCAAAGAATATATGGAGACTAATGACAACAACAACACAAAGCCACAACTTCTGTGGGATGCAGCGAAGGCAGTTCTAAGAGGAAAGTATATTGCAATCCAGGCCCATTTAAAGAAGGAATAACATTCCCAAATGAACAGTCTAAAGACACAATTATTGAAATTGGAAAAAGAAGAACAAGTGAGGCCCAAAGTCACCAGAAGGAGAGACATAATAAAGATCAGAGAAGAAATCAATAAAATTGAGAAGAATAAAACAATAGAAAAAGTCAATGAAACCAAGAGCTGGTTCTTTGAAAAAATAAACAAAATAGATAAACCCCTAGCCAGACTCATTAAGAGAAAAAGAGAATCTATACACATAAACAGAATCACAAATGAGAAAGGAAAAATAACGACGGACCCCACAGAAATACAAAGAATTATAAGAGAATATTATGAGAATCTATATGCTAACAAGCTGGAAAACCTAGAATCAATGGACAACTTCTTAGAAAAATACAACCTTCCAAGACTGACCAAGCAAGAAACAGAAAAACTAAACAGACCAATCACCAGCAATGAAATTGAATCGGTAATAAAAAACTACCCAAGAACAAAACCCCCGGACCAGATGGATTCACCTCTGAATTCTACCAGACATATAGAGAAGAAATAACACCCCTTATCCTTAAAGTTTTCCAAAAAATAGAAGAGGAGGGAATACTTCCAAACTCTTTCTATGAAGCCAGCATGACTGTAATACCAAAACGGGGCAAAGACCTCACCAAAAAAGAAAATTACAGACCAATATCCCTGATGAACGTAGATGCAAAAATACTCAACAAAATATTAGCAAACCGAATTCAAAAATACATCAAGAGGATCATACACCATGATCAAGTGGGATTCATCCCAGGGATGCAAGGATGGTACAACATTCGAAAATCCATTAACATCATCCACCATATCAATAAAAAGAAGAACAAAAACCACATGATCATCTCCATAGATGCTGAAAAGACATTTGACAAAATTCAGCATCCATTCCTGATTAAAACTCTCAACAAAATGGTTATAGACGGCAAGTACCTCAACATCATAAAGGCCATATATGACAAACCCACAGCTAACATCATACTTAACAGCAAGAAGCTGAAAGCTTTTCATCTAAGATCGGGAACAAGACAGGGGTGCCCACTCTCTCCACTGTTATTCAACATAGTACTGGAGGTCCTAGTCACGGCAATCAGACAAAACGAAGATATGCAAGGCATCCAGATTGGTAAAGAAGAAGTCAAATTGTCACTATTTGCAGATGACATGATACTGTACATAAAAACCCTAAAGACTCCACTCCAAAACTATTAGAACTAATATGTGAATTCAGCAAAGTTGCAGGATACAAAATTAACACACAGAAATCTGTTGCTTTCCTATATACTAATGATGAACTAACAGAAAGAGAAATCAGAAAAACAATTCCATTCACAATTGCACCTAAAAGAATAAAATACCTAGGAATAAACCTAACGAAGGAAGTGAAAGACCTGTACTCTGAAAACTACAAGACACTCCTAAGAGAAATTAAAGAGGACACTAACAAATGGAAATGCATCCCATGCTCTTGGCTAGGAAGAATAAATATTGTCAAAATGGCTATAGTACCTAAAGCAATCTACAGATTCAACACAATCCCTATGAAACTACCAACAGCTTTCTTCAATGAACTGGAACAAATAATTCTAAAATTCATATGGAACCACAAAAGACCCCAAATAGCCAAAGCAATCCTGAGAAGGAGGAATAAAACAGAGGGTTTACACTCCCTGACTTCAAGCTCTACTATAAAGCCACAGTAATCAAGACAATTTGGTATTGGCACAAAAACAGACCCACAGACCAGTGGAACAGAATAGAAAATCCAAACATTAACCCAAACATCTACAGTCAATTAATATTTGATAAAGGAGCCTTGGATATACAATGGGGAGATGACAGCCTCTTCAGCAGCTGGTGTTGGAAAAACTGGACAGCTACATGTAAGAGAATGAAACTGGACTAGTGTCTAGCCCCAACACAAAGGTAAACTCAAGGTGAATCAAAGACCTGAATGTAAGTCATGAAACCATTAAACTCTTAGAAAAAAACATAGGCAAAAATCTCTTGGACATAAACATGAGCGACTTCTTCGTGAACATATCCCCCCGGGCAAGGGAAACAAAAGCAAAAATGAACAAGTGGGACTATATCAAGCTGAAAAGCTTCTGTACAGCAAAGGACACCATCAGTAGAACAAAAAGACATCCTACAGTATGGGAGAATATATTCATAAGTGACATATCTGATAAGGGGTTGACATCCAAAATATATAAAGAACTCATGCACCTTAACAAACAAAAAGCAATTAATCCCATTAAGAAATGGGCAGAGGACATGAATAGACACTTCTCTAAAGAAGA
>JAQQAC010010882.1:8394426-8410676 GCA_029783875.1 Phataginus tricuspis
AAAAACTCAAAATAGAAATACCATTTGACCCAGGAATCCCACTCCTAGGAATTTACCCTAAGACTGCAGCAGCCCAGTTTCAAAAAGACAGATGCACCCCTATGTTTATTGCAGCACTATTTACAATAGCCAAGAAGTGGAAGCAACCTAAGTGTCCATCAGTATATGAATGGATAAAGAAGAGGTGGTACATATACACAATGGAATATTATTCAGCCATAAGAAGAAAACAAATCCTACCATTTGCAACAACATGGATGGAGCTAGAGGGTATTATGCTCAGTGAAATAAGCCAAGCCGAAAAAGACAAGTATCAAATGATTTCACTCATATGTGGAGTATAAGAAGAAAGAGAAAAACTGAAGGAACAAAACAGCAGCAGACTCACAGAACCCAAGAACGGACTAATAGTTACCAAAGGGAAAGGGACTGGGCAGGATGGGTGGGAAGGGAGGGATAAGAGGGTAAAAGGGGTATTACGATTAGCAGATGTAATGTTGGGGGAGGGGCACGGGCAGGGCTGTACAACTCTGAGAAGACAAGTGGTGATTCTATAGCATCTCACTACGCTGATGGACAGTGACTGTAATGGGGTTGGTGGGGGGAACCTAATGAAGGGGGTAGTTTAATCACCATAATATTGCACATGTAATTATAGATTAATGTTCCCAAAATAAATTATATATAAAAAATACATAACGAAGACAAATAGTGTCAGGCTATTCTGCGGATCAGATGAGATCAAGCTTTTACCACTGAATAGCCTATAGGTAGCTGTTACAAATGATTAAAATGTAACTATATGCTCCTACAGTTCTACAAATTTATAGTAACACATGTGTCAGATACAATACTGAAAACAACCTGAATTTCCAACATTAGGGAAGGCGTTAGCCAATCGTCATCCAGCCCCTTGGTGGAAGATTACACAGCCATTTCCAAGGAAAACAGCACAAGGTGCTGAGAAACATGGAACAGGTCTGTGTAACAGTGGAAAAAAAGGCAGGATGAAAACAGTTTCTGCCCTGATTGTGACAAAATGAAATACATCTGAATATAGAGAATCATGGAAATGACCCTGTGCTTTGTGGGTGAGATTAGTTTATTCATTTGTACTTATCCGTTCTGGCTGCTTGAATGTTGTGAGGTGGCTGGCTAGTGGGGCTGTTGGCAATACTTAATTTTTTCAAAATTTCTTTAATGTTATTGTCATTCTGTCTTTTTCATAATTAAATTTCTAAAAAAATAAAGAAAGAAAAGCCAGTCAGTGGCAGGGAGGGGCTGAGTCCAGCTCTGAGATGGGTTTGGCTCTGGGGAGCAGGGTGGCTGCTCTTCCAGGCAATGGGGGAGCAAGGATGATGCCAAGAGCCACACCAGTGCCCACCACTGGGAGGAGCTCCAGGGCCTAGGAAGGGATGCCAGTCCTATGTGGCTCTCAACTCAAGGAGCAGAGGCTCTCTCCTCCTGGTTGTCCAGTCCTAAGGGGTCAGTGTTAAGGCAGAAAAACCATCCAGAAGTAAAGAGGGTTCTTTTGGTGGGAGCTTCCCTTGTTCAGCATTTCTCCAGCACCACCCCCAGAGAGGCACCCAGGGGTGTGCAGGAAGTCAAGAACCCAGGCCAGTTCTTTCCCCTGAGAACCACCTCTTCTGTTCTGGCCCCACCACCTAAGCCATTTTCTTCATGGACTACCTAGCACCCAATTCTAGGCAGGCACATAATAAGTGCCCGGTTAACACAGAGGGCTCACCTGGTTGAGGAATGGGATGGAGGAAGGTGAGTGGGGAGAAAGGCACAAAGAAGACCGTTGGCAACAGTTCCTGAGTCCCTGCCAGGGAGGTGGAGAGGGGCTGCACTATTCTCTGGATAAAATCCCAACCATATACCCAGTACTTCTTGTGCAGAAACACCTCACACATGTTATCTCATTTATCCTTGCAACCAACTTGTGAGATTATCCTCATTTAACAGTTTTACAGAGACTTAGAAAGACTCAATAACTCTCAGTGTTGCCCAGGTAGCAAGCAGGGGGCCAGGATACGAACCCAGATGTGTCTGTGCCTAAGCCCATGCCTCTGGCTGCCCCAGGTGGGCTCAGAGTCCAGCCAATCAGAAGCTAGGCAAAGAGGACAGGCTGCACAGGAGTTCACCCTAGTATCCAGGGGAAGACTCCAGGGAGGACGCTGCCTGCAGCGCCTCCCTTCCCTTTGGGGCCGCTTTCCCCAGAGCCTCCCTCAGCTTCAGAGCAGGGCTGTGCAGGCCCCGCACAAGGGTGTCTTGTGGCAGTTACCCACAGGAAGCAGGAGGGGGAGCTTACACCACTGTCAGGATGCCCGTGGCTGTGAACGTCAGGCCCCTATGTTGGACGATCTGATCCACCAGGCTCTGAGGGCTCGAGCTGCTCTCGAACTGGGCGAAGGTGAAGTGAGTCTCCAGGAGGTTTGAGAACTGCATCAGCGAGAACTGCAAAAGCCAAGAGGAAGAGCCCGGGGCTCAGGAGTTGTTTTCAATAAACTTTTTACTTGGGAATAATGTTGGATTTACAAACCATTTCCATGTGCTTTTGAGGCACTACAACAATATATTGAAACCCAGAAAATAAAATTTGGCCCCCAAATAAAACTGAAAATCAAAACCAAATAATGTTTCTTCTATAGTTTACCAAGAATAACTTTGTCCACAGCAATATTTATTAAGCTAAGATCATTAAAAATTTATAACACATGTGACACAATGTAATCTCAAGAATCTGTGCATATGTGTGTATAATTATTGGGAAATAAAATTAAAAGATTTAAAAAATCATGAGTTACATGGAAATTTAATAAAGAAATCATCAATTATTTGGCCAAGTAACCTTCAGTCCAATATCACAAAAAATTATCTTGCAATCCCTTCATTGTTTTAAACAGCAGAAACATTGTCTTTCCTACGGCATGTTGGGATACATTAAGAACTGTTGGGGAACCCCCTCAGGTCAGGGCTCACATCGGCCCTGCACTTCCACCCTAGCCTCACCGTGGTGTAGGTCCGCCGCACCAACCCTCAGGCCCCCTGGGACCAGGCTGGCCTTCCCTAGAGGCCAACCTCCCCCTCCCCACTTCCCAAGCCTTGGAGGCCCCGTCTTCACCAGGGTGTTGGTGCCCTCAAACTGGCCCATCACGGCTCTGACAAAGGCCTTCATCTGCTTAAAGTCATTTTGGTCAATGCTGCCAGAGCCATCGATCAGGAAGACAATATCCATCTCTTGATTTGGGCACTCTGCGGAGAAGGAGGGAGGAAGTCAAAAATGCATGCATGGGTCTCAGCCATCCCACGGGGTCCATAAACCCTTCCTGCTCCATGGAGTCAGGGGGCCATTCTTGGCAAAGGGATCAATCAGTTCCCGCCTGGTTTCCAACATCGTCCGCAGAGAAGACCCAAATCTGTTATCCCTTCTCCCCTCAGAGAAGTCCCTGTTTGCTCCCCTCCTCCCACAAGGCCGACGGGGAGGAGGAAGTAGAGGATGGCAGCCAGGGGGACTCCTCATTCAATTAGTCAACAAATATTTATTGAATACACGCTCTAGAGATACCATGGAGCGTAGGGGAAGGCGGTTTAGCGTAGTGATTCAGAGTATACTCTGGAGCCGGCGCACGTGGTCTCAAACCGCAGCTCTGACACCTCACAGGGGCAAATTCAGGCAAGGTATGTAATTTCCCTGGGCTTCAGTTTCCCCCATCTGCAAAACGAGGGAAATACTAGTGCCTACCACAAGGGATCATTGTCAGAACAAAAAGAATTAATATGCACATAAGGGCTTAAGACAGGGCCCCACTGTCTTAGGGTTAGCAGCTATCATCGCCACCACCAAGCGCCATTCTTCTAGGTCCAAGGGCACACCTGCGGTACGTCCCACCAACCCCTGCCCCTCATCAGGACGCTCAACCTGAGGTGCCCATTTCCGCACTGGGACTTGGCTTCCAGCGGAGCCCCTCCCCAGGCACCACCCCAGTCAAAAAAGAGCTGCTTTGCCAAGGTTACACCTCCTGCTCCTGGGGGCACCCCATGTCCAGCCATGTACCAAGCTCCCTGGGGGTGGGTTGAGGCCTCTGCTCTGATCGCATCGCAGCCCACTGGCCTCCTCTACACAGGCCTTCCTCCCTTGTGCTCCAGAGGCACTGCTCCCAAGAACATTCCCAAACGAGCTTCAAAGTCTGTTTCCAGGAAAATCTGATCTAAGATCATAGCTTTAAAAGAAAATGCCATCCCTGCCCTCGTGGAGTCCACCGTAATGAAAAGACACACCAAACACACATGAGCAAATAAGACTTTTCAGATTGTCCCCGGACTCACGTGGGGGACTGAGGCTTGTGCATAGGGCCCAGTCAGTGCCTCCAGCTGTGTCCCACATCCTGCATTGCTCCCAGTGTGGTGGCAGATTCGGCCACCACAGCACTGAGGTGTGATGCTGGGCGGCCCTGCTTCCCACCACGGAAGCAAAGATGCTTTCCCCCAGCTCCCCGCTCCTCCCCCATCCTCCCTTCTCAACCAGCGGACACTCCATGGGAGCCGAAAAGAAACGGAAGATCCCTTCTCTCCCTACATCCTCGACAACTAGGAAAACCAGCCACGCACACTGCAGGCTGAGAAGCCTCAGCTATCCCCTTCTCGCCTGCTACCCCACAGCTGGGCAGCTGAGGTTCCCCGTCGTCACATCTGACTCATGCCCACTTTTTCAGCTGTCTCACAAAACCACCCCACCTCCATTCTCAGGCCAGGCCAGTGGCAAACTCCCTCACAGTGTCCCTTCTGTTTCTTGCCCCTTTTATTATGTCCACTGGGCTTGCAACAGCAGAGAGGTGATGTAGCTGAGTGCCTTCTGAGAAAGGACTGAGCCAATCGGGCAATGTCGGCTCAAGCTCTGGGCTCTGCCACTTCCTAACGGTGGGAACTCATCTCTCACTTTTCTTATCTGTAAAATGGGGATTGCCTTGCTCACCACCCAGAATCTTGTGAGGCTGCAATAAGGTGATACATGCCAGGCACCCAGCACTGCCTGGGACACCGTCCCTTCCACCTCTGCTCACACCTGCTTTGCCTGCACCAGGTTTAACACCCGTGTCCCATTTTCATCAGGCATCTCCCCCTCCTGAGCCCTGGAGATGTCTAAGAGAAGACATTTACCCCCTGGTTTAAATGCCACATCCTGTACCCCAGATGTACAGCCATCCCAGGCAGGGCACAGCACCCCCAGGAGTCCTGGGCACCTCCCCTCAAACAGTTTGGGCATATTTCTGCTGCAGCCTCACCTTTGGCAAAAAACCCACTACAACTGGCATCATGACGTCTCTGTCAGCGCCATGTATGGCCCCGGCCTCACTTGGAGCCTGTTGTCCCCTCTGATGCCTCAGAGGAGGCAGTTTACCTGTATCTTCCTCGTAGTCCGTGTGTTTGGACTATGGTTTCCAAATACGTGGTCAGCTAGAAAACCATTCATAATGGCTCTTGCATATCACTTGCCCGGCAGTGTTCTGAGCACTTTATATACATTAAATCCTTTAATCCTCACAACCACCTCAATGGTCAAGTTCCATTTTACCAAAGAGAAAACCAAGGCCTAGGGATGAAGCCACTTTCCCAATGACCCAGAAGACAAACCTATGCAGCTGACTCAGAGGCATGCCACACAGTGTCCTGGCACCGTTCTCTGTGGAAAACGTGGGTGCTGGCAAAATTGTGCATCACACTTCCCATGGCCCCACTATTTGCTCCCCTTCGGAGGGGAAGTTAGTCTCGTGAGCCCTGGCAACTCAGCAGCAAACGATTCAGAACCGTGACCCTCTTGGATCTTTGGATGTATTATTCTCACCATGTCTGCGTCATCCAGGGCCCTTTCCCGGAAAGCCCAAGGCACATCCTGCACCTGTTGGCAATCCCAAGACCCTCAAGCCTCCCCCAGCCAGCACACTAGGGTTCCCCTCTGCCCCACGGGAACCTTCACCCCTCAGCCAGCTTAGGTCTCCTGCTGTGAGCCGCCCTCCCTGCCAGGCCAGCCCCATGTGGGTTTGCTGAGGCCTCTGGGAAGGGGCCATGAGTGAGGAGGCCAAGACCAGAGTCTCGTACTCTGCCCACCGCTCCATGCCAGCATAGGCTCTGCACAGAATCACTGTCTCTGAGGGACCTACCTGGCAAGGCAGCAGGGATGGTCCGGATGGCCTGCAGGTGGGTGCCCAGCAGAAGGCAGGAGCCTTCTGCAAACATGTTCTTCCCACAGGCTCTGTGCAGCGTCGGGCCACAGGCCTGGGGAAAGAGGCCTGTGTGGGCAAGGGGGCCCCAGAACACCGCCTCCTCTATTTCCCCAGTCTCCTCTGGCCCTTGCTCTCCCCTCATGACTTTCCTGCTACCAGGGAAACTCACCAGTAACCAGGAGTGGCTGGGGGAGGTCGCTAGGGACAGTCCCAGGGACATGTTCACAGCTTCTGGGAGAGCTGAGAGGGCAGACACACAGTTATACTCATGGGCACACCACCTGTGGGGAAAGGCTGGGCTGGAGGCTGAGGAGGGGGGGCTCCTGTGAAGAAGGGTTGAGGGCCCCAATTTCTGGTTGGAATAACTCACTGTGCAGCGTGATGGGCTGACATAGGCCAGTGGCAGGTGCACAGTCGTACAGGCGTCCTGTTTGGTTGACCGCTACGACCTCCAGTGGGGCTCCCACCACAAGTCTAGAAGCACAATCATGACACACAGGTGTAGGGCAGCTGGGGCGCAGGAAACTTCGGTGAGGTAATATCACCGCAGGACAGGAAAGCGAGACTTTGTGAGGGAAGCTCTTGGCATTTGCCACTTGTGAGGCTTTTCAGAAACCAGGGCCTGAGTTTAGCACACATCCCAAAGAATCACACTGGACTTTTTGTTTATTTGTATGTGTGAGTGTATTTATGTATACAAATGGTTTGGGGTTTTTTTTTTTTTTTGCATTCACCAAAAATAAAACTATTCAAAACAAAAAACAGCATTTCCCAACCATGGGTAAGTAAGTACATAGTTTCTGGGGTGCTGTCTTTCTGAGCCACCCAAGAAATAGATCACCTCAAGTTAGATGGAGAAATTTCCTGAAGCCTTAGCTTTTAAAACAAATAGATGATTCTGTAATTAATTGGACAGTTTAAATATAACATGAACAATTTAAATTGGGCAATTTAAAGCAGCTCTATCAGAATCTATATCTGTATCTACAGTTATATAAATTCAATAGTTTATTTATAAAACTCCCTGAGAGAAGAACATTTTTTAATTTTTGAAAAATGTTATCATTGCCAACAATCTCCCAACTCAGATGAGACAACTAGAGAATACTGGTGTATTTTAATTAATTAGCCAAGCAAGTCTTGTTAAACTGACACTTAAAGTTTCCTTGTAGAGAGCCATTCCTTTAGGGAAAGCTGAAATCTCTGAGTGTCTACGACTTCCTATAAAAACCCAACAGATGGCTAGAGATGCAGCAGTGTGGGACCTGCTGGTGTAAATGGTAAACAAACTTTTAGCCTTATACTATTAGTTTGCATGCTTTTCTTTACCCCAACCCATTCCTTACATGTAGGCTCAATCTTTGCAGTATTGGGGCTACAATTCAGCAGAAACCAGGGAAAACGGTAACTTTGTAGCAATCAGAATTCATTCAATTTATGATAAATACTTGTGAACAGTGGTCAATCAGTAGTTTTCTATTCATTTTTTAAAAAACGGGTCTGAACACAAATTGATAATGATCGTAGTGGGACAATGACTATCTATGGATTTGTTGGGTGTTGGGTGATCAGGAAGGCCCCAGGGTCAGAGACACTGAAGATGTCCTTGATCTAGCTGGTGGTTACCTCGGTACACACAAGAAAAATTCGTTGCAGATTTATGCACTTCCATATACATATTATATTTCAAAACAGACAAACAAACACAACTCTGGCACCTGGCACTTGCTTCCATGTCCCAGCCTGCCAGCTGGGTAAGTGGGACTGATGTGCATTTGAAACTCAGTGACCTCAGTATGCTACTTCTAATCAACTGGAACTTCTTCTGGTCTCAGGCTCATTGCCAATGTCACCTCTTCTGTGAAGCCTTCCCGGAATTCCCTTCTGAGTCATACTTCCATTGCCTCCCACACCTTGGTTATATTGATATACCATTGTGACTTTCAACTCCTTGTGTCGCTGTCTCTGGAACCTGAGGATGTGAACTGGAATCAGAGCCAGAAATAATTTGCCAGTCCCAGAGTGAAGTGAAAGTGTGGAAATGTGGGGGGCCTCTTATTCTTGGAAGGAAGTTTTTCCTTTTCTCTGCAGTCTCTCCCTCTCTCTCTGTCCTGGCGTTTCCTATTTGGTGTGTCACCCACCCTCAGGCAAGGGATACTCACGGGATAGTGTGGACCATCAAAGGACTGGGCAAGCTGGGCACAGCCAACCCTGACTTCACCTCGCTCATGCCAGAGGCCAAGGGCAGGGGCCCTTACTGGATTGCGGAGGGGAAGTGGGCAGCTGAGAATCCTTCCCTGTGAGGCGGTGGGAGGCTGGACTGTGCATGAGCCAAGGCTCCGCGCACCCAGCACATCTCCACGGGCCTCTCAATCTTTCCTTACAAAACTAAATTATTAATAATTTCAAAAGGGAGACTACTGAACACTACTCCAAGTGCAGGGGCCCACGTGCAGGGGTGATGACACTAGCCGCATGCTCTGGAGGGCAGATTCAAGGCCTCCCTCCCAAGGCAGTGTCTTACCCAGAGTTTGTGGCCCTTCCTGAGACTGTAAATAATTGGTTGTGGTGTCAGGGCCTCAGAGGGGTCATGAACAGGTTTTTCACCTATACTGCTCTTCCTCCAGGAAACCTGAATGTGCCACATGCAGCCATTGGCCTCCAGGCTGGGGAGGTAAAGGCTGGGAGTGTAGACAGGGCCTACTTATCGACCTACCGAGATCTGCCAAACTGGGCCACGCTCTGCCCAAAGCCAGCTCCTTCCTCTCGGAAGACGATGGGTTCATCCACATCCAAGTTGAATCCATGATAAGAAGCCAGAACTGAGGAATATGGGGAGGTGGAGGTTGGTGGGACAGAAAGGCCTCATCTCCTCTGGATCCTTGACTTCTTGGGGTCTTTATGCCCACCTCACTCCAGCCTCGGTTCTCTATTGGTGTGGGTCCCATCCTTCTACCTTCCTCAAATGCAAAAACCACAATACAAAGGCAAAAATCCTGAGAAATGCCCCCTCAAGGACACTTCAAAGGACATCTGCAATCAGAAATTAGGCCACTCACTTGCTGATATGTTAGATTACTAGTGTCCCTTAAAGATAAAGTGACCATATAATTTATTGTCTAAATTGGGACATTCACACAGCACAGGAAGTCCCATTAATAATTACACCAGGCAGGCCTACCTCACGAAAGAAGAACAATCCCAAATGAACAGTCTAAACTCACAATTAACAAAACTAGAAAAGGAAGAACAAATGAGGCCCAAAGTCACCAGAAGGAGGGACATAATAAAGATCAGAGAAGAAATAAATAAAATCAAAAAGAATAAAACAATAGAAAGAATCAATAAAAGCAGGAGCTGGTTCTTTGAGAAAATAAACAAAATAGATAAACCCCGAGCAAGACTTATCAAGAAAAAAAGAGAGTCTGCACACATAAACAGAAACAGAAATGAAAAAGGAAAAATCACTATGGACACCACAGAATTACAAAGAATCATGAGAGAATACTATGAAAAATTATATGGTAACTGGATAACTTAGAAGAAATGGACAACTTTCTAGAAAAATACAACCTTCCAAGGCTGACCCAGGAAGAAACAGAAAATCTGAATAGACCAATTACCAGCAAGGAAATTGAATTGATAATCAAAAAAACTACCTAAGAACAAAACTCTTGGACCAGATGGTTTCACTGCTGAATTTTATCAAACATTGAGTGAAGACCTAATGCCCATTCTCCTTAAAGTTTTCCAAAAAGTAGAAGAGGAGGGAATACTCCCAAACTCATTCTATGAGGCCAGCATCACTTTAATACCAAAACCAGGCAAAGACCCTACAAAAAAAGAAAACTACAGACCAATATTCCTGATGAACATAGATGCAAAAATACTCAACAAAATATTAGCAAACCGAATTCAAAAATACATCAAAAAGATCATCCATCATGATCAAGTAGGATTTATTCCAGGGAGGCAAGGATGGTACAACATCCAAAAATACATCAACATCATCCACCACATCAACAAAAAGAAGGACAAAAACCACATGATCATCTCCATAGATGCTGAAATAGCATTCGACAAAATTCAACATCCATTCATGATAAAAACTCTCAACAAAATGGGTATAGAGGGCAAGTACCTAAACATAATAAAGGCCATATATGACAAACCCACAGCCGACATAATACTTAACCGTGAAAAGCTGAAACCTTTTCCTTTAAGGTCGGGAACAAGACAAGGATGCCCACTCTCCCCACTTTCATTCAAATAGTTCTGGAGGTCCTAGCCACGGCAATCAGACAATACAAAGAAACAGAAGGCATCCAGATCAGCAAGAAAGAACTCAAACTGTCCTTTTTTTGCAGAAGACATGATATTGTACATAAAAAACCCTAAGGAATCCACTCCAAAACTATTAGATCTAATTTCTGAATTCAGCAAAGTTGCGGGATACAAAATGAATACACAGGAATCTGTTGCATTCCTATACTCTAACGATGAACTAGCAGAACGAGAAATCAGGAAAACAATTCCATTCACAACTGCATCAAAAAGAACAAAATACCTAGGAATAAATCTAACCAAGGATGTGAAAGACTTATACCCTGAAAAGTACAGGACACTCTTAAGAGAAATTAAAGAGGACACTAACAAATGGAAATTCATCCCATGCTCTTGGGTAGGAAGAATTAATATTGTCAAAATGGCCATCCTGCCTAAAGCAATCTACAGATTCAATGCAATCCCTATCAAATTACCAACAGCATTCTTCAATAAACTAGAGCAAATAATCCTAAAATTCATATGGAGCCACAAAAGACCCCGAATAGCCAAAGCAATCCTGAGAAGGAAGAATAAAGCAGGGAGGATTACGCTCCCTGACTTCAAGCTCTACTACAAAGCTACAGTAATCAAGACAATTTGGTACTGGCACAAGAACAGACCCATAGACCAGTGAAACAGAATAGAGAGCCCAGATATAAACCCAAGCACATATGGTTAATTAATATATGATAAAGGAGCCATGGATGTACAAGGGGGAAATGCCAGCCTCTTCAACAGCTGGTGTTGGCAAAACTGGACAGCTACATGTAAGAGAATGAAACTGGATTACTGTCTAACCCCATACACCAAAGTAAACTCAAAATGGATGAAAGACCTGAATGTAAGTCATGAAACCATAAAACTCTTAGAAAAAAATATAGGCAAACATCTCTTGGACATAAACATGATCAACTTCTTCATGAACATGTCTCCCTGGGAAAGGGAAACAAAAGCAAAAATGAATGAATGGGACTATATCAAACTAAAAAGCTACTGTACAACAAAGGACACCATCAGGAGAACAAAAAGACATCCTACAGTATGGGAGAATATATTCATAAATGACATATCCGATAAGGGGTTGACATCCAAATTATACAAAGAGCTCGCGCAGCTCAACAAACAAAAAGAAATTAGTCAATTAAAAAATGGGCAGAGGATCTGAACAGACACTTCTCAAAAGAAGAAATCCAGATGGCCAACAGGCACATGAAAAGATAATCATCAGAGAAATGCAAATTAAAACCACAATGAGATATCACCTCACACCAGTAAGGATGGCCACCATCGAAAAGACAAACAACTACAAATGTTGGCGAGGATGTGGAGAAAGGGGAACCCTCGTACACTCCTAGTTCAACCGCTGTGGAAAGCAGTATGGTGGTTCCTCAGAAAACTCAAAATAGAAATACCATTTGTCCCAGGCCACTCCTAGGAATTTACCCTAAGAATGCAGGAGCCCAGTTTGAAAAAGACAGATGCACCCCTATGTTTATTGCAGCACTATTTACAATAGCCAAGAAATGGAAGCAACCTAAGTGTCCATCAGTAGATGAATGGATAAAGAAGATGTGGTACATATACACAATGGAATATTATTCAGCCATAAGAAGAAAACAAATCCTACCATTTGCAGCAGAATGGATGGAGTTAGAGGGTATTATGCTCAGTGAAATAAGCCAGGCGGAGAAAGACAAGTACCAAATGATTTCACTCATCTGTGGAGTATAAGAACAAAGCAAAAACTGAAGGAACAAAACAGCAGCAGACTCACAGAACCCAAGAATGGGCTAACAGTTACCAAAGGGAAAGGGACTG
The DNA here is from genome assembly GCA_029783875.1 of Phataginus tricuspis. Lineage (NCBI taxonomy): Eukaryota > Metazoa > Chordata > Mammalia > Pholidota > Manidae > Phataginus > Phataginus tricuspis. The sequence continues at coordinate 8,406,798 of JAQQAC010010882.1, forward strand.
GGGAATATGGGTGGGAAGGAAGGGACAAGGGGGAAAAAGGGGCATTACGATTAGCACACATAATGTAGTCAGGGGGGACACAGGGAAGGCAGTATAGCTCAGAGAAGACAAGTAGTGATTCTATAGCATCTTACTACGCTAATGGACAGTGACTGTAATGGGGTATGTGGTGGGGACTTGATAATAGGGGGAGTCTAGTAACCATATGTTGCTCATGTAATTGTACATTAATAATACCAAAAAAATAATAATAATTACACCAGGGACACTGGGACTGACCCTGCAAACCAGAGCACATGGTTGCCCCTCTTAAAGCCTGTCCTCTTCTATCTTCTCATTATAGAGAGACCCTAGGGTCCAGATTAGGGAACACATTTAGAAATCTGTGATTAATTATTTGTGATTATGTGTTTCCCACATCCCCCTCCCTTGGCACCAGACCGTAAGAGGGCGAGGACTGTGCATCTTGCCTGGGTGCCTGGCGCAGTGCTTGGCCCTCAGCTGGTGACTAATTACTATTTGTTGACTGACCCAGAACTGCACAGCAAGTCACTGGCACAGCCAGGAGTCCAATGCGCTCTTGACCAGTCCCATTTCCCCGCTGGTGGTTAAACTCAGAAGCTTCAGTGGAAGTCTCCCTACATTTCAAGGGCTTTTCTAGATTCCTCCACTCCCTCCCCATTCCTCCTGGAATTCCCAGCTATCTCTGGATTGAGGAGTCGACCCCATCCCCAAGAATAGGGAAGCTTTAAGGACTGAAGCATCGGGCCACACAGCGCCAGGGAGGGTCCACACACCTAAACCCCAGGGTTCTGGGAAGAGAGCAGATGTTTAGGGTGCTGGGACACTACTACAACCACGTGCAAGGAGGCCTTTTGTCTTACATCTTCTTCTCAAAGAATAATTCTGTTTCCGAGTCTGAAAGCAGCCCCTATCATCTGACAAGTAGCAGGATTCCAAGGATGTCAGACTCGAGCGCCTTGGGGTAGGTGACATGAGTGAGTGAAGCAGGTGGGTGAAAGCATCGGGGAACAACCGGAACTTGGACCTTGTGACCCTTCTAAAGGGGGAAGCCATTACCAGGCTCTGGTCCCCAGAGCTGCCAAACCCTCCCATTTCTCAAGAGAAGCTGGAAACCTGGATTTTTGTATGAAATTTGATTTTTAACAGACAACAGATTTTTAAATGACACACAAATATCATGATACAGTTTTCAACTTCTGAACTATTCTCTGTGCAGCAGTGGGACAGCCTACCTGAGATCAAGACTTGGGGAAAATGCTGGAACAAGAGGTTATTCCCAACATTTTTCCTCCCTTGTGCCTTCTGTGGCCCCTGGGGTGCTGGGAAGGACTCCTCTTATCTACACCATACCCACCCCAAGGTCCCCATGGGTGAAAGGGGAAAGCCTTGGGGAGTGTGGGAGGTGACATAACCCAAAAGCCCATCTTCACTCACCTTTGCTGGTGATGTGATGTCCCCCGCCCCCCCCCCCACGCCCAGATTCCAAGCCATCCTTCCTTCCACACCAGTCTCAGAACACTAGATCCCTGCCCTGCCTTCAGCTCCTCCTGGGAGCCCTACGAACTGAGCACCAGCCCCAACCTGCCTTACATGCCAGAGACACCACCCACCCCTGCAAGCCTTCTCCCAGCCCCGAGGGCCCTTACTCACCACCCAGGAGGAGCAAAACTCCAAAGGCCATCCCTGTGCAGCACACTGAAGAAGTGGAGGGCTGGGCGAGAAGCACTGTAGGGCTCTCAGTGTCTTGGCGGGGAGAGTTAAAATAATGACTCAGAGCCTTGAAGCGGCAGAAGGAAGGGTACAGTGAGGAAGTCCTTGGTTAATCAGAAAACAGAGGCAGGAGCAAGAGGTCAAAGATACTCTGGGGGAAAATCCCCCCATACTCTCCCACCACCTCTAGGGGTCTGGCTTCCTCTCCAGGATCTGGAGTCCTAGAAGACCACCCTCCCCAAGACCTTGAGACCCAGTTGACACCCTGGGTCCTCAGAAAAAGGCTGCATATGAATGGAAGGCTCAGAAGATGGCTACAGAGCAGATGGCCCTGCTACAAGGATGTGAGCCTGGAGAGAGGCAGACCACCACCTCAGAGAGCAGTGGGGTAGGGGGTGCGTGTGTGAGGGTGTTAAAAAATCAGAACTCATCAAGAGGAGAATGGAAAACCAAACTGACAAGTGCTTAGCAGTCAGCAATAAAGCAGAACAGACTACAGATACTTGTAACAGCATGAGTGAATCCCTGGTGTCCTGGAGAAAGAAACCCGACACCAGGTTGCATAATGTATGAGTCCGTTCATATGAACGGGTGAAACCAATTTATGAAGATTAGGGATCCCCTCTGGTGGGGTGGGGAGGGAACTTCCAACATTTGTTAAATTTAACATTCAACACTTTATATTTTAACATTTGTTTAATCGGAAAGGGGTAGATAAAGGAGTGGTTGTTATTTATTCTCTGTAAATTTCTGTGCGTTTTAATTATTCCGCTGTTGTGCATAAATGAATGTTTCTCAAAAACATGAAAAAAGTCCAATGTACCAAAGCCCAGGAATGACTTAGAAGGTTAAAATATGTGACAAAACCCCTAACTATGATATATTAAGTATGTATATGGTAGTTGTTTAAAACACTTAAAATGTAGATTAAATGTCTAGTATAGGCAACATCAAATCCTTGTTAAAACAAAAATTTAGCTCAATTTACTTGAAAACAGAAGAAATGAATTAGAGCATGGATGGTGCCCTTGCAAGGAATGGGGCAAAGCTTATGATTGCTGGCTTTGAAGTTGACTTAACTACTTTTTACAAAGGCTGTCAAGGCCAAGTTGAGCAATAGCTTTCTCCCTCCTGTGTTAAGGGTCTGTAGCAAATAGCACTCTGTCATCAGTTCTGTGGATCTGTGAATTTCTCTCTGTGTTTAGAACCACAAAATAATTTTTTGATGATCCCCCTTCATCCCAAAATTTAAAGATCTCTTCACTTCCTCTATCTTCAGCATGCCTCGTCTTTTAGGATCTTTAATGTATAACATTTCATACGTAATCTTTAATTTTGGATTTCATAAGCAAGCAAGACTTGAGGCTAATATTGCTGATTCCGGTTGCTGATTTCAGCAACTATAAAGATTTCTAACTTTGCCTTAGTTGTATTACCACTTGTTTCAGCAAAAGTTTTTTGTTTTCCATTCTTTTTTCTTTTTTACAATTTATTTTATTTTAGTATCATTAACCTACAATTACATGAGCAATACTGTGATGATTAAACTACCCCCTTCATCAGGTCCCCCCACCAACCCTATTACAGTCACTGTCCATCAGTGTAGTGAGATGAGAATCACTACTTGTCTTGTCTGAGCTGTACAGTCCTCCCCGTGCCCCCCCACCCTATGTCTGCCAATCGTAATGCCCCTTTTACCCTCTTATCCCTCCCTTCCCGCCCTTCTTCCCCAGTCCCTTTCCCTTTGGTAACTATTAGTCCGTTCTTGGGTTCTGTGAGTCTGCTGCTGTTTTGTTCCTTCAGTTTTTTTTTTTTCTTTGTTCTTATACTCCACATATGAGTGAGATCATTTGGTACTTGTCTTTTTCGGCTTGGCTTATTTCACTGAGCATAATACCCTCCAGCTCCATCCATGTTGTTGCAAATGGTAGGATTTGTTTTTTTCTTATGGCTGAATAATATTCCATTGTGTATATGTACCACCTCTTCTTAATCCATTCATCTACTGATGGGCACTCAGGTTGCTTCCATTTCTTGGCTATTGTAAATAGTGCTGCAATAAACATAGGGATGCATCTGTCTTTTTCAAACTGGGCTGCTGCATTCTTAGGGTAAATTCCTAGGAGTGGGATTCCTGGGTCAAAT
>JAQQAC010010882.1:8415676-8450644 GCA_029783875.1 Phataginus tricuspis
AAATGGATGCTGAATTTTGTCAAATGCTTTTTCAGCATCTATGGAGATGATCATGTAGTTTTTGTTCTTCTTTTTATTGATGTGATGGATGATGTTGATGGATTTTCGAATGTTGTACCATCCTTGCATCCCTGGGATGAATCCCACTTGATCATGGTGTCCATTCATTTTTAAAGAACAATAAGGACAATAGCAAAAATATATTCAAATACTTGCAAAAAGCACACTGCCATGAAAAGTGCCTTTCTCAATTAAAGATGGCTGCGTGAGAGGTGAGACACAGGCTTCCTCCTAAAACCTCATATAATACGAAGATATAATTAATACAACTAATCCTGAAAGAGCAACAGGAAAGAGGACTGCACCAGACTGCATACACTGGGAGAAAAGAGCAGACCTCACAGAACAGGGTAACGTACTAAAGCTGTGGCCCAGCAGGACCCAAGCCCTTCCCCTACCCCAGCTCACCAACGGGAGGAAGAGAAATGGAGCAGGAAGGGAATGGAGGCCTGGGACTGCTGAATACCTAGCTCCAGAGATCTGCTCTGGGAGCACAAACCTACAATTCATGGTGCTTGCACGATACTCTTGTAATTACGGCATTGGAAAGCTAAGACAGGCAGAATTCCTGGAGAGACTGAGATTCCAGCTGCTTGTGGAAAGCAGGGATCCATATCCGGCTGCTCTGGGACAAAAGAAAGACAGGCAGTCTGAGAAACTTCCTAACAAGGAAGCCCTTAGCAAGAGGGCTGCTAAAGGGGCAAGGATTGCACAGAGCTTACTGCTCAGGAGAGAGGACAGGTAGACAAAATTGTCCGGGTGCACTCTGCCCAGCAGACTGGGAGCTTTGCCATATAGACTCTCATATTCAAGGAGGAAAAAGAAGGAAAAGCGCCTTTCTCTCAGGCCCAGCACTGAAGGTGCCAATGCTCTGACTCCTCCAGCAGTTGCTGTAGGCAATGCTCCTCCTCTCTGGGTATTTTCGGGACACTTGATGGAGTTCCACACTTAGGAGAACCACCAACTCCCAGTAAATTTTCAAAGCTTGAGATGTTGTGATTTATATTAAGAAATATATATTTGGTCTTCAACCCATTTCTAGCACAGAGCTCCTAAAATCTCTTGAAATTTCCTAAGTGATGAGAGCAATAAAAGTCTCCTGCTACATTAATGAGGTGACTTTTGGAAAGTACCTAAGGATGGGCATTGGTTACCAGCAGAGCCAACCATGTGATTAGAGGGTTGGAACTTTCAGTCTCACCCCTATTTCCTGGGAGGGGAGAAGGGATGGAGATTGAGTTCAACCACCAATGGCCAGTGATATAATCAAGCATGCCTATGTGATGAAGCCTCCATAAAAACCCAAAAGGATGGAGTTCAGAGAGTTTCCAGGTTGGTGAACACATGGAGATTTGGGAAGAGTGGCACACTTGACCCAAACCTGGTAAAGCGCATTACTGGGTTGAAAAACTTTGAATTTAATACATTATTTACTGAAATTATAAACAGCCGGTGAATAGACAAAACTGACAGAGCTGTTATAGTTTGTATGTTAACACTGGCCACAATAATTGTTTTAATACAGCGTTACCATATTATAAATGACTTGGGACGCTCTATTAGCATTTCTGTAATAAAACATAATTTGAACACTGTTGTGAAAGGCAGATAGACAATAGCCAACATGCTTCGCTCACTAACCCTACCAAAATTAGTCAAGAGGTGGTTTAGGGGTTTTATATTAACTTCCAAGGACCCCTGGAGACCTGTTTAGATTTAGTCTGGACAAAACTTAAAATTAAGGAAACTTCAGATGTCGGTCCGATCACCCAACCCAGTGAGTTATATCTTATATTAAAAGGATCAAATAAGGAAGAAATTCCAGAGCTCTTATAAGAAGCATTAAGTAACATAGATGCTGATAGGCAGAAAGGAAAAGTACTAACACAAAAAGTGGTCTCCAGAGTAGAAAGAAACTCAGGCCATTTTGCTCCTCAGGGCACCAGTCCACATCCTGAGGATGATGATTGTTTTAATCTCTTGATCCTGGTAACTTTAACTTCTTAGAAGCTAGGTCCATGAAAATAGACAAACTACAACAAATGATATGGAACCAATCAGAATCACTGAGGAGAGGGCTTATACTAGACAAGAAATGACAAAATTTAGAAGGGAATTCCAACAAGCTGATTTGGTCACAAAAACCCAGTGCATGTTAAATTTATGGTCCAAAGGAGGGCACTACCTGATCCTCACAAGGAGCAGAGGTTGTGCAACTCAGACCCATTACCACTGATGCTAAATTTAATCAACATTTGAGTGCATTTGGAGAAAGTAATACTGATTTACAAAGATCTTTGACGGCGTAGCGAAAGCCCAGAGATTAAGATGACCTATACTTAACATATTATCCCTTAAAATATCTCAATGGAAAACTGCAGGAGAGGCTAATAATATAATAGAAAAATTAGGATTACTGACCATGGTTTATGATAAGGAACAGACACACTCCCTGCTACGTGACAAAGCAACAGAACAAATTTTAAAGCTCATCCTAAAAGCTGCACCCCACAGGACATAACAGCACTATATACAGTACTTGCAGGCCTCAGAAACACAGGAGAGCTGACTGACTTGGCAAGAACTGCTGTGGAACTGAGTCAAGATAAAATCTATAGCTTTAACACTAATGTGTATAAACAAAACAGGCCTACAATCAAAACAAACCATATAGATCTAAACCTACAAGGCCCTTTTGGCCACCTAAACCATTTAACCACCACACTTTAATCAAAATTATAAAAATAGAAACTACTTACAGTGTCAGAGAAACGGAAGCAACCAGCTTTTTAGAGAAAATAGACCTACATGTAGACCCACTAACACATTTACTGCAAATATTAACCCCTTCGCAAAATCTAGTCCAATTAATAGACAAACCACTGAAAGGCAAGGTAGAGAAGGCCCTAGAGGTAGAGGAAGCCCTCTCCCCATGGGGGTTTGGCAGTGTTTGTCTACTGGCCCAAGCCAGAGATGATTGCCCATTGTTTGGGGTATTACAAATCAATAGAAACAGCGGCCAGATCAATAGAAACCCCTTTTATAAGTAAAAATACCACATATACTACTATGTTGTTAGATACATGGTCCCAAGTAACAATGATATAAGGATAATCTACTAATTTAGAAAAATTTAACAATAAAAAAGGACTAATTAAAGGATTAGGAGGAAAATGAACCCCAGGGACACAGATTCCTAATGGTTGATGATAGACTACCCATTCAGGCTAAATGCCTGGTAGGTTCCAATTTAGAAAACTATTCTCGGAATGGATGTAGTATATAACAAATGAAGATGTAACAATTCCTGAAACTGAATTAGCTGTGACAAAATGGATTGGAATTAAACTGCCTGTCACATGAGCTAATGTAATACTATCTGGTCAGGAACATGGAAGGAAAATGCCTGGAAAGTAGGAAATAAGGACAGGACATGTAGGATAAGAATACAGTAGAATATAGCATTGATTGACACCTCCATATTCACCACACATGTCCCTGTACATCAGAAGGATAACTCTGAGGTAAGTGAACTTAATAACTTGGTAGACAAAATCACTAGAACAACTAATGAAGTGAAGTTTTTAAAATTTATTTAAAAAAAACAAGACTTCATGACTAAGGAAGAAACCAATTCAAAACGTAAGTATATATAAATGAGGAGAACAATGGAACATAAAACCTGAACAAATACACCAATTGACAGGATCATTGCCATATCACCAAGCAGGTCACACTGGTATACAGAGGGCACTAGAACATGGTCTGAGTAAATAAACAGGTATATACCTACCAAATATTTTCAATTTCAAATTAAGAAATGTGAGAAATGCTGAAAGTTTACAGCTTGGAGGTCATTAATGAATAATCCAGATAAGATCAAAGTTAACAACAGGCCCTTCTGAATTATACAAATTGATATATAGGACCCTTGCCTATCAGAGAATAAATGGTATACATGCTCATTAGACGGAGTGTCAGCAGTGGCTCCTGCAAGTCTCTAGTCAGCTATGCGGAAGGAGGGCAAGGAAAAATGGTGCCTACCAGAACCTCTTCCCCCTGGAGAAAGCTTCTACAGACTCCTATCCAATCCACACACTCTGGCAGGTGTCCGCCAGAGCAACTCCTGCCCTAGGAAGGGGAAAAGATAGTCCTACCCACCACAGTGTCCAAAGCAGATACAGCCTGGCTTTTCAGGCAATCATGCTGGGAGTAAGCCCTCCCCACCAGTGCCCCCACAGTAGTCATAGCAGGCCATTGCTGACACTGGGCTGAGGACAGCCCTGCCCACCGGCGTTCCTGCAGCAGCTTTAATGGAAATAGTCAGCCAGTGTCACAAGGGGCAAGCCTTGCAAACCTGTGTACACATAGTAGTCATGGCCAATCATTGACTCACCAGAGCAGAGAAGAGTGAATGAATTCAGTGAACCTTCAACAAATAAACTGAAAATATTAAAGAAGAAAAAGCTGAAGAATATAACTGAAATGAAAAATACACTAGAGGGAATTGACAGAAGATTAGAAGATGCAGAATGGATTAGTGATGGGGAATACAGGACAGTGGAAAGCAACTAAGCTGAAGAGCAAAAGGAGAAAAGAATTTTAAACAATGAGGAGAGGTTAAGAGATTTCTGCAACAAGTTCAAGCAAAACAACATTCACACTATAGAGGTCATAAAAGGAGAATAGATAGAGAAAGGGGCAGAAAAGTTATTTGAAGAAATAATATCTGAAATTTTCCCTAACCTGGGGAAGGAACCAAACATGCCAAATCTAGGAAACACAGAGAGCCCCAAACAAGATGATCCCAAGGTCCACACTAAGACACATAAAAATTAAAATGACAAAAATTAAAAATAGAAAGAGGGAAAAAGGGAAGATGGTGGCATAGAAGAAGCCTAAGCCCACCTCCTCCTACTTACATTCTGAGTCTATACCTACACAGGGAGCATTTCATCCTGAATAAGAACCGAGGCCTGAGTGAACACTGTCTATACAATGAGGGATAGGAAGACCCCATGAAGGATGGCTGGAGAGAGAGACACACAGTAATCGTGGAAACCCCATCCCAGCACAGCAATCTGCAGTGGGGAGGGATATTGCTAAGGAACCCAGGTGCAGATTCCTGGCCCTGGGGCACAGGAAAAAAGCCATGCAGCTTAAAGTACTTCTAGAACATAAATGAAATAACCTGATTTTCAGAAATAAAGGACCCACCAGTTAGTAGGGGAACTGCCAGAACACTCTCTGGGACTGGGGGTACTGGTGAATGCCATTGTTTGCATTCCTTCTGCACAACTTAGTGCTCAAGGATCAGGGTCCAGGTGCACACACCAATTCCAGACTTGGTCTATGTGGCCTCCTACCCTCACCCATACCCAAATGCCTCTCACAGAAATCTAGTGCTCCCATGGGGCGGCACCAGCTCTTGCCCAGGTTCTCCCCTCTGATTCCCACCCACCACCTGGGCCCATCAAGAGGATCTCCAAAAGCATGCCACCTCATTGCTCACTGCGCTCTGCTGGGACAGCCTTAAACAGAGTGACTCAGGAATTCCCTGACCATGGAACTGCAGTCTCCTGGTCAACTCATGCCCTCTGGCAATGACCCCAGAATCCTCCAGAGTTCCTCAAAGCAGCCCAGAGTGCATGCTAGGCTGTGGGTAAGTGCACACAGGGCCTGCTGCCACCCACTAGTGGAGACACTACTGGCACCAATCTGGGAATTTCCTGGAGCGTACCTCTAATCCACTGCTGCCACACAGCACCCCCCATCCAGTGCATACCTTACCAGTGTCCATCTAAGGGCCCCCCAGACCACACCCCTGGGAACATGCCCAGGAGCCCTGGCACTGGGACAAGCCCACTGCACACTCATTCAGCTTCCAGCCAGCCCGAAACAGACACATTCCCAGGAACCTTCCTGCACAAGGCCAGTCCTTCAAGACTGGGAAAGGAGCTCTTTCACCCAACCCATAGAAATAAAAAACAGTAAGTCAAACATGATGATGAGACAAGAGGAACCTGCTTGAGACAAAAGAACATGACGAAACTTCAGTAAAAGGACTAAATTAAACAAAGCTAACCAATCTACCCGATAAAGATTTAAACTAATGTCTATACGGATGCCCACCAGACTTGAGATAAGAATGGATGGACTCAGGGACAACTCCGCAAAGAGGTAGAAAAACTAAAAGGGAACCAATCAGAGATGAAGAAAACAGTAAATGAAATGGAAAATACACTAGAGGCAATCAACAGCAGATTAGAGGATGCAAAGGAAAGGACCAGAGGGGGAAGTAAAAAATGTACTGCTGATGGAATGCATGTGAACTTAAGTGACCTTTAAGGTACATTAAAGGATCAGAAAAGACTTGGAAGACAGAGCAATGGAAAGCTGAACAGCAGAAAGGAAAAACAATAAAGAGAAATAAAGGCAGGTTAAGGGGTGTCTGAGACAACATCAAATATCCTAACATTCACATTATAGGAGTCTGAGAAGAAGAGAGAGGAAAGGAGTGGAAAAATTATATGAAAATAAGTTTTGAAAATGTTTCTAACCTGGAAAAGGAAACACACATTTGAGGCCCAGGAGGCACAGTATATGAACCCAAGGAGGTCCACACCAAGACACATAACAGTTAAAACATCAAAGATAAAAAAAAAAATGTCAAAGATCAAAGATAAGGAGAGAATCTTAAAAGCAGCAAGAGAAAAGCAATGTGTTATGCACAACGGAAATCCCATAAGGCTGTCAGCTGATTTTTTCAGCAAAAACACTGCAGGCCAGAAGGGAATTGCATGATACAGTCAAAGGGCTGAAAGGAAAATACCTACAACCAAGTATACTCTATCCAGCAAGGATATCATTCAGAAATAAAGGAAAAATAGGAGCTTCTCAGATAAACACATGTTAAAAGAGTTCAACACTACTAAACTGGCCTTAAAAGAAATGTTAACGGAAAGAGGACAAGACCATAACTGGAAGCAAGAAAATTATGAAAGAAAATAATTTCACTGATAATAGCAAACATTTAGCAGAGGTAGTATGTATAGCTTAAAAGCTATTTTGAAGGTAAAAACCATAAATGTTGTAAAATCAATTACATCTAAAAATTAGTTAAAGGACTCACTAAGTAAAAGAAGGCACCATTAAAACGTGGAGGGGGGGAGTAAAAAATGTACTGCTGCTGGAATGCATGTGAACTTGTGACCTTTAAGGTACAGTAAAGGATCAGAAAAGAATGACAAAAAACAATGAGAGAACATTTAACAAAAGGGCAATAAGTACATACCCATCAAAGGTTACTTCAAATGTAACTGGACTAAATGTACAATCAAGGACAAAAGTGTCTGAATGAATAAAAAAATAACTCCCATTATTTGCTGCCTACAAGAGACTCATTTCAGACCTAAAGAAAAACACAGACTGAAATTGAAGCAGTGGGAAAAGATATTGTATGTAAATAGGAATTTTAAGAAACTGGAGTAGCAGTAGTTAGATAAAATAGACTTTAAAACAAAAGTAACAAAAGACAAAAAGAACATTATGTGATGATAAAGGGATCAATCCAGCAAGAAGAAATAACAATTGTAAATATCTATGCATCCAACAGAGGAACACCTAAACATATAAAGCAAATATTAACAGACGTAAAGGGAGAAATTGATGGCAACAAAACAGTAGGGTAATTTAACACACACTTACATCAGTGGTCATCCAGACAGAAAACCAATAAGGAAACAGTAGCTTTGAATGACACATGGACTTAACAGATATATACAGATCGTTACATCCAAAACCAGCAGAATACACATTCTCTTCAAGAGCACAGGGAGCATTCTCCAGGATAGATTACACTCTGGGGCACAAAGTAGGTCTTAATACATTTAAGAAGATTGAAATCATGCCAAGCATCTTTTGCAACCACAATGACATCGAATTGGAAATCAATTACAAGAAAAAAACTGGAAAAAATACAAACACCGGAGGCAAACAGCATGTTATTCAACAACCAACTGGTCAATGAAGAAATCAAAGAGGAAATAAAAAAATACTTGGGCAATACTGAAAGTAGATACACAAATTCAAAACCTCTGAGATGCAGCAAATGTGGTTGTAAGAAGGAAGTTTCTAGTGTTACAGGCCTACCTCAAGAAATATATATTTTTAAAACAATCTAACATTACACCTAAAGGAATTATAAAAAGAACGAACAAACCTCAAGTTCAGTAGAAGGAGGGAAATAATAAAGATCAGAGCAGAAGTAAATTAAATCAAGACTCAAAAGACAATAGAAAAGAGCAATGAAACTAAGAGCTGGTTCTTTGAAAAGATAAATAAAATTGATAAACCTTTAGCTGGACTTCTCAAGAAAAAAACAAAGGATTCAAATAAATAAAGTCAGAAATGAAAGAAAAGTTTAAACCAATGCCAAAGAAATACAAAAATTATATGCTGATTTATTGGACAACCTAGAAGAAATGGATAAATTCCTAGAAACATGCAATCATGCAATATTCTAAGACTGAACCAGGAAGAGTTAGAAACTCTGAAAAGACTGATTACTAGTAATGAAACTGAAGGGATAAAAAAAAAACTCCAATAAAACAAAATTCCAGGACCAGGAGAATTCTACCAAGCATGTAAAGGAAAGTTAATACCTATCCTTCTCAAACTTTCCAAAGAAAAATTGAAGAGAAGGAAATCTTCCCAACTATTTCTACAAGGCCAGCACCACCTTGATACCAAAACCATTCAAAGACAGTACAAAAAAAAGAGAATTACAGACCAATATCCCTGATGAACACAGATGCAAAAATTCTTAACAAATTATTAGCAAACTGAATTAAAAATATGTTAAAAGCTTCATTCAACATGACCAAGTGGAAGGATTAAAGATGGCAGCGTGAGAGGTGAGACAGAGACCTCCTCCTAAAACCACATATAATACAAAAACATAATTTAATACAACTAATCCTGAAAGAGCAACAGGAAAGAAGGCTTCACCACACTGCATACACCTGGAGAAAGGAGCAGACCTCAAGGAACAGGGTAACATACCAAAGCTGTGACCCGGCGGGCCTCAAGCCCTTCCCCCACCCCAGCTCACCAGCGGGAGGAAGAGAAACAGAGTGGGGAGGGAGTGGAGGCCTGCGACTGCTGAACACCTAGCCCTGGATATCTGCTCTGGGAGCATGAACCTACATTGCATGTGTTGTGCCCAAGTTGCGAGTCCCCGAGAGACCACCAAGGAGCTGATTCCGATGTAAACACAAAAGGGTCATTTATTTCAAGCTCGAGCTTGGACTCACACTCTTCACTGATGCAGCCGGTCAGGAATGTGAGCCCCGAGCTCAGGTTAGGCAGGGGTTTTATACATTACAAGTTCCAGAAGAGGGGATTCTAACTTAGCATAAGCTGACTGGGGATTTTGGAAGTTAAACAATTGTTATTGGCTAAGTTCGGCTGTAATGACTGTAATGATGTAACTTGCAAAGTATGTTATCTATGGTCAGGTGGGTGGTTGTTAGTTCTCACTGGGGTCCGTTCATGTAAATGAAGGATGCAAACTTACTCAATTTTAACTGGTAGAGGTATGTTATCTTCAAGGAGCAGAAGCATTGCTAGGGGAACTATCTAGGGTGGGGGTCCACAGGCCCCCATGGCCATTTGTCCATGTTCTTAAGGCACGTACATCGTACGCCTGGAGCATTGGGCACAGATGGCCGGCCTTGAGATAAGACCTTCCTGCCTTCTTGTGCTCAGGAGACTTTTCAAGGTTTCTTCCCGCCCAGTTTAGGCCTCACTGAGAGATTAGGCACAAAGAACAGAGTCAGCCCTGTTCTGTCTTTCACTTAGGTTCACACAGTTAGATTTGTTAAAATGGCTTCTCTTCTGCTAATTCTAGGGTCTCACAGCATGGTGCTCTGGTGATTTAGTGCGGTTGGAAAGCTAAGACAGGTGGAATACCTGGAGAGGCAGAGATTCCAGCTGCTTGTGGAAAACAGGGATTCATATCTAGCTGATCTGGGTGGGCAGTCTGAGAGACTTCCTAAAAGCAAGAGGGGTGCTAAAGGGGCAAGGATTGCATAGAGCTTTCTGCTCAGGAGAAAGGACAGGTAGACAAAATTGTCTGGGTGCCCTCTGCCCAGCAGGTTGGGAGCTTAAACGATCTTCAGGCACTCCATCCCCCTGGCTGGCTATGCAGCTCCAAGGCCCCCCACCATGATACGCAGCCTGCTGTGTCTTCCTCCAGGATAGCCTGCACCTGGTTCAGGCTCGCAAACTGGCAACTCCTGCCCTAGCATCAGGCCAGCCAGAGGGGAGCCCCACCTATGGCAGCTACAAACACAAAGCATAGAGGCTTACACCATGTGTTTGGCCCACTGGTTCTGGCAGTGGAGAGAGGCATAGCAGCTGAGAAGCAGGAAACAGCTCTTTCCTCCCCCAAGCATCAACACCACTCCACTGGGACCACCGACATTGCTCCAGGGGCTGAGCAGCTCCAGAGAGTAGAGCTTCTGGGCACTAGAGGGCACCACAGACAAATTATGAAATGTCAAAAGAACCTGGCTCAAAGCAAAATTATGAATACACCTGAGAAAGATTCAAATGAAATCGACCTCATGAATCTTCCTGAAAGAGATTTCAAAATAAAGCTCATTAACATGCTCACGGAGGTACAAAAAAATATTCAAGAACTCAGGAACAAATTTAAGATGGAGATACAATTGCTGAAGAACACAATGGAGGGTATTAAAAGCAGATTAGATATGGTGGAGGAGACAATAAATGAAATAGAAACTAGGGAAGAAGAATACAAAGAAGCTGAGGCACAGAGAGAAAAAGGATCTCTAAGAATGAAATAATACTGAGAGACCTGCGTGACCAATCCAAACGGAACAATCTTTGTATTATAGGGGTACCAGAAGAAGAAGAAAGAGAAAAAGAGATAAAAAGTGTCTTTGAGGAAGTAATTGCTGAAAACTCCCCCAGTCTGGGGAAGGAGATAGTCTCTCAGGCCATGGAGGTGCACAGATCTCCCAACACAAGGGACCCAAGTAGGACGGCACCAAGACATATAATAATTGAAATGGCAAAGATCAAGGATAAGGACAGACTATTAAAGGCAGCCAGAGAGAGAAATAAGATCACATACAAAGGAAAACCCATCAGGCTATCATCAGACTTCACAGAATGAATCCTTACAGGCCAGAAGGGAGTGGCATGATATATTTAATACAATGAAGCACAGGGTCTCAAATTAAGAATACTTTATCTGGCAACATTATGATTTAAATTTGAAGGAGGGATTAAACAATTTCCAGATAAGCAAAAGCTGAGAGATTGTAGCTTCCACAAACCATCTCTACAGTGTATTTTGGAAGGACTACTATAGATGGAATTGTTCCTAAGGTTAAATACCTATCACCAGAGATAATAAAAAGGGATAGAAAAAGAGTACAGAATATGATACCTAATATATAAAAAATGGAGGAGGAAGAAAAGAAGGGGGGGAAAAAAAGAACCTTTACATTGTGTTTGTAATAGCATACTAAGTGAGTTAAGTTAGACTCTTAGATAGTAATGAAGTTACCCTTGAACCTTTGGTAACCACGAATCTAAAGCCTGCAATGGCAATAAGTACATACCTATCAATAATCATCCTAATGTAAATGGTCTGAATGCAGCAATCAAAAGACATAGAGTCACTGAATGGATAAAAAAATCAAGACCCAACTATATGCTGCCTACAAGAGACTCAACTCAAACACAAAGACATACACAGACTAAAAATGAAGGGATGGAAAAAGATATTCATGAACTAATAGGGAGAAAAAAGCAGGTGTTGCAGTACTTGTATCAGACAAAATAGACTTCAAAACAAAGAAGGTCACAAGAGACAAAGAAGGACATTACATAATGATAAAGGGGTCAATCCAACAAGAAGACACAACCATTATAAATATCTATGCACCCAACACAGAGCACCTACATATGTGAAACAAATACTAACAGAATTAAAAGGGGAAATAGAATGTAATGCATTCATTCTGGAGAGTTCAACACTTCACTCACTCCAAAGGACAGACCAACCAGACAGAAAATAAGTAAGGAGACGGAGGCATTGAATAACACACTAGAACAGATGGACCTAACAGACTTCTACAGAACTCTGCACCCAAAAGAAGCAGGATACACATTCTTTTCAAGTGCACATGGAGCATTTTCCAGAATAGACCACATACTAGGCCACAAAAAGAGCCTCGGTAAATTAAAAAAGATTTAAATTGTACCAACCAACTTCTCAGATAACAAGGGTATAAAACCAGAAATAAATTGTATAAAGAAAACAAAAAGGCTCACAAACACATGGAGGCTTAACATGCTCCTAAATAATCAATGGATCAATGACCAAATTAAAACAGAGATCAAGCAATATATGGAAACAAATGACAACAACAGCACAAAGCCCCAAATGCTGTGGGACGCAGTGAAGGCAGTTTTAAGAGGAAAGTATATAGCATTCCAGGCCTATTTAAAGAAGGAAGAACAATTCCAAAAGAATAGTCTAAAGTCACAATTATTGAAACTGGAAAAAGAAGAACAAATGAGGCCCAAAGTCAGGAGAAGGAGGGACATATTAAAGATCAGAGAAAAAATAAATAACATTGAGAAGAATAAAACAATAGAAAAAAAAATGAAACCAAGAGCTTGTTCTTTGAGAAAATAAACAAAATAGATAAACCCACAGCCAGATTTATTAAGAAAAAAAGAGAATCTACACACATAAACAGAATCAGAAATGAGAAAGGAAAAATCACAACTGACACCACAGAAATACAAAGAATTATTTGAGAATATTATGAAAATCTATATGCTACCAAACTGGAAAACCGAGAAGAAATGGACAACTTTGGAGAAAAATACGACCTTCCAAGACTGACCCAGGAAGAAACAGGAAATCTAAACAGACCAATTACCATAATTGAAATTGAATCAGTAATCAAAATACCACCCAAGAACAAAACCCCCAGACCAGATGGATTCAAGAAGATATAATAAGACTTAATACCCATTCTCCTTAAAGTTTTCCAAAATATAGCAGAGGAGGAAATACTTCCAAACTCACTCTAATACCAAAACCAAGCAAAGACACCACAAAAAAAGAAAATTACAGACTAATATCCCTGATGAACATAGATGCAAAAATACTTAAAACATTAGCAAACCGAATTAAAACATGCGTCAAGAGGGTCATACACCATGATCAAGTGGGATTCATCTCAGGGATGCAAGGATGGTACAACATTCAAAAATCCAACAACATGACCCACCACATCAACAAAGAGAAGGACAGAGACCACATGATCATCTCCATAGATGCTGAAAAAGCATTCGACAAAATTCAACATCAATTCATGATAAAAACTCTCAACAAAATGGATATAGAGGGCAAGTACCTCAACATCATAAAGGCTATATATGACAAACCCACAGCCAGCATCGTACTTATCAGTGAGAAGGTGAAAGCTTTTCCCCTAAGATTGGGAAGAAGACAAGGATGCTCACTCTCGCCGCTTTTATTCCACTTAGTAATGGCAGTCCTAGCCACGGCAATCTGACAACACAAATAAATAAAGGACATCCAGATTGGTAAGGAAGAAGTCAAACTGTCCCTGTTTGCAGATGACATGATATTGTACATAAAAAACCCTAAAGAATCCACTCCAAAATGACTAGAACTAATAACTGAGTTCAGCAAAGTTGCAGGATACAAATTAATACACAGAAACCTGTTGTATTCCTATACACTAACGATGAACTAGCAGCAGGAGAAATCAGGAAAACAATTCCATTCACAATTGCATCAAACAGAATAAAATACTGAGGAATAAACATCACCAAAGAAGTGAAAGACCTCTGCCCTGAAAACTACAAACACTCCTAAAAGAAATTAAAGAGAATACTAATAAATGGAAATTCATCCCATGCTCTTGGGTAGGAAGAATTAATATTGTTAAAATGGCCATCCTGCTTAAAGTAATCTACAGATTCAATGCAATCCCTATCAAAATACTGACAGCATTCTTCAACGAACTGGAACTAATAGTTCTAAAATTCATATGGAACCACAAAAGACCCTGAATAGTCAAAGCAATCCTGAGAAGGAAGAAGAAAGCAGGGGGATCTTGCTTCCCAACTTCAAGCTCTACTACAAAGCCACAGTAATCAAGACAATTTGGTACTGGCACAAGAACAGACCCATAGACCAGTGGAACAGAATAGAGAGTCCAGATATTAACCAAAGCATATATGGTCAATTAATATATGATAAAGGAGCCATGGATATACAATAGGGAAATGCCAGCCTCTTCAACAGCTGGTGTTGGCCAAACTGGACAGCTACATATAACAGAATGAAACTGGATTACTGTCTAACTACATACACAAAAGTAAACTCGAAATGGATCAAAGACCTGAATGTAAGCCATGAAACCATAAACTCTTAGAAGAAAATATAGGTAAAACTCTCTTGAATATAAACATGAGCAACTTCATAACATATCTCCTTGGGCAAGGGAAACAAAAGAAAAAAATGAACAAGTGGGACTATATCAAACTAAAAAGCTTCTGTACAGAAAAAGACACCATCAGCAGAAGCAAAAGTCATCCTACAGTATGGGAGAATATAGTCATAAATGACAAATCTGATAAGGGGTTAACACCCAAAATATAGAAAGTGCTCATGCACCTCAACAAACAGAATGCAAATAAACCAATTAAAAAATGGGCAGAGGATCTGAACAGACATTTCTCCAAAGAAGAAATTCAAATGGCCAACAGGCACATGAAAAGATGCTCCACATCGCTAATCATCAGAGAAATGCAAATTAAAACCACATTGAGATATCACCTCACACCAGTTAGGATGGTCAACATCCAAAAGACAAACAACAAATGTTGGCGAGGATGTGGGGAAAGGGGAACCCTCCTACACCGCTGGTGGGAATGCAAATAAGTTCAACTTTTGTGGAAAGCAGTATGGAGGTTCCTCAAAAACTAAAACTAAAAATACTGTTTGACCCAGGAATTCCACTCCTAGGAATTTACCCTAAGAATGCAGAAGTCCAGTTTGGAAAAGACATTTGCACCCCTATGTTTATCGCAGCACTATTCACTATTTACAATAGCCAAGAAGTGGAAGCAACCTAAGTGTCCATCACTAGATGAATGGATAAAGAAGAGGTGGTACATATACACAATGGAATATTATTCAGCCATAAGAAGAAAACAAATTCTACCATTTGCAACAACATGGATGGAGCTAGAGGCTATTATTCTCAGTGAAATAAGCCAGGCAGAGAAAGGCAAGTACCAAATGATTTCACTCATCTGTGGAGTATAAGAACAAATAAAAAACTGAAGGAACAAAACAAGAGCAGACTCACAGAACCCAAGAATGGACTAACAGTTACCAAAGGGAAAGGAACTGGGGAAGAGGGGTGGGAAGGGAGGGATAAAGGGAAAAAGGGGCATTATGATTAGCACACATAATGTGAGGGGGGGCACTGGGAAGGCACTATAGTACAGAGAAGACAAGTGGTTATTCTATAGCTTCTTACTATGCTGATGGACAGTGACTGTAATGGGGTATGTGGTGGGGACTTGTTAATGGGGGGAATGTAGTAATCACAATGTTGTTCATATAAGTGTATATTAATGATACCTAAAAAAATTTTTTTAAATAACATGCCCAAGTGGGATTTATGCCAGGGATGTAAGGGTGGTTCCCTATCCACAAATCAATCAATGTGGTACAGCACATTAACTAAAGGAAGGATAAAAACCAATGATCATCTCGACAGGTGCTGAGAAGGCATTTGACAAAATTCAACATCCATTCCTGATAAAAGCTCTCAGCAAAATGTGTATAGAGGGAATGTACCTCAGCATAATAAAGGCCATATATGATAAACCCACAGCTAATGGCATACTCAATGACAAAAAGCTGAATCATATATTAATTGACCATATATGCTTGGCTCTCTAGTCTGTTCCACTGGTCTATGGGTCTGTTCTTGTGCCAGTACCAAATTGTCTTGATTACTGTGGTTTTGTAGTAGAGCTGTTGGGAAGCGAAATTCCCCTGCTTTATTCTTCCTTCTTAGGCTTGCTTTGGCTATTCAAGATCTTTTGTGGTTCCATATGAATTTTAGAACTATTTGCTCTATTAAATTGAAGAATGCTGTTGGTATTTTTATAGAAATTGCATTGATCCTGTAGATTGCTTTAGGCAGGATGGCCATTTTGACAATATTAATTCTTCCTATCCATGAGCACGGGATGTGTTTCCATTTATTGGTATCTTCTTTAGTTTCTCTCATGAGTGTCTTGTAGTTTTCAGAGTATAGGTCTTTCACTTCCTTGGTTAGATTTATTCCTAGGTATTTTACTCTTTTTGATGCAATTGTGAATGGAATTGTTTTCCTGATTTCTCTCTCTGCTAGTTCATCATTAGTGTATAGGAATGCAACAGATTTCTGTGTATTAATTTTGTATCACAACTTTGCTCAATTCAGATATTAGATCTAGTAGTTTTGAAGTGGATTCTTTAGGGTATTTTATATACAGTATTATGTCATCTGCAAACAGGACAGTATGACTTCTTCCTTACCAATGTGGATGACTTTTCTTTGTGTTGTCTGATTGCAATGGCTAGGACCTCCAGAACTATGTTGAATAAAAGTGGGGAAAGTGGGCATCCTTGTCTTGTTCCTGATCTTAAAGGAAAGGCTTTCAGCTTCTTGCAATTAAGTACAATGTTGGCTGTGGGTTTGTCATATATGGCCTTTATTATGTTGAGGTACTTGTCCTCTATACCCATTTTGTTGAGAGTTTTTATCATGAATGGATGTCCATCAGCATAGTAAGATGCTATAGAATAACCACTTGTCTTCTCTGTACTATACTGCCTTCACCGTGCCCCCCCCCTCACATTATGTGTGCTAATCATAATGTCCCCTTTTCCCTTTATCCCTCCCTTGAATTTTGTCGAATGCTTTTTCAGCATCTATGGAGATGATCATGTGGTTTTTGTCCTTCTTTATGTTGATGTGTTGGATGATGTTGATGGATTTTCGAATGATGTACCATTCTTGCATCCCTGGGATGAATCCCACTTGATCGTGATGGATGATCTTTTTGATGTATTTTTGAATTCGGTTTGCTTATATTTTGTTGAGTATTTTTGCATCTATGTTCATGAGGGATATTGTATGTAATTTTCTTTTTTTGTGGTGTCTTTGCCTGGTTTTGGTATTAGAGTGATGTTGGCATCGTAGAATGACTTTGTGAGTATTCCCTCCTCTT
This sequence comes from Phataginus tricuspis, assembly GCA_029783875.1. NCBI lineage: Eukaryota > Metazoa > Chordata > Mammalia > Pholidota > Manidae > Phataginus > Phataginus tricuspis. The sequence continues at coordinate 8,433,113 of JAQQAC010010882.1, forward strand.
CTACTTTTTGGAAAACTTTAAGGAGAGTGGGCATTAGGACTTCACAAAATGTTTGATAAAATTCAGCAGCGAAACCATTCAGTTCACGGGTTTTCTTTTTAGGTAGTTTTTTGATTGCTAATTCCAGTTCCTTGCTGGTAATTGGTCTATTCAGATTTTCTGTTTCTTCCTGGGTAAGCCTTGGAAGGTTGTATTTTTCTAGAAAGTTGTCCATTTTTTCTAGTTATCCATTTTGATAGTATATAGATTTTCATAGTATTCTCTATGTATTTCTTTGTATTTCTGTGGGGTCCTTCATGATTTTTCCTTCCTCATTTCTGATTCTGTTTATGTGTGTAGATTCTCTTTTACTCTTAATAAGTCTGGATTGCTTTGGCTATTCAGGGTCTTTTGTGGTTCCATATGAATTTTAGAACTACTTGTTCCAGTTCATTGAAGAATGATATTGGTATTTTGATAGGGATCGCATTGAATCTGTAGATTGCTTTAGGCAGGATGGCCATTTTGACAATATTAATTCTTCCTACCCAAGAGTATGGGATAAATTTCCATTTGTTTTTGTCCTCCTTAATTTCTTTTAAGAGTGTCTCATAGTTTTCAGGGTAAAGGTCTTTCACTTCTTTGGTGAGGTTTATTCCTTGGTGTTTTATTCTTTTTGATGCAATTGTGAATGGAATTGTTTTCCTGATTTCTCTTTCTGCTAGTTTATCATTAGTGTATAGGAATGTCAGACTTCTGTATATTAATTTTGTATCCTGCAACTTTGCTGAATTCAGATATTAGTTTTAGTAGTTTTGGAGTGGATTCTTTAGGGTTTTTTATGTACAATATCATGTCATCTGCAAACAGTGACAGTTTTACTTCTTCCTTACCAATGTGGATGCCTTTTATATCTTTGTGTTGTCTGATTGCCGTGGATAGGACCTCCAGTACTATGTTGAATAAAAGTGGGGAGAGTGGGGATCCCTGTCTTGTTCCCAATCTTAGGCGAAAAGCTTTCATCTTCTTGCTGTTAAGTATGATGTTGGCTGTGGTCTTGTCATATACGGCCTTTATTATGTTGAGGTACTTGCCCTCTATACCCATTTTGTTGATAGTTTTTATCATGAATGGATGTTGAATTTTATCGAATGCTATTTCAGCATCTATGGAGATGATCATGTGGTTTTTGTCCTTCTTTTTGTTGATGTTGTGGGTGATATTGGTGGATTTTTGAATGTCACAACATTCTTGCATCCCTTGGATGAATCCCACTTGATCATGATGGATGATCTTTTTGATGTATTTTTGAATTCGGTTTGCTAATATTTTGTTGAGTATTTTTTGCATCTATATTCATCAGGGATATTGGTCTGTAGTTTTCTTTTTTGGTGGGATCTTTGCCTGGTTTTGGTATTAGAGTGATGCTGGCTTCATAGAATGAGTTTGGAAGTATTCCCCCATCTTCTATTTTCTGGAAAACTTTAGGGAGAATGGGTATTATGTCTTCTCTATATGTCTGATGAAATTCAGCAGTGAATACATCTCACCCAGGGTTTTTTTCTTGGGTAGTTTTTTGATTACTGATTCAATTTCATTGCTGGTAATTGGTCTGTTTAGATTTTCTGTTACTTCCTTGGTCAGTCTTGAAAGATTGTATTTTTCTAGGAAGTTTTCCATTTTTTCTAGTTATCCATTTTGATAGTATATAGATTTTCATAGTATTCTCTATGTATTTCTTTGTATTTCTGTGGGGTCCTTCATGATTTTTCCTTCCTCATTTCTGATTCTGTTTATGTGTGTAGATTCTCTTTTACTCTTAATAAGTCTGGATAGGGGTTTCTCTGTTTTATTTATTTTCTCAAAGAACCAGTTCTTGGTTTCATTTATTTTTTCTATTTTTTTATTCTTTTGAATGTTATTTATTTTTTCTCTGATCTTTATTATGTCCCTCTTTCTGCTGACTTTGGGCCTCATTTGTTCTTCTTTTTCCAGTTTCAATAATTGTGACTTTAGACTATTCATTTGGGATTGTTCTTCCTTCTTTAAATAGGCCTGGAATGCTATATACTTTCCTCTTAAAACTGCCTTCACTGCCTCCCACAGAGTTTGGGGCTTTGTGCTGTTGTTGTCATTTGTCTCATATATTGCTTGATCTCTGTTTTAATTTGGTCATTGATCCATTGATTATTTAGGAGCATGTTGTTAAGCCTCCATGTGTTTGTGAGCCTTTTTGTTTTCTTTGTACAATTTATTTCTAGTTTTATACCTTTGTGATCTGAGAAGTTGGTTGGGACAATTTAAATCTTTTTGAATTTATTGAAGCTCTTTTTGTGGCCTAGTATGTGGTCTATTCTGGAAAATGCTCCATGTGCACTTGAAAAGAATGTGTATCCTGCTGCTTTTGGGTGTAGAGTTCTGTAGCGTATGTTAGGTCCATCTGTTCTGGTGTGTTGTTCAGTGCTTCTGTGTCTTTACTTATTTTCTGTCTGGTTGATCTGTCCTTTGGAGTGAGTGGAGTGTTGAACTCTCCTAGAATGAATGCACTGCATTCTATTTCCTCCTTTAATTCTGTTAGTATTTGTTTTACATATATCAGTGCTCCTGTGTTGGGTGCATATAGATTTATAATGGTTATATCCTCTTGGACTGACCCCTTAACCATTATGTAATGTCCTTCTTATCTCTTGTTACTTTCTTTGTTTTGAAGTCTATTTTGTCTGATACAAGTACTGCAACACCTGCTTTTTCCTCCCCATTAGTTGCATGAAATGTCTTTTTCCATCCCTTCACTTTTAGTCTGTATATGTCTTTGGGTTAGAAGTGAGTCTCTTGTAAGCAGCATATAGATGGGTCTTGCTTTTTTATCCATTCTATTACTCTGTTTCTTTTGATTGGTGCATTAAGTCCATTTACATTTAGGGTGATTATCGAAAGATATGTACTTATTGCCATTGCAGGCTTTGGATTCATGGATATGAAAGGTTCAAGCGTAGCTTCTTTATTATCTAACCATCTAACTTAACTCTCTTATTAAGCTATTATAAACACAATCTGATGATTATTTCTCTCCCTTCTTATTCTTCCTCCTCCAATCTTTGTATGTTAGATTTTTTATTCTGTATTCTTTTGTGTTTCCTTTGACTGCTTTTGTGGATAGTTGATTTTATTTTTTGCCTTTAGTTAGTATTTTGTTGGTCTGCTTTCTCTGCTGTCATTTTATTTTCTCTGGTGACATCTTTTTAGCCTTAGGAGTGCTTCCATACAGAGCAGTCTCTTTAAAATATCCTGTAGAGTGGTTGTGGGAGGTAAATTCTCTCAACTTTTGCTTGTCTGGGAATTGTTTAATCCCTCCTTCAAATTTAAATGATAATTGTGCTGGATACAGTATTCTTGGTTCAAGGCCCTTCTGTTTCATTGCATTAAATGTATCATACAATTCTCTTCTGGCCTGTAAGGTTTCTGTTGAGAAGTCTGATGGTAGTCTGATGGGTTTTCCTTTTAGGTGATATTTTTTCTCTCTCTGGCTGCCTTCAATACTCTGTCCTTGTCTTTGATCTTTGCCATTTTAATTATTATATGTCTTGGAGTTGTCCTCCTTGGGTCCCTTGTGTTGGGAGATCTGTGGGCTTCTATTTTCTGAGAGACTATTTCCTTCCCCAGCTTGGGGAAGTTTTCAGTAATTATTTCTTCAAAGACACTTTCTATCCCTTTTTCTCTCTCTTCTTCTTCTGGTACCCCTATAATGAGAATATTGTTCGTTTGGATTGGTCACACAGTTCTCTCAATATTCTTTCATTCCTAGTGATCCTTTTATCTCTCTCTGCCTCAGCTTCTCTGTATTCCTGTTGTCTGATTTCTATTCCATTAACAGTCTCTTGCACCTTGTCCAGTCTGCTCTTAAGACCTTCTATCGATGTTTCATTTCTGTTATCTCCCTCTGGACTTCATCCCTTAGCTCTTGCATATTTCTCTGCAGGTCCATCAGCATAGTTATGATTTTTATTTTGAATTATTTTTCAGGAAGAATTGTTATATCTTTCTCACCAGGCCCTCTCTCTGGGGTTGTCTGAGTGACTTTTGACTTGACCAGATACTTCTGCCTTTTCATGGCGATAGAAGTGGTTGCAGGCAGGTGGTGCGTGTGTCAGCTGGGAGAATAATGCCCCTTCGTGCTTGCTGGTTGCCTTGCCCTTCTCTGCTGCCTATGTCGGTTACCCGCACACCCGGAGCAGTCTCAGGGATAATCCCCTCAGCTGCCATGGGCGGGGCAGCCCTCGGGATAGCCTAGAGCCCTGTGGTGCGTCACAACTGCGCCTGGTGTGTTCTACTGTGAGAACTGTTCCCCTTTGTGCCTTCCGGACCTTGCTCTGGGTTCCTCTGTCTGTGCTGGCATGTGGGTGCCAGCAGCAGCCTCTGGGTCTGTCCCCCTTAGCTGCATGCTGGGAGAAGACTGTGTGGTTGCTGTGGGCGGGGCTGTTCTCAGGCTCCACAGCTGTGGCAGGTCAGCTGGTTTGCTTGCAGCGCTGGCCCGGGGGAGTGAATGTCAGGCTGCTTATCACAGTGAGGGGCTTCGGGGCTGGTCTACCCCCCAGAGGGGTTAACATTCCCAGCCTGCTGGGCTGAGTGTGTGGGGACAATTTTGTCCAGCTGTTAAGCCGTTGTCCCTTTAAGACTTTTAAAAAGTGCCTGCTTTTCTTTTGTCCCAGGGTTGCTGGCTGTGAGGACCCACTCGCAGTCTCCATCTCAGATTTTACTTTTGCATTTCTCTAATATCCAGTACACCATGCAATGTGTGTCTGTGCTCCCAGTGCAGATTACTAGGGCTGGTTATTTAGCAGTCCTGTGCTTCCACTCCCTCCCACTCTGATTCTTTTCCTCCCACTGGGAGCTGGGGTGGGGGGAGTGCTCGGGTCCTGCCGGGTCATGGCTTTGTATCTTACCTTTTTCATGAGATGCTGAGTTCTTGCTGATGTGGATGTAGCCCGGCTGTTGTACTGTATCTTCTGGTCTCTCCTTTAGGAGTAGTTGTATTTGTTGTATTTTCAAATATATATATGGTTTTGGGAGGAGATTTCTGCCACCTTACCCACACTGCCATCTTGAGCCCCTTCTCCATATTTGGGTTAATTTCTATTATATTTCTGAGATTTAGAAATATTTAATTTATAAGCACTTATTTTAAACCAATGGAACTCTTAACAATACCATCCAGATGTAGCAAGATATTGCACATCTACACACATATATAGACATACTTGAACATATAAACAGACCAAAACTGAGACATAGTTATTGATATTTGTGGAGAAGACACGTATGATTTATATTTGTCCTTGACAAGCAAACTTTTATACACTATGAGCTAGATTTTGGGCAAGGGTGCCTCTATAGCCATTTGCATTTTTTAAAAGGCCTTTTATTTTTTCTTCCAGACTTAGGAGTCAGGGATGATCTAGCTAAGAGTTCCCAGAGAGGTTAAAATCCTTTTGAGATAAATAGGGAAGGTTTCAGGTTTGTTGAAAAGAAATGGGTGGAATTTGAACTGTCTTTAGATATACATTTCTAATTTTGTGAATATTTGCAAGATAAGAATAGTTGCTGTCTATTCCTCAGAGAATTGGGTTGTACCTTAAATGACCTCATAAGTTGATCCACCTATCTAACTACACTACCCTCAATTTGTTTTGTTTTTTTTTGTTGTTGTTGTTGTTTTGTGCTCTGGGTATATAGTTCTAATTTTAACTTATGGGAAAAAGCCTTTAAAAATGCCTATTAGTTTCTAAATATCAGCTTCCAATCTGGCCAACTTTTTGACTACAGAGTGACTTAAAAAAAATGCTTCTAAATATTTTGTCAGTTTTCAGCTGGGACAAGCAGTAAATATGTTTGGCAGTATTGAGTAAACCCCCTTGGATGCAAGAGGAATTTCCAAAGAAGAAGCAAAGGACATCACCTTCCCAAAATCCAGAGTGTGGGTAAAATTGCAATATTTCCAGAATCTCTCGCTGGGCTTTAGTTCACCTGCATATCAATAGGTGTTTCCAAGGGGTGGAGAGTATTAGCTCATCTACATATCAATAGTAATTACAAGGGCTGGTGAGGATTTGTCTGGACTGGAGAGGTTGGGTGGAGCTCTCTCTTCTGCTGCAGCCTGGTCAAAAGAGAGACAGGACAACTGCTTGTAAGAAATAAATGGGTTTCTTAACTTTATACCTCCTTTTAACTGATTTGTTTCACAGAAAATCCTGTTGCCCCAGGATTTCCCCCCTGGAGTTATAGAGTCATTTCCAAAGGAGCCAAGAGAAGAAATCAATAACCTGCAAGTCCAGGCAGGCAGAAAGCCAAACCCAGTTCCTAGTATAGAAAACAAGGCAAGCAAGAAAGCAATAATTATCACTGGAAGAGAAAATGTTAAGCGGATACTGTGTATTTTCCTCAGTTCTTGTCCCTGCTGCAACAAAGAATCGAAGGGCAGAGACAACAGTAGTGAAGTAGAGTAAAAGTTTTATTAAAAGTTACTTAAAGATTGAAAAATTGCAGGGGACTTCAGGGAGGTGAGGCACCCTGAAAGGTTGAAGAGAGAAAGTGCACACTCAGAGAAAGGGGAGTGTGGGCTACCTCAGAGAGAGGTGCACTGGAAGACTGAGAAAACGTCTACACACTTAGAAAGTGCAGGCGACCTTGGAGAGAGGTGCTCACTGAAAGACTGGGGGTTCCCCCTTTTAAGGATTTTTTTTCAGGAAGGTGACAAAGGGCTAGGGGTGTGGACTTGTTAAGTGGTCTCAAGATGTTTATCTTTGATGAGACATTTTCTTATCAGTCCTCCAGGTAATTCTGCAAAATTAGCTTAACACAAGAAATTTACTACTCTGGTCCCCTCCCAGGATAGCAGCTTCCTGGTTTGGGAGCATATCAATTAACACTGCCTGCCCTGCCTCCAAGGTGGGCTGAGTTATCTGTTTGCTAAAGAGTCTGTTAAGAATCTTACTTCTTTTGGGTTTTAAAATGCAATTTTAGCTTTAAGGTGGAATTTTTCTTTCTTTATTATGCCGTTTATAGCTGGGCCTTTTAGCAGGCCAAAGTAAACCTTACAGTGGCATGCTCTAATTGACACAATGAAGACATGGGCTGTGCTCAGATAGTCCCCTTTATCTGGGGAATATTCAAACATTCCAGGCCAAGTTGCTCCTGGCCTTTTGAGATTTAACTGATTAACTCATTAACTCTGAGTCTTTTCTGGCTCCCTAGTTTTAACTGGTTAACTCTGAGTCCCTTGTAGTGGGCTTTACTGGCCTTAATTTCTCTCCACCCCGCTCATATCTATTTTACTGCTTAACAAAAGAAACAATAATCAATTGGCCTATATTTAAAGAAAGGGAGAATGTGAAATTTTGTTTTCCTCTCTCAACTGAGTACTACAGAGATTCAGAAGAGCTGATTCTGGTAAGAATTTTCATGCTTCATTGGCTTCTGCCAGTTGTCCCAAGATCCTCTCTACAAGCTCTGGTATCAAGAGAATTGTGGTTGTTAGAACCCAGAACTGCCTCTGGGCTTAGTAAGCCTCCCCCCTTTGTATCACCTACAGCAGCTGCACCCCAGCCTTGAATTCCCCCAAGGCCTCACCCCCAACCTAGTTCTAAGAAAAATGTGTTCTAGTTACTGGAAAACCCACCCATTGTTCAAGTGACCCTAATCCTAGATAGTTTCCCTAGCAACGACCAGCCACCGGACTGTAAAGGGCAAAGGTAATCTGCCCTTACCATAAAAGGTACCTACTTCCCTTAAGCTACATACCTTCTAGATTACATCAGCTGGCAACTCGGTGCCAAATGAGCTCAACCTATAGAAAATGTACCAGACATACTTGTTTTAAACCATCCAATCAGCACCCCCTCTTCCTGAACCCTGTAATGCATAGAAGTCATGGGACCAACTTCCCGCTCAAATTCTTTTATAAGCAGCTTTCCCTTTGCTGCCACTGCTGCCCTCTCCTTTAGAGACGCCATTCTGTCTTTCAGGCAATAAACTTCGCTGCTGGAGATCTCATGTCCTCTCTTCGTGAATGAGTGAATCGGGTAGCTGAAGAACCCCCCTTTCAGCGGTCTTGTTGGGGGTTGAGCTTGTTCTCAGTTCTTGTCCCCACCACAACAAAGAATTGAAAAGCAGAGACAAGTAGTGAAGCAGAATGGAAATTTTATTTGAATACACTCCAAAGGAGGAGCGGACTAGAGTTAAGGTATAAAAAGACAGGTTTATTTGATTACACTCCAGGGGAGGAACAGGTCAGAGTCAAGGTAGACAAAGGCAGGCTGCTTACTGTGAGGCTTCTTTTATGGGATTCTGGCAGGGCAGAGAAGTCCTTGATTGACATTTTTGGCCTTGGGGATTTGATCTGATTGGAGGATTGAAGATATGGCATGCTCTGACATTTTTTTTTTTAATATGGGGAATTTTTGTCATCTGGAGTGTGCCTGTGCCCTTCAAGTCACTCTCAGTCACTGTGGCTTCATTTTGATGCTGGGGTTCTTATTTGCGGAGTTGAAGAATGAACTTAGCAAACACCCAAGGTGGGAGAGCTAGGGAGAGGCTTTTATGTAGAGATACAGTGAAAGGACAGAGCTCCTGGCTCCCACCAGGAGGGGACAAGAGAGCCCGTAGTGGTGCATTGTCTAAGGGTTTTATAGGGGGTTGAGGATTTGGGGGAACATAAAAAAAGCTTAGGGGTATGGACTTGTTAAATGGTCCCTGAATATTGAGAATAAACTTAACACAAACAGCTTCCTGCTCTGATGATTTCTCTCTGAAATACCAGCATCTTGGTCTGGGAGCATATCAAACAGGGCCACCTGCCCAGCCCCTAAGGTGGGCTGAGGTATTATTTGCTAAAGAGTAAATTAAGAACCTTATTTCTTAATTTCCTGGGTATTAAAATGCAATCTTATCTTTAAGGTGGAATCCTTCCTGCCTTTTACTGTGTTTTTTATAGCAGGGATTGCTTGCCATTATGAACTGTCCAGATTGCAAGTCACCTCATCAGAGAGCACATAGGCCTGGGCCTTTTAGCATGCTAAAGTGAATCTTCTTTATCTGGGGAATATTAACTGATCTCACTGAGGAATACTCTAGAGCTTAATGTTTAACACACAGTTTTGGTAGGGGGTTTCCTTGTATGTAGTTACATTGCTCTGACTGTAAATATCCTGCCTTGCTTTTTCTGGAGGCTCACCCTACTCTGACTACACCCACGGTCCCTGTCTCAATTTCATTAATCCTCTGAGTTATCTCTGGCTCTCTGGCTTTATCTGATTTACTCCCTGAGCTCTTGGTAGGACTGTCTCGGCTCCGGGAAAACCCTACTGCCAGGTCAGTTGAACTCTGGGAAAAACTGCCAGCTCAACTGGGCTCTGGGCAGTACCATCTACAAGCTCAAGCTGACCTGCCTTGTAAAGAAAGCCAATTAGATGAACTCTGTGCAAAAAAAAGAGTTCAGCTCAAATGGTTGTATATTAATGATACTAAAGTAAAGAAAAGGAGAGAGAGAGTTCAATGGCGAGTTCAACTCACCAATGGTCCTCAGAAATGGTAAGAGAGACAGTGAACTTAAAAGGGCTTGTGGGTGTCACCCCTGTGTTTCTCATCGCCCCCAAATGCCATTGGAGTTTTGCACTGGAGGCTGTGGGTAAGATTACAATATTTCTGGTAGGCAGGAAAATAGATATGAATGGGGTGGAAAGAGAACAAGGTTAGTAAAACCCCCTAGAAAGGACTCAGTTAACCATCAAAAGTAGAAAGCCAGAAAAGACTCAGAGTTAAAATTAATCAGTTAAAGCTCAAAAGGTCAAGAGCAACTTGGCCTTGAATGTTTGAATATTTCCCAGATAAAGAGAAGTATCTGAGCACAGGCCATGTCTTCACTGTGTCAATTAGATCATTTTAAGATTTACTCTAGCCTGCTAAAGGACCCACCTATAAACAGCATAATAAAGACAGGTGGATCCCACCTTAAAGCCAAAATTGCTTTTTGAAAAAACCCAGAAAGTTTAAGTAGAAAAATTCTTAACATACTCTTTAGCAAACAGCAAACAAATAACTCTGCCCTCCTTGGAGGCAGGGCAGACAGTCTTGATTGATATGCTCCCAAACCAGGAAGCTGCTATCCTGGGAGGGGACCAGAGCAGTAAATTTCTTGTGTTAAGCTAATTTTGCAGAATTACCTAGAGGACTGAAAAGAAACTTAAAGATACTTGAGACCACTTAACAAATCCACACCCCTAGCCCTTTGTCACATTCCTGAAAAATCCTCAAAAGGGGTGTGGGTAAAATTGTGACATTTCCAGAATATCTTGCCTGGCTTTGGTGTATTTGCACATCCTCAGGGGTGGAGAGAAGTTCATCTCCATGTCAATGGGTAATTACCTGGGCAACTGAGGGCGTGTCTGAACCTGAGAGGTTAAGGGGAGGGGCTTGCTCACTTGCTTGCTTGATTCTTCCAGAGCAGGACAGAGAGACAGTGCTCAACTGCAATTTGTAAGCAACAAACGGGTTTTAAACTTTATTTCTCCCTTTGACTGATTTCGGTTTTTAGAGGTGTTTTGCCCTGGGATTTCCTTTCCCCAGACTTGTATACGGCGGCAGTCGACAGGATTCCTCTGAACCCCAAATCTGTCATTGGGAGGGCTGCTCCTGTGGATGGTGGGGAGGCCCCAGTAGATACAGCGGCAGAGGCTGCCACTTCACCTGTTATTATCCCCCCGGCTCTGGGCTTCCAATCTGAGAACCCCTAGTGGGGCATTGGTCTAGGGTAAAGCATCTCCTAGAGGGGTGCGACCTTCCCCAGAACTGGGGAAACACCGGAAGCTGCAGAATTAGCCCTCCGTGAGTTGGCAGACTGCTTGGAGACCTTAGAGGGTCGTGTAGTGGCTGGCATTGTAGGGTCTCTTTTCATCAAGATAGTGGAAAATGTTATACAGGAGAGAGAGGGACATGGGTGGGAGAGAGACACACTTCAACATCACTTAGAGGAGTTGGGCGATAACCTATGGGATTCTATTAAAGAAAAGAGACAGTTAGTGAGAAGACAGGTCACGCTCCTAGAAGACTCCTTAGCGGCAAGAGGGGAGGCAGCAGGAAAAGCCATGTTGGAATAGGAGCTGTTGATAGAGGAGCCCGAGGGAGAAGAAGAGGAGGCAGGGCCATTGGCGGATCTGCTACCCAGGCTACTGCCAGAGGTACCATCTTCTCCTGTTTTAAAGGCCCATTCAGCTGTTATTAGAAAATAAAAATGGAACAACTGTTGGCTCCCCCGGTTGTGGAGCACTCCACGCTCTGCTCCTATGCCCAGGATGAGCTGATGGACATGAGCGTCCGGTATAGGCAGAGGCCATCAGAATCTCTGCCTACATGGCTTTTACGTCTCTGGGATATGGGAGTGGAAAACATGGTTATGTCAGGTACTGAGATGAGTAGAATGGCTTCCCTGACGATTCACCCTTCCCTCTGGCAGCAGTTGCAAAATGCCTGTCATGCCTCAGGGAATCAGACACTCCTGGAATGGCTGACAGCTGCCATCAGGGTAGTTTGGTCTAATCAGGGTGATTTAGCATATTTATCCAGTAGTTGGAAAACGTATGCAGAGCTCCAACAGGTACTGCAGGAATTGTGTATGAAAAACATCTCTATAATATGGACCCTCCCCACCCCCAGGGCCCTGAAGAGGAGGAGTTCACTGTAGGAATGAGAAATCTGGTACTGCATACAGCTCCCACATCTCTTTGGGTCCCTAGTGAATACTCTTGCCCCCCACCTAGGGCAATCCATAAGCGAGGCTACTTGTACTTTAGCAAATCTGGGGGAGGTTGAAAAAATAAGGGCATGGAGGGAAGTACAGGCCACAACTGAAAGGAGAAGTGCAAAAGGCCCCGTGAAGGTCTCAAAGACCCATAAGTGGGTTGATTTGAAAAAGACTGGGGTAGTGAAAGAAAAACTTGATGGGCAGCCCAATAGAATATTGTTAGAATTGTGGCACCAATTAAAGCCAGAGCAGCAGTTTCAGCTGCTGAGGTCCAGGACATGGAAACCAGAGTCAAGGCCTCATGCCTGGCCTGTGTCCCTGCACAACTTCATGGGAGACAGGATTTGTCTGAGCCCTCACCCCCACAGGAGGACGATTGGGCATCGTGGTTTGACTGAGGGGGGATCAAAGTCCCCACCATGGGGGACATGGTGGGGACCAGAGGACACATGTAGAATTAGCAATTCATTGGTCCCCTGTGAACGTACATGTCCTGGTGCTGGTAGACACAGAAGCTGAGTGTTCTCTGATTCATGGCAACCCTAAGCGTTTTCCTGGGACCCCTGCTGTGATAGATGGCTATGGGAGTAAGGCAGTTAGAGTGAAGAAAGCCCGAATCCCATTGGGGATAGGGCGTTTACCCCAAGGGAGTATACCGTATACATTTCTCCCATCCCTGAATATATTTTGGGGGTAGATATCCTGCAGGGCCTGTGGTTACAGAACATTGCAGGTGAGTTCAAACTGAGGGTACATGTGGTAAAGGCTGTTCTGAGGGGACATGCTAAGCACCCACCTGTAGCTCTGCCTGTACCTCGGTGTGTGACAAATACTAAGCAGTATGAATTGCATGGGAGCACAAGGAAATTGGAAAAACTCTAAAGGAATTGGAGAAGTGGGCATAATAAAGCCCACTTATAATCCTTTTCATTCCCCAGTGTGGCCAGTGAAAAGGCCAGACGGCTCCTGGCATATGATCATGGACTATAAGGAATTGCATAAAGTCACACCCCGTTTGCATCCTGCTGTCCCCTCTATAGCAGACATTCTGAACACCCTCAGCCATGAGCTGGGAACATATCATTATGTAGTAGAACTTGCTAATGCTTTCTTCTGTATTGACATAGCACAGGAAACGCAGAAAGAGTTCTTCTTCACATGGGAAGGCCGACGGGGCATTCACTGTCCTTCCACAGGGATACCTCCACAGTCCCACCATCTGTCATGGACTTGTAGCCCAGGACTTTGGCCACATAGAATAAACCGCAAACGGTGCAGTTGTATCACTACATTGATGATATTATGCTCACATCTGATTCTCTTTCAGATTTGGAAGGGGCAGTCCCTAGACTGTTGCAACATCTACAGGAAAAAGGATGGGCTGTGAACAGCACCAAGGTTCAGGGACCTGGTTTGTCTGTAAAATTCTTGGGGGTTGTCTGTTTCGGTAAAACTAAAGTTGTTCCTGAAGCAATCATAGACAAGGTCCAGGCTTTTCACACCCCTACCACTGTGGCAGTATTACAAGAGTTTCTGGGTCTTTTGGGATACTGGAGAGTATTTATCCAGCACTTGGTACAAATTCTGAAGCCCTTATACCGGTTGGTATGGAAGGGCATCACGTGGGACTGGGATGAGACATGTGCAGCTGCTTTTACTGCTGCCAAGCAGGCAGTCAAGGCTGTATAGGCCTTGAATGTAATGGACTTATCAAGGCCCTGTGAACTAGATGTTTATGAAACCAAAGATGGTTATGGATGGCGTCTTTGGCAGTGGCTTGAATGAACATGCCAACCTATTGGATTCTGGTCACAATTATGGAAAGAAGCAGAGGTCCGGTACACCTTGATACAGAAGCAATAGGCTACTGTGTACCATGCCTTGCTGCCAATGGAGCCCTTTGCCGGAACAGCTCTGACCAACCAAGGTAATAACCACCTATCCCATCGCAGGGTGGGTGCAAGACTGGACCCAAAGGCCATGGAGTGGCGTGGCACAGACACCTACACTGGCCAAATGGGGCATGTATTTACATCAGCGCAGCACCCTCTCTACTAGCCCCTTAAGTGGAGAACTCCAATGCTTATTGGGGCCAGTGACCTATACCAGTGAAAAGCAGGAAGGACTTGCATTTGAGCCATTGGTAGCCGGGAGTCCTTATCATGAGGCAAAACCCCCTATACCTGAAGATGCTTGGTTTACAGATGGCTCCCGTTGTGGGCAGCCCCTAAAGTGGAGGGCTGTGGCCTTCCATGCTAAGACTGAGAAAATATGTATGGAGGGTGGAAAAGAGAAGAGCAGCCAATGGGCTGAGTTGTGGGCAGTATGGCTTGTGATCACCCAGGAGCCCTCCCCTATAGTTGTCTGCACTGACAGCTGGGCTATCTATGAGGGTTTGACCATGTGGTTACCAACATGGTACCATGCCAACTGGATGGTTGGTCACAGGCCCCTTTGGAGGCAAGAGTTGTGGCAAGAACTATGGGCCTCTGGTCAGGCTAAGACTGTTACCATACATCATGTGACTGGACATTTGTCTTTCGCATCCCCATGGAATGATGAAGCAGACACATTGGCCCAGGTGTGTTGGCTAGAAGGAAAGCCTTCTTCTGATGTGGCCCAATGGCTATACCAGCATTTATTGCATGTGGGGCAAAAGACAATGTGGGCTGTAGCCCTTCAGTGGGGCTTTCCATTGACTTTGAAGAAGTCAGAAGAGCCCGGAAGGAGTGCCTTGTGTGCTATAAGAGGGACTCCATGACAACATGGGACAATAGTAAGGGGGCCGATACCCCTTGTCACGTGGCAAATAGACTATTTTGGGCCTCTGCTCATATCAGAAGATTATCAGTATGCCATGACTTGTGTGGACACAGCTACTGGACTATTGGTCACTTTTCCTGCACATCGTGCAGATCAACAAACCACCAAGAGGGGCCTAGAGTGTCTCTTTGCAGCCTATGGTCAGCTGCAGGTGATTGAAAACAATCAAGACAACCACTTTACTGGACATATGTTACAAGAATGGGTGCAGCAATTAGGAATAAAGTGGAAATTTCATGTACCATATAATCCTACTGGGGCAGGCATGATAGAAAGGTACAATGGTTTGTTGAAATCAGACACCAATAGTCTACAGAGCTTGACAGTTTGCCTATGGACAGTGCTACGGTGTTTGAATGAGAAGCCACATAAAGGAACTTTGAGCCCTATGGATATGCTCACACACCTTGTTGCCTCTCCTATACAATTGTACGTGCAAACCAAAAAAAAAGAGCAACATCCTGCTGCCAGCCCCAACTGCATTAAACTCTGGAGACACTATTGAATGGATGTGGCCCTGGACATTTTGACTCATGTACCAGCAATGGCTGGCCCTTATGGCACCTTGGGGAAAAGGCCTGGAAGCTGGCCTCATGTGTATTCCTGAAGTAACAGCACAGTGGCCCCCAAAGATCACGGTAGCATACCAAAACGTCCAGGAGGTAAGAGCATCTTACAGTGAAGTTTTGTTTTACCTTTATGGCCAGTGCATGTACTTCCCTTAGCTGTATATATTGACCCATCTGTAACTCCCACAGGGAGGGGGGTGAAAGTCTGGTATACTAGACCAGGACAAGATCCCATTCCTACCACTGTTTATCACAGGACCACTCTCTTGTGTGTATCCTACCTGATGGACAAGATTTGTCTATGCTGGTATCAATAAAACATGTATCTTATTGCACTTAAGGTTATTTTCTTCTACAGTCCTTGTGGCCTGAATGTGCCACCTAGCTGCAAGTGCTGCATGATGATTGCTCTGAACCCTCTACCTCTTCAGCTACTGCCTGTCACTGGTATCGACGAGCTTTGGACTTAAATTGCATAAGACTGAACCTAGCTGAATCCTCCAGCTTGAGTATTATCATGATTTTATTTCTGTTGCTATTGTATGTCATTAGTTTGGTCACAATGCTCCAGCTTTCTCACCCAGGAACCATTGCAGAAGATGGGGAACGAATAGATTGTAAGGTGAGATTTCTGGATGGGTGGCCTGTGGGTAAAATTGTAATATTTCCAGAATATCTGGTCTGGATTTAGTGCATCTGCAAACCAACAGGCATTTCTCAGGGGTGGAGAGAAGTTCATCTCCATATCAAAGGGTATTATCTGGGCAACTGAGGGCTTATCTGAACCTGAGAGATTAGGGGGAGGTCCTGGCTTGCTTCTGCCCAAGCAGGAAAGAGATGACCCCGGACTGCAGTTTGTAAGCAATAAATGGGTTTTAAACTTTATTTCTCCCTTTGACTGATTTTGGTTTTAGAGGTATTTTGCCCCAGGATTTCCTTTCCCCAGAATTACAGGGTTTCTCCCACTTTATTCCTCCCTTTGACTGATTTTGGTTTCAAAGGTAATTTGCCCCAGGATTTTCCCCTCAGAGTTACAACCATGATCTGGGTAATAGGCATATTCATAAAGTAGCTGTCTCAGTCATTAGAAAGCCATTCTTACGTAGCTTACATATAAGCATCTCTGCAGCTTCATCTGGGTGTTTCCTTGGCATGCATAGGGGGCGATGGACAGTCCCCCTTCTCAGAGTAAGGAGCCCTTACCATGGCCTTTATGCAGTCCACCAGGCTGGCTGTTCCATCAAGAGTAACTTTCTCTGTGTCTGGATCACTTGTAGCCATCAGTGATTGTTCCATGGTGAGTAGTGGAAGAGTAGTACCAACCAATACTTGCTCTTCCTCTCTGCAACATTCAAAAACAAAGTTAAATACCAAACTAATTACTGTCCTAATCCATTTTAGTAAATGTTCCTCAGGAAACTGGTAACACCAATCAACAAAATGAAACAACTCCTCTACTATCACCCCTCGTTTTAATAGTTTCTTGGTTTTGTTCTTCCTCCACATTGACTACTTTTCTTGGTGACCAGAGGTCTTAGAGGTATTTTCTGTTGTCCCTGTACTAGGCAGGAAAATAGATATGAACGGGGTGGAAAGAAAATAAGGCCAGGAAAGCCCACTAAAAAACCCAGAATTAATCAGTTAAAGCTCAAAAGCCAGGAGCAACTTTGCCTGGAATGTGTGAATATTCCCCAGATAAAGGAGGGTACCTCAGCATAGCGCAAGTCTTTATTGTGTTAATCATGCAGGACCAGCTTATTTTTTTTCCAATTTATTTTATTTTAGTATCATTAACCTACAATTACATGAGCAATATTGTGATGATTAAACTACCCCCTTCATCAGGTCCCCCCCACCAACCCTATTACAGTCACTGTCCGTCAGTGTAGTGAGATGAGAATCACTACTTGTCTTCTCTGAGCTGTACAGTCCCACTCGTGCCCCCCCCACCCTATGTCTGCCAATCGTAATGCCCCTTTTACCCTCTTATCCCTCCCTTCCCGCCCTTCTTACCCAGTCCTTTTCCCTTTGGTAACTGTTAGTCCATTCGTAGGTTCTGTGAGTCTGCTGCTGTTTTGTTCCTTCATTTTTTTTTTCTTTGTTCTTATACTCCACATATGAGTGAGATCATTTGGTACTTGTCTTTTTCGGCCTGGCTTATTTCACTGAGCATAATACCCTCCAGCTCCATCCATGTTGTTGCAAATGGTAGGATTTGTTTTTTTCTTATTGCTGCGTAATATTCCATTGTGTATATGTACCACATCTTCTTAATCCATTCATCTACTGATGGACACTTAGGTTGCTTCCATTTCTTGGCTATTGTAAATAGTGCTGCAATAAACATAGGGGCGCATCTGTCTTTTT
>JAQQAC010010882.1:8451144-8487188 GCA_029783875.1 Phataginus tricuspis
ACTGCAACACCTGCTTTTTTCTCTTTGTTGTTTGCTTGAAATATTTTTTTCCATCCCTTCACTTTTAGTCTGTGTATATCTTTGGGTTTGAGGTGAGTCTCTTGTAAGCAGCATATAGATGGGTCTTGCTTTTTTATCCACTCTGTTACTCTGTGTCTTTTGATTGGTGCATTCAGTCCATTTACATTTAGGGTGATTATTGATAGATATGTACTTATTGCCATTGCAGGCTTTAGATTCGTGGTTACCAAAGGTTCAAGGGTTGCTTCTTTACTATCTGAGAATCTAACTTAACTTTCTTGTTAAGTTATTGTGAACGCCGTCTGATGTTTCTTTATCTCTCCCTTCCTATTCTTCCTCCTCCTTTCTTTATATATTAGGCGTTTTATTCTTTGCCTTTAGTTGGTATTTGGATGGTCTGCTTTCTTTGTTATGATTTTATTTTCTCTGGTGACATCTTTTTAGCCTTAGGGGTGTTTCCCTCTAGAGCAGTCCGTTTAAGATATCCTGTAGTGGTGGTTTATGGGAGGCAAACTCTCTCAACTTTCTTTTGTCTTGAAATTGTTTAATCCCTCTGTCATATTTAAATGATAATCGTGCTGGATACAATATTCTTGGTTCGAGGCCCTTCTGTTTCATTACGTTAAATATATCATGCCATTCTCTTCTGGCCTGTAAGATTTCTGTTGAGAAGTCTGATGACAGTCTGATGGGTTTTCCTTAGTAGGTGATCTTTTTTCTCTCTCTAGCTGCCTTTAATACTCTGTCCTTGTCTTTAATCTTTGCCATCTTGATTATTATGTGTCTTGGTGTTGTCTTCTTTGGGTCCTTTGTGTTGGGAGATCTGTGGGCTTCCGTGGACTATGAGACTATTTCCTTCCCCAGCGTGGGATAGTTTTCAGCAATCATTTCTTCAAAGACACTTTCTATCCCTTTTTCTCTCTGTTCTTCCTCTGGTACTCCTATAATGCGAATATTGCTCCGTTTTGATTGGTCACACAGTTCTGTTAATATTCTTTCATTCTTAGAGATCCTTTTATCTCTCTCTGCCTCAGCTTCTTTGTATTCCTGTTCCCTGTCTTGTAATTCCTTGATCGTGTCTTGAACCTGATTCAATCTGCTGTTGAGCCCGTCGATGGCTTGTCTCATTTCTGCATTGTCTTTCCTCTCTTCCCTCACTTCCTCCCTCAGCTCTTGCACATTTTTCTGTAGATCTGTCAGCATGGCTATGACTTTTATTCTGAATTCTTTTTCTGGAAGACTGTGCATGTCCATTCCTTCAGCTTCTTTCTCTGGGGTGGTGTTTGTCTGAAGCTTTGTCTGTATCGTATTCTTCTGTCTTCTCATGACTATAGAATTGGTTGTTGGTAGCAAGGAGAGATAAGAAAGGAGAGAAAAGAAAGAAAAAGAAATTTCTACTAATAATAAAAAAGTAAAAGGAGAGAGAGAGAAAGGAAAAGAAAAGACAGAAAAAGAAAAAGCAGCAACACGTAAAAGAAAACAGCAACAACAACAACAACGAAAACAAACAAAAACACTAACAAAAAAAAACACCAAAACGCTCACCGGGGGTGGTTTCTGTGTGAATGCTGTAGGTGGCGCTATTGCTCCACTATTCCAGAGCCATGGCCACGTCACTCCACACGGCCCTTTAAAGCTGTGGCCAGGGTGAGAATGAATGGGAGGCTGTTGAAAGAGAGGGAAGGAAAAAAAGGAAAAGAAAGGGGAGAAAAAACAATAACAAACAAACAAACAAAAAAGCCACTGAGAGTGGGTTCCGCGCGAGTGCTGTAGGTGGCGCTGTTGCTCCACTATTCCAGCGCCACTCTATAGTTCTGGCTGGGTTGGGAACGAATGGTAAGCTGTTGATCTCCGTGGGGGTCTCAATGGCAGGCACCCTTTCCCAGTCACCAGCCAAGGGTCCAAAGCTCCCCAGGACTCCCAGCGTGGTGGGCTCAGTATGCGGGGCTATCCGGCCCCTCTACTGAGCTCCTGTCTCTTTAAGACTGCTGAGGTAGAGCGCGCGCTTTTCTTCCCTTTTTTCTCCTTTCTTTTTCCTTCCCGGAGCCTGCCGCGGGCAACTTGCACGTTCCGGGCTGGGACCCTGTGCCCTCTGTCTCTCCTATCTCCGCTACACCGCAGGCTGTGTGTTGGCGCTCCTGGCACAGACTTCCGCTCCCTCCCGGCTCTGAATCCTCTCCTCCCTTGGAGCGCTGGGGGAGAGGAGCGCTCATTCCGCTCGCGGCTATGTACCTTACCCGCCTTGCTGGGACTCCCGCCGGAGTGCTGGGGTGGAGGGGCGCTCTGGTCTCGCTGGATCGCGTTTCCGTCCCGCCTCGCCGGGTGCCGAGTCCTCTGTCCGGAGTGTCTGGCCGCCGGAGCTCTGGGGTGGGGAGCACTCAGTCCCACTGGGTCGATGCTCCGTATCCCTTCCGCCTCACCGGCTGCCAAGTTCTCACAGGTGTAGCTGTACGCTGTGCACTTTCCTGTTTATTCTGGTCTCTCTTTTAGGGATAGTTGTATTTGCTGTATTTTCGTGAATAAATATAATGTTGGGAGGAATTTTTCTGCTGGTCCGTTCATGTCGCCATATCCCCGGAAGTCCCCCCTTTAGCTTTTTATTTTCTTAGACGAGTCTGCCTAGGGGTTTGTATGTTTTGTTTATCTTCTCAAAGAACCAGCTCTTGGTTTTATTTATTTTTCTATTGTTTTATTCTCTATTTCAATTATTTCTGCTTTGATCTTTATTATGTCTCTCCTTCTACTAACCTTGGGCTTCATTTGTTCTTCTCTTTATAGTATCTTTAGTTGTGAGTTTAGGCTGTTTATTTGAGATTGTTCTTGTTTCTAGAGATAGGCCTGTACTGATGTGCTCTAAGTGGTCCCCTCTTACAACTTCTTTTGTGTCATCCTACAAAATTTGAACTATTGTGTTTTTTGTTTTAATTTGTCTCCATGTATTGTTTGGTTTCTACTTTGAGTTGTTCATTGATTCATTGATTATTTAGAAGCATGTTGTTTAGCTTCCATGTGTTTTGGGGTTTTTTGTTATCTTCATGTACTTTGTTTCTGGTTTCATTCCATTGTGGTCTAAGAAGTTGCTTAATACAATTTCAGTCTTTCTGAAATTATGAGGCTCTTTTTGCAGCCTAGGATGTGATCTATTCTGGAAAACATTCCCTGTGTCCTTGAGAAAAATGTGTACCCTGTTGCTTTTGGGTGGAACATTCTGTATCTATCTGTTAAGTCCACCTGGTCTAATGTGTCATTCAGTGCCTCTGGTTCCTTTTTTTCTGTCTGGATGATCTGTCCATTGATGTAAGTGGTGTATTAAGCTTTCCTAATATGATTGAGTTGCAGTCTGTTTCTCCCTTAGTTCTATTACTATTTGTCTTACATATCTAGGTGCTCCCAAGTTGGGTGCATAGATATTTATAATTGTTATATGCTCTTGTTGGACTGATCCCTTTATCATTATGTCATGTCCTTCTTTGTCTCGTGTTACTTTCTTTGTTTTGAAGTTTATTTTGTCTGCTATAAGTGCTGCTACTCCTGGTTATTTCTCCCTATTATTTGCATGAAATATCTTTTTCCATCCATTCATTTTCAGTCTGTGTCTCCTGTTGGGTCCGAAATGAGTCTCTTCTAGGCAGGATATACATGGACCTCCTTTATCAATTCTGCTACCCTGTGTCTTCTGATTGGTACATTCAGTCCATTTACATGTAAGGTAGTTATTCATTGCCAATTTATTTTCAGTTTTCTGGGTGTTTTTGTAGTTCTTCTCTATTCCTTTCTTCCTCTCTTTTACTCTTCTCTTGTGCTTTGATGGTTTTCTTTAGTGTTGTGATTGGATTTCTTTTTCTTAATTTTTGTGTATCTATTATAGGCTTTAGGTTTGTGGTTACTATAAGGTTCATGAATAGTTACCTGGATATAGAGTAGTCTATATTATCTTGCTGGTCACTCTATTTCAAACACAATCTGAAAGTACTTTTTTTCTTCTTCTTCTTTCTCCACACTTTATGTATTAGATGTCATAATCTGAACTTTTTGTGTATCCCTTGACTGATGTGGTGTATAGTTGTTTTACTACTTTTGTTTTATTTTGTTTAACTTCATACTTGCTTGGTATGTAATTGCTCTACTACCTTTACGGTGTGTTTACTTTCACTGGTGACATCTATTTAGGCTTAAGAAGAGTGCCATGTGCAGACGTTCCGTTAACATATCCTGTAAGGCTGGTTTAGTGGTGGTGAATGCCTTTAACTTTCATTTATCTGGGAAACTTTTGATCTCACCTTTAATTCTGAATGATATCCTTGTTGTGGAGAGGATTCCTGGCTGAAAATCCTTTTGTTTCAATACATTAAATATTTTGTGTCATTCCCTTCTGGTTTGTAAAGTTTCTGCTGAGAAGTCTGCTGAGACCTTGATGGCGTTTCCCTTAAAAGTAATTTTTTGCCTCTTTCTAGCTGCTTTCAGCACCCTCTCTTTATCCTTAATCTTTGCATTTTAATTATTATGCCTTGGTGTTGTCTTCCTTGGGTTCCTTTTTTTTAGGGGCTTTCTGTACTTCCAGGATCTGGGTATCTATGTCCCTCCCCAGGTTGGGGAAGTTTTCAGCAACTATTTCTTCAAAGGGACTTTCTACTCCTTTGTCTCTCTCTTCTCCTTCTGGGACCCTATTATGCAAATATTGTTTCATTTGGAGTTGTTATACAGCTCTCTTAACATCCTCTTGTTTCTAGAGATTCTTTTTTCTCTCTGTTCCTCAGCTTCCTTGTTTTCCTGTTCTCTGATTTCCATCTTATTGTCTTCTCTAGTTACAGCAATCTATTAATCATTCCTTCTATTGTATTTTTCATTTCAGTTACTGTATTGTTCAGTTCTGAGTGGCTCTTTTTCAACTCTACTGTCTCTTGCTGAAGTCCTCCCTGAGATCATCAATACTTTTCTGAAGATCAGTGAGCATATTTATGACTGTTATTTGAAATCCTTATGAAGATTGGTGATCTCTTTCACTTAGCCCTCTTTCTGGTGTCTTACCATGTACTTTTGTTTGGAACATGTTCCTTTGCCTCCTTTGTCTGTGTTTCTGTGTTTCTCTGTATTAGATAGATCTGCTATGTTTCCTGAATTGGAGAGCAATGGCTTTATGAAGAAGGTGTCCTGTGGGGCCCAGAAGCTCAAGATTCTTTACTCACCAGTGCCTGGTTCTCCTTTGAGGTGGAGCTCTACTTGCTGTTGGTGGGCTATGGGTGGAGCTGCCCCTCTGCTGTCAGCAATGGCTGATCTCTGTCAGCAGAGGCCCTTTGTGAGCCAAGCAGTGGCACTAGTGCTAGGATCATTGTGGGTGGGGTCTGTCCTTTACTTGCTCTATAGCTATGAAGGTGCTGCTGGGCTGTCTGGGTGGGACGGGCAGGTGTGCAGAAGAGCAAGGCATGGGGCTGAATCACCAGCAAGGAGGACTGAGCATTTGGAGTTGTCTCCTTCAGGTGCCTCCCGGCTGAGAGAGGGCCAAGAAAGCTGGGGAAGCCTCCCTCTGCCTGAAATGGCAGCAAAGTCTGACTGCTGCTTGACCAAGTGCACTGGGCGACTGGTGGGTGTGCAGGGAAGCATCTCAGGGCTGATGCACCAGCAAGGGAGATGGAGCATCTGGGGCTTCCACAAGCACCTGATCGGTTGGGCTGAGGGAGGGCTGGGGAAGCTTGGTCCACCTGCCCTTTCTCCTCCAGAGAGAGCTCTGTCTAGTGCTTGTCTCTCTGGCATCCTTCCCACTGCTGATAAATCTTTCAAACTGCCGCCTCTGTGTTGTGTCTCAGTGGGACCACCTGAGCATGCCTGTCCTCCACAAGCAGCTGGAGTCTCAGCCTTTCAGAGCGCTCTGACTGTCCCTGGCGTCTAGTCCCATTAATCACCAAAGCCCAGTGCAATGTAGACTTGTGCTCCTAGAGCAGATCTCCAGGGCAAGGTGTGGAGAGTTCCTGAGCACTTATCCCCTCCCCATTCTGTTCCTCTCCCTCCCACCCATCAGCTGATATGGAAAGGGCTTGGGTCCCGGTCGATCACAGCTCTGCCACTTTACCCTTCTCTGTGATGTCTTCTCTTTTCCCCCAGGTGTAGGCGGCCTGTTCTGCCGTCTTCAGGTCATCTTCAGGATTAGTTGTATTTGCTGTAGTTGCTTCCTTGGTGTGTGGGTGGAAGGGGGTTTCTGCCTTGCCTTCCTACTCCACCGTCTTTTCCCCACTCCCCGGCATAGTTTTTCTTATAAAGGGCAGGAGAGTAAATATTTCAGTTTTGTGGGCCATACAGTGTCTGTCACATCTGCTCAACTGTGCTTTCGTAAAGCGAAAGCAGCCATTGACAATATGTATATGAATGAGCATGGCTGTGTTCCAATGCAACTTTATTTATAAAAATTGGTGGTGGGCTGTTATTTGGACAACCTTGTTCTAGAAGACAAAACTAGGACCACAAGGAGTCAAGGACAAAAGGATTTTTAACAAAAATTTTATTATGAAAAATGTTAAACGTGCAAAAGTAGAGGTTCGTTTTGCTGTCTTCTCTATATTTAATGATAAAATTAATTTTAGATGGGAAAATGATATGTTGCAGTTTTTCTAAGAAGTCTCTGTTGTTTCATCTCAAAGGTTATTATACTTTGTTTGACAATTGCAGAAAAGGTTTGACACCTCTGTGCCATTATTTGACAAAGTTTCATTATGGACAACAGCCTAGGAATAAATAGCTGAACCCAGAAAATCCAATTTTCAGATGGCATAATATTTTCTATATATCTTAGTTTTTTTCAATATATCTTAGTTTTTTGAGTCAGTCACTTATCCCAGCCTTTACAGCTCTATACTAAATGCACACTGGAACCATATTCAATATTGATTTAGATGACATTATTCTAAGTTGCAGCAATTATGTTTTATCATTTTAATCACAACTTTCATGCTTCAATGAATAATTTTTGAGCCATTCAACCATTTTTTAAATTTAGGAATATAATACAACAAAATAACAAACCCAAAAATGCAAATATAATATAAGCAATAACACACAAAGGGAAATTATGTGAAAACAGCACCTGTTGCCTGCATGTTAGACAAGCACCCACTGCAGTCTTTGGAGTCCATGGACAACAACCTTGAAGAACACAATGACTAAAGATATAGCAGGATTCTGTGAAAGTCACAAGTTTCAAACATGTGAGATATACAGGTTTTTGATAGTTTTGTGCTTTTTTTCTTTTTCACTAAAACTTAGCACTTAGGAGACCACCAGTAGTTCATGAACACATTTTGAGAAACAATGCTCTAAAGCAGATTCTCATAAAGTCTAATCTGAAGCCCTCCTTGAGTCTACTGAACAATGATTGGTTCTTCTGGAGACCAACGCTCCAAAATTCAAAGGAGTTTTGGACCTTGTGATGGTGAATAGGGGAGAGCCTTAGGGGCAAAGGTGAAGGGTCGATTTCCAGTTTCCCCTCAGATTACATGATCAACTGCCTCTCCCTTCTTTTTAATTAAATTACCCACATGGCTTGAGCACGTTGGACGTGGCAGCAGCAGTGAGATCTCTAAAGGGAAGGCAATGGCCTGCTATGTGTTGACTCTCAGCTCAATGCCAGGTACCACTTTCAGCTTTATGCTGAGATGGATGGCAAAATAATAATGACCTTACTGGGTATGGGGGCAGCAGGACCCTAATATGGGACTCCAAACTGCTCTCCAATCACTAACTATATGCAAACAATGGCCCCTTTAACACCTCCCAAGATTTCTAAGAAAATCTGTGTATTGGTTTGCCCCAGTGACCTTCCTTTTCAAGCTGGCAAGCAGCTATTGAGGGCAGTCCTTCTCCTTGCTCCCATATAGCCCCATCAGCTTCTTATTAGTGAAAGCCCTGAGAGTAAAATTAATATGTTAAGAGGTCAGGTTATCCCCAGTATAGGGATGTTCATAACCTCCATTCTGTTTAACCCTCTTGTCCTGACCTCAGGCCTCAGGGCTGGTCAATATCCACCATGGTTAGGGGACACTAGAGGTGTCATTTTCCAAGACTCACATCCACAAAAGGCTTTAATATTAGATCTTTGACATATTTCCCAGTAAAGTTATATACATATTTTTTGTGCAGTGTGCTAATTTGTTAATGCAAACATTTAAAATACACAATTATAATCATGTAAGGCATTTTTTTCATTCACTATATTTGGAATCTCAAAAATAGAAGTGGGGGAAGGCAGTATAGCACAGAGAAGACATGTAGTTACTCTATAGCATCTTATTACGCTGATGGACAGTGACTGTAATGAGGTATGTGGTGGGGATTTGAGAATGGGGGGAATCTAGTAACCACAATGTTGCTCATGTAATTGTATATTACTAATACCAAAAGAAGAAAAAAAGAAAAACACAAAGCAGAAATTTTAGGATCTGTGACAGTCTCTAAGGAGCTCTTGGGTTTGAAGACACAACAAAGCAATTTCTAACAACAACAAGCAAATAATGGGCTTTAAAATGGTATCAGTATTAGATATAGACTTTTATATATATGTATATATATATGCAAGCACACATATACATCTATATGTAGAAATACATTTTAAAATAAGTACAAGTGTTTTTAGAAAACTGTATTGTATCTTGTCATTTAAACATAGCCTAAATAAACTGAAAGTTGTATCTTAAAAAAAAAAAAAAGTGGCCTGAGCCTCTTGGTCTCTGAGAGACCCTGGAGCTGGT
This sequence comes from Phataginus tricuspis, assembly GCA_029783875.1. Taxonomy (NCBI): domain Eukaryota; kingdom Metazoa; phylum Chordata; class Mammalia; order Pholidota; family Manidae; genus Phataginus; species Phataginus tricuspis. The sequence goes on from JAQQAC010010882.1 coordinate 8,459,901, forward strand.
TGAGTCCAACTAGCACTGAGGCACTGCCCCTCCTAGAGTTCCACTCCTCCTTCCCAGTCAGTAATGCTAATCAATGGTGGTAGCTAAGTTTACAATTCCAGTGTAAGACATTTCATTCCCAATTCTCTATGGGATATTCGGACTAAAATCCCCAATATAAAGCTAACAGCTGATATTGACAGTGTTTTACTAGAAATGAGGATGAGGGGGAGGCATAGAGCAACTCATGACATGTGCATTGAAGCCCACCTTCTGGAAGTGGAACTGGATTCCTAATATCAAGTTGGAGAGTTCAGATGTTATTCTGTGAGTAACAAGGTGCCACTGAAGCTGGATGAATACTGTGTTTTAGAAAGATCATCGGTGGCTAGTAGAGGAAGGGAAATTGGAGCTTGAGACTTTTGCCGATGTATTTCTAGATAGAAATTCCAAGACATGGCAGGAATCCTGTCATGGGGGTTCCAGTTGGAGCCTTAACAAGACAAATGGCCTTTCCCAGGCAAGGTGCTTTGTACAAAATGCTGTATTTTCCCAAAGGGAGAAAGCAGCCTGATCCTAGCCCCATCATGTGGACGATGTATGTCAAGATCTCAGGAAAAAGGTCAGGAGGGTCAGGAAACTTCTCAGAAGAAAGAAGGTCCAAAGAAGAACAAAAGGTAGTTCTTATTGGGCAACTTGGGGGTCTGATGTCCCATTTTCTGGGACAGTCTGTCCATTTGCTTCCTCCAGCATTTCCTTGTACTGACGTTTGAAGAAGCCAGCCTGTGGGGCAGGAAGGAGAAAAAAAATCAGCAAGTCCTGCAGAAGACAGGAAAAGAGATGTTTGGACGACGGGCAAGGATCACCATTTCTGGAACCCCTAGTATGTTCAAGCACTATCCTAGGAACTTATTCACAATGTGTCATTTAGAATCTACCATAATTCTGTGGGATGGGTATAATGAGAAACCAAAACCTAGTGTGGACCAAGCACTTGCCTACAATCACAGAAAAAAATCACTGGTGGTGTCAACATCCAATCCAGGGTTCTGCTTTTATGTTATAATTTGCTATATGTTATAATTTCAAGGAAAACATGTAGAGAGGCAGAAAAAAAGTGGAAAAGGAGTAGAGAATAGAAGAGGTTTGAGAATCAGATAGGAAGGCACAAACATGGGAGACAGTTGGGGAGTGGTGACGTCATAGGTGGGAGGGATCTCTCACATGCAGTGACTCAGCAAGAATGTTTACCTGTCTCCAAGGTGAGCTCTTTCTTACACTGTAGAAAGAGTAGGATCAGTGCTGGTGGTGTCAAGAGCTGGATGAGAACACTCACCTTGTACAGGATGGCTGTGATGAGAGCCAGCAACAGCAGGCCTCCCACAGAGCTGCCCACAATAACAGGAACAGGGTTGTAGATCTCATACTTCTCCAGCACTATCTCCATCTAGAGTGGAGATGACCCCATCAGAAAGCATCTGGCCTCTTGTTGTATCTTCCCAGATCCCCAACCTTTAACTCCAGGCCTTGTTCGAAGGGATGAGAGATACAGAAGATACTCACAGGCTTTCAGGGACAACTGTCCTACCCAGGGACCTACATTCTTCCTCCCACAAGACTTGCAAGCCTCCCACCCAGCATCACAGGTTTAGTGCAAGGAGCCCTGCGGTCAGCCTGGCCACTGCCTGCTACACAGTCACTACCTTGGCTCTCAAAAATGCTTCCTGTCCTGGAAGCTGGGAAAACTCAGATGTGTTGAATGTGATTTCAGCTTCGCTCACGACCAGTATCTTCTTCTGCAATGTCTGCAAAAGAAAGGGTGAGAGCTGGGGAACCAGCTCTGGGAAAGGCTCAGAATTCAAGAAATGTCCTGGCTTGAGGATGGGCTCAGACACATCAGGTATCATCTGAGTCCAGGGGAGGGACTCAGCTGTTAGGTCTACACACCTGGCTGACCCAGCTGAAGCTGAGGTTGCCCTTCAGGATGAAGTCAATTTCTTCCTGGATACCAAAGGAGGGGATGTCACAGCGGAACCTCAGGCAGTCAGCAATGGAGCAGTCCTAGGGACAGAGAAGTAGTAGCATCAGGTCAGAGAAAGATGGGTTTGAAGGTAGAAGACAGAGTTAAACTGTCTGATATGGGGGGAGCAGCCACATCTGAATTCAAGAGGACTGTTCAGCAGATGACCATCAGAATGTAACACGGATTCCTGAATTAAATTCCTCTAATATGTGCCTTAAAGTGGGAGAGAGACCAGAGCCCTCCTCACCAGCACAGGATTCTTCTGAAAGTGAGTCAGGAAGTCGGTCTCTGTGGGTGATACTTTCCCTGAAGAGCACTGAATTGATGGGTTCTAGGAAAAGACAGAGAGCAAGCATCTCAGGGGGACCCTCAAAGATTAAAGAGGATCACAGGGAATACAGGTAAAGGGCATTACACAGTACTTGGCATACCTGGGGGTGAAAGACCTCTACCTCCTTCCACACAGCCACCTGGTTCAGCTCCACAGGCACTGAGAAGTAGATGCTGACAGGCAGGACCCTCTGTCCCAGGTTGTTCACCTGCACACAGGGCAGTAAGGGCAAAGACCATGCCAAACCCCACATCCCTCACCCCAATCTCTGGTTCCTGGGCCCTGCCATCCCAAGCCCATGCTCTGGAGTCCCCATCATTTGCCTGGTATCTATGCTGGGCCCTGCTGCTTTCTTCTCCCTCTGAGGCTGAGAAGTTGAGGTACTTGGTGGATTGTTCATGGCTGGGGAGAAAAGAGGCATGGGTAGATTTGAAATTCCATGGGGGCCTCTTGAGGAGGCTCTGGCTGGAAGCATGATAGGATAGGTGGTCAGTGGGGACTCGGGGTGGCCTGGAATGAGATCTGTAGCTAACTTGGGGTAATGAGAGGATTTAGAGAGCTGGGCTCAGCATCAGGCTGGATGCAAGCTGTTTACAGAAGCTGCCCACCGAGGAAACTTCCAAGGACGCTGGACTGGAGACGTAGTATAAGAGACTGAGAGCTATGCCTCTGACTCTTTGGGTGAGCAGGGACCAGGGCCTGCCCCTCTCTGTGCCGCAGTTTTCCTTTCAGGCCTTCATGGGCACAGAGGATGCTGGATGGGCATATAGGACAGGCAAAGGTTTGAGGACACTCAATGCTGTTGCCGAATATCTACTGGACACTGCTGCTGTCTGACTTCCCACAGGCCTTTCCTAATGCCATTCCCTCCCATTTCCTTCGTTTTTCTGGGCCTGGGCTTTGAAGTGAGGGAGTGTCCAACAGCAGACTCTTCACTGGGTCTCAGTGTAACAAGGCCTCCTGAGGCCTGCCTAGGCCTATACCTGGACACCCAGTGGCCAGCCTGGCTCCTCACATAGGTGGCTGGTCTGCCCCTCCCTGCTCCACTCCTTGTGTACCTGTCCTTTGCCAGCACAACCCATATTCTAGAACACCACTTCTACTCTGAAGTCTCATCCCTCCTCTGCAAGGGGCTCCCCCAACCTCATCCTGGGGGCTGCTCTGAGTGCCCCCACCCACAGAGTCACATCTGCTGAGCACAGCTGCGTGGGGGGCCACAAATGCCTTGATATGGTATGCCCCGGCCGTGGGTTCTCTGTAAGGAGGAGCGACACCAGTGAACACTCCAGCAAGAGAGCTTAGAGCATGCACCTGACCAGCCTGCCGGAGCACCCAAGGAGCAGGTGTGAAGGAGAGTGCGAAACTCTGGGCATGAAGAAGACATCCAATGAAGTAAGTAGGTGGAACTGGCAGGGGAATGTACCCAAGCTAAGCCTCACAGGCCCGCCATACATCACGAGTTCACATACCCGACAGGCACAAGGGTTTTGATTAGACATAATAGAGGTTCAATAAATCTTTGAGTGTCAAGTGAATGTATGGAAAGCAACCACAGTTAGGTGTCTGCAACAATACAAATGCTAGGAAGATATTTGTTGAAAGAAAATATCTACTCAAACACTTGACTCAACTGAATTTCAAACACCTCCTCTATCCCTCTATAGAAGCATTTTAAGGACGTTTCCTTTTTTCCAGTTTTTCTGACACACAGCTCTGCGGCAAACAGGTCCCTATACTACAGGACTTATCCTTCCCAAAGGGGAGTAGGAAAAGGAAAAATGGTTCTACAAGCCCTGTAGAGGTATTAGTTCTAAAAGTAAGGTGTAAATCTGTTCCTTGCAAAGAACAGCTGTCCCACCCAAAGGCCAAAGGCCCTTTGAGAATCACTGTTGGACCTTATACATTTAGCTGAGGACCTTATACATTTTAGCTTGACAGAAGGCCCTAGCCACTCTCAGAAATTCACATAGCCTCAGGGTATAGAACCACAGAGAGACCCTTGATGAGATTCTACCTTGGATTGGGGTAACCTCACTCCCCAGTAAGGCTGTAAGAACCTTGAGACAAGACATGTCTCAATATTTCTTAGAGAACCCAGGACAATCTTGGTGCTTTTGAGAAAGCCTTCTGAGAACTGTAACCTTTATTAAATATATGATGTAATGGTAATAATATCACAATTGTTACCATAGCTAGCCCAAAATAAACATTCGGTGATGGATTAGTAAGTGCTGCTAACAATATCATCTACCAGTTGAAAGATAGGTGATAAAACCTAAATTGCCTAGTTGTTCAGCTGCTACAAGGAGTGAAATCCTTTTGAGGTTGTGGTGTAGCACCTGCTGATCACAGTGTAGACAGCATACTTCACCGGGAGCTCCAGCTGGAAGGTAGTCTTGCTGGTCCTGGGAGTGTTATTCTCACTGGGGAAAGAGGAAGATCCCAGTTGGCAAGGGCCCTAGAGGAGGAGGCTGGGGGCATGGGGGTGTTGACCCAAGCTTACCTGCTCACATTGGCCATCAGATGCAGCCGGTGTCCCAGCCTAGCCTTTGAAGAGACATCAAAGGTGGCTGTAAAGATGATCTGAGAAAGAGGAAGGGATCAGAGAGATCACTGAGGAGTGAGACAGGATGGGGACAGGGTGTAGGGGGTGGGCAAAAGCAACACTGACCTGATCACCCTGGTGGAAGATGAGGTAGTTGATGCTACAGCGGGTGCTCCGTGTGCCCTGGTCCCTGGCTGGAGCACTGTCACAGGTCAGGCGTGGGGAGCGAGCCTGCATCTAGACAAAGACAGGTTAAAAAAAAAAAAAAGGCAGGTAAGAAATTATTAGTGTTCCAGAGAGATTCCATCAAATAGTGACAGTTTCCTGCAATCCACCTTAAGGTTATGTTTTTTAAAAATCCTTAGATTTTATCTAGTCAAAATCCTTCTAATATGGAAACTCAAGATTTATAAGAGTTCCCCCTTTTTTTATTTGTTATTCTTTTTAAAAGGCTTTATATTATGTAAATTATTATGGAAAATTTCAAACATATTCAAAAGCAGACAGACTAGATAAATCAACAACCATGTACCCATAACTCAGCTTAAAGTACTGACATTTTTCTACTGTTGTTTTATTCAGCTATCCTCCACTTTTTTTTCTGAATAATTTAAGCTCATTCTGAACATCACATCATTTCATTCCAAAATACTTCAGTTATACTACCCAGAGATAAGGGCATTTTTTAACATAACCAAAAGATTCAAGATATTACACCCCCAAAAATTAACACTAACTCTTTAATATCAGCTAATATCCAAGTCATGTTCAATATTCCTAGATTGTCTCCTAAAATATAATTTTACATCTCATTTTTAAAATCAAAATCCCACAAAGGTCTACACATTGCACTGGATTTGGTTAAGGTGTCTAGCAGTACTTTCAGTGACAGGGCACTCACCCTCCATGCAGCTGGAGCTGGCCACTCCTAGCCCATTCCTTCTGCTCCCATTTGGAACAGTAATAACCTAAGAGACACAGGAGACCAACCATCCAAATGCAATGTGTGGACCTAGTTTAGATACTGGTTCAAATAAACCGGCTATAAAAAGATATTCTTGAAGCAATTAAAGGCATTTGATTATGGTTTAAATACTAAGGATTCATACATTTCATTAGGTGTGATAATAACACTGGGGTCATAAAAGATGCCTTCACTGTCCAGAACTATAGAGTAAAATAGGGAGGAACACAATAACATAATGTTACACATTTGTTTTAACATACTTCAGCAAAAGGAAAAAAACCCAGATAAAATGAATGTGGTAAAATGTTGATAATTGTAAAACATGGCTGATAAATTTTGGAGAAGTTCATTGAACTACTCTATTTTTGTAAATATTTAACATTTTTCATAATAAAAATTTTGTTAAAAATCTCTTTGACTCCCTGTGATCCTAGTTCTGCCTTCTAGAACAAGGATGTCCGAATGACAGCCCACCAACAATTTTTATAAATAAAATTGCATTGGAACACAGCCATGCTCATTCATATATATATTGTCAATGGCTGCTTTCACTCTACGAAAGCACAGTTGAGCAGATGTGACAGACACAGTATGGCCCACAAAACTGAAATATTTACTCTCCTGCCCTTTATAAGAAAAACTATGCCGGGGAGTGGGGAAAAGACGATGGAGTAGGAAGGCAAGGCAGAAACCCCCTTCCACCCACACACCAAGGAAGCAACTACAGCAAATACAACTAATCCTGAAGATGACCTGAAGACTGCAGAACAGGCCGCCTACACCTGGGGGAAAAGAGAAGACATCACAGAGAAGGGTAAAGTGGCAGAGCTGTGATCGACCGGGACTCAAGCCCTTTCCATATCAGCTGATGGGTGGGAGGGAGAGGAACAGAATGGGGAGGGGATAAGTGCTCAGGAACTCTCCACACCTTGCCCTGGAGATCTGCTCTAGGAGCACGAGTCTACATTGCACTGGGCTTTGGTGATTAATGGGACTAGACGCCAGGGACAGTCAGAGCGCTCTGAAAGGCTGAGACTCCAGCTGCTTGTGGAGGACAGGCATGCTCAGGTGGTCCCACTGAGACACAACACAGAGGCGGCAGTTTGAAAGATTTATCAGCAGTGGGAAGGATGCCAGAGAGACAAGCACTAGACAGAGCTCTCTCTGGAGGAGAAAGGGCAGGTGGACCAAGCTTCCCCAGCCCTCCCTCAGCCCAACCGATCAGGTGCTTGTGGAAGCCCCAGATGCTCCATCTCCCTTGCTGGTGCATCAGCCCTGAGATGCTTCCCTGCACACCCACCAGTCGCCCAGTGCACTTGGTCAAGCAGCAGTCAGACTTTGCTGCCATTTCAGGCAGAGGGAGGCTTCCCCAGCTTTCTTGGCCCTCTCTCAGCCGGGAGGCACCTGAAGGAGACAACTCCAAATGCTCAGTCCTCCTTGCTGGTGATTCAGCCCCATGCCTTGCTCTTCTGCACACCTGCCCGTCCCACCCAGACAGCCCAGCAGCACCTTCATAGCTATAGAGCAAGTAAAGGACAGACCCCACCCACAATGATCCTAGCACTAGTGCCACTGCTTGGCTCACAAAGGGCCTCTGCTGACAGAGATCAGCCATTGCTGACAGCAGAGGGGCAGCTCCACCCATAGCCCACCAACAGCAAGTAGAGCTCCACCTCAAAGGAGAACCAGGCACTGGTGAGTAAAGAATCTTGAGCTTCTGGGCCCCACAGGACACCTTCTTCATAAAGCCATTGCTCTCCAATTCAGGAAACATAGCAGATCTATCTAATACAGAGAAACACAGAAACACAGACAAAGGAGGCAAAGGAACATGTTCCAAACAAAAGTACATGGTAAGACACCAGAAAGAGGGCTAAGTGAAAGAGATCACCAATCTTCATAAGGATTTCAAATAACAGTCATAAATATGCTCACTGATCTTCAGAAAAGTATTGATGATCTCAGGGAGGACTTCAGCAAGAGACAGTAGAGTTGAAAAAGAGCCACTCAGAACTGAACAATACAGTAACTGAAATGAAAAATACAATAGAAGGAATGATTAATAGATTGCTGTAACTAGAGAAGACAATAAGATGGAAATCAGAGAACAGGAAAACAAGGAAGCTGAGGAACAGAGAGAAAAAAGAATCTCTAGAAACAAGAGGATGTTAAGAGAGCTGTATAACAACTCCAAATGAAACAATATTTGCATAATAGGGTCCCAGAAGGAGAAGAGAGAGACAAAGGAGTAGAAAGTCCCTTTGAAGAAATAGTTGCTGAAAACTTCCCCAACCTGGGGAGGGACATAGATACCCAGATCCTGGAAGTACAGAAAGCCCCTAAAAAAAGGAACCCAAGGAAGACAACACCAAGGCATAATAATTAAAATGCAAAGATTAAGGATAAAGAGAGGGTGCTGAAAGCAGCTAGAAAGAGGCAAAAAATTACTTTTAAGGGAAACGCCATCAAGGTCTCAGCAGACTTCTCAGCAGAAACTTTACAAACCAGAAGGGAATGACACAAAATATTTAATGTATTGAAACAAAAGGATTTTCAGCCAGGAATCCTCTCCACAACAAGGATATCATTCAGAATTAAAGGTGAGATCAAAAGTTTCCCAGATAAATGAAAGTTAAAGGCATTCACCACCACTAAACCAGCCTTACAGGATATGTTAACGGAACGTCTGCACATGGCACTCTTCTTAAGCCTAAATAGATGTCACCAGTGAAAGTAAACACACCGTAAAGGTAGTAGAGCAATTACATACCAAGCAAGTATGAAGTTAAACAAACAAAACAAACAAAAAAGTAGTAAAACAACTATACACCACATCAGTCAAGGGATACACAAAAAGTTCAGATTATGACATCTAATACATAAAGTGTGGAGAAAGAAGAAGAAGAAGAAAAAGTACTTTCATATTGTGTTTGAAACAGAGTGACCATCAAGATAATATAGACTACTCTATATCCAGGAAACTATTCATGAACCTTTTAGTAACCATAAACCTAAAGCCTATAATAGATACACAAAAATTAAGAAAAAGAAATCCAATCACAACACTAAAGAAAACCATCAAAGCACAAGAGAAGAGTAAAAGAGAGGAAGAAAGGAATAGAGAAGAACTACAAAAACACCCAGAAAACTGAAAATAAATTGGCAATAAGTATACATCTATGAATAACTACCTTACATGAAAATTGACTGAATGTACCAATCAGAAGACACAGGGTAGCAGAATTGATAAAGGAGGTCCATCTATATCCTGCCTAGAAGAGACTCATTTCAGACCCAACAGGAGACACAGACTGAAAGTGAACGGATGGAAAAAGATATTTCATGCAAATAATAGGGAGAAATAACCAGGAGTAGCAGCACTTATAGCAGACAAAATAGACTTCAAAACAAAGAAAGTAACACGAGACAAAGAAGGACATGACATAATGATAAAGGGATCAGTCCAACAAGAGCATATAACAATTATAAATATCTATGCACCCAACTTGGGAGCACCTAGATATGTAAGGCAAATAGTAATAGAACTAAGGGAGAAACAGACTGCAACTCAATCATATTAGGAAAGCTTAATACACCACTTACATCAATGGACAGATCATCCAGACAGAAAAAAAGGAACCAGAGGCACTGAATGACACATTAGACCAGGTGGACTTAACAGATAGATACAGAATGTTCCACCCAAAAGCAACAGGGTACACATTTTTCTCAAGTGCACAGGGAATGTTTTCCAGAATAGATCACATCCTAGGCCACAAAAAGATCCTCGTAATTTCAGAAAGACTGAAATTGTATTAAGCAACTTCTTAGACCACAATGGAATGAAACCAGAAACAAAGTACATGAAGATAACAAAAAACCCCAAAACACATGGAAGCTAAACAACATGCTTCTAAATAATCAATGAATCAATGAACAACTCAAAGTAGAAACCAAACAATACATGGAGACAAATTAAAACAAAAACACAACAGTTCAAATTTTGTAGGATGACACAAAAGAAGTTGTAAGAGGGGACCACTTAGAGCACATCAGTACAGGCCTATCTCTAGAAACAAGAACAATCTCAAATAAACAGCCTAAACTCACAACTAAAGATACTATAAAGAGAAGAACAAATGAAACCCAAGGTTAGTAGAAGGAGAGACATAATAAAGATTATAGCAGAAATAATTTAAAAAGAGAAAAAAACAATAGAAAAAATTAATAAAATCACGAGCTGGTTCTTTGAGAAGATAAACAAAACATACAAACCCCTAGACAGACTCATCTAAGAAAATAAAAAGCTAAAGGGCACGATAAACAAAATCAGAGACAAAAAAGAAATAGTCAGGACTGACACCACAGCAATACAAAGAATTATTAGGGAATTCTATGAAAAATTATATGCCAATAAACTGGACAACCTAGAAGAAATAGAAAAATTCCTAGCAAAGTACAAACTTCCAAGACTGACCCAGGAAGAAACAGAAAACCTGAGCAGACCAATTACCAGTAACAAAATTGTATTGGTAATCAAAAATTCCCAACAAACAAAAGCAGAACTGGATGGCTTCACAGCTAATTTTACCAAACATTTAAGAGGAGCTAATACTCATCCTTCTTGAAGTATTCCAGAATGTAGAAGAGGAGGGAATACTTCCAACCGCATTCTATGAGGCGAGCATCACTCTAATACCAAAACCAAACACACTGCAAAAAAAAAAAAATTATAGACCAATGTACCTGATGAATATAAATGCAAAAATCCTCGAGAATTAGCAAACTGTATTCAGAAATACATCAAAAGGACCACCCATCACAACCACATGGGATTTATTTCAGGGATGCAAGGATGGCACAATACTCATAAATCAATCAATGTGATACACCACATTAACCAAAGGAAGGATAAAAACCACATACATGATCATCTTCATAGCTGCTGAAAAGGCAGTTGACAAAATTCAACATCCACTCATGATAAAAACTCTCCAGAAAATGGGTATAGAGGGAATGTACCTCAGCATAATAAAGGCCATATATGACAAACCTACAGCTAACATCATTCTCAATGGCAAAAAGATGAAAACCTTTCCTCTAAGACCAGGAAAAAGACAAAGGATGCCAATTCACTCCACTTTCATTCAACATAGTACTGGAAGTCCTAGCCATGGCAATCAGGCAAGACGAAGAGATAAATGGTATCCAAACTGGCAAGGAAGAAGTAAAACTGTCAGTTTTCAGATGGCATGATGCTATATATATAGAAAACCCTAAAGGTCCACCAAAAACTATTAGAGCTAATAACTGGATTCAGTAAAATCTCAGAATACAAATCAATATACAGAAATCTTTTGCACTCCTATATACTAATAATGAACAGCAGAAAGAAAAATCAGTAAACAGTTCTATTTACAATTTCATCAAGAAAGAATAATATACCTAGGAATAAACCTAACCATGGAGGTGAAATACCTGAACTCTGAAAAGTATAAGACATTGGTAAAAGAAATTGAAGATGACACAAATAATGGAAAGCTATTCCATGCTCATAACTGGAAGGATTAATATTGTTTAAATTGTCATATGACCCAAAGCAATCTATGGATTCAATGCAATCCCTGTCAAAATACCAACGATATTTTTCACTGAACTAGAGCAAATGATCCTAAAATTTATATGGAACAACAAAAGTCCTAAAATAGCCAAAGCAATCTTGAGAAAGAACAAAGCTGGGTGTATTACACTCCCTGACTTTAAGCTATACTACATATCTACAATAATCAAAACAGTATGGTGTTGGCACAAAAACAGACCCATAGATCATTGGAACAGAATAAAGAGCCAGAAATAAGCCTAGGCATATATGGCCAATTAATATGCTATAATGGAGCCATGACTATACAGTGAGTTAAAAGCCAATCTCTTCAATAAATGGTATTGAGAAAACTGGACAGCTACATGCAAGAGAATGAAGCTGGATTACTGTCTAACTCTACAGAAAAGTGAACTTGGAATGGATTAAAGACCTAAATATAAGACATGAAACCATTAAACTTTTAGAAGACAACATAAGCAAAAATCTCTTGAACATAAGCATGAGCAATTTTTTTCTGGACATATCTCCACAAGCAAGGGAAACAAAATGAAAAATGAACAAGTGGGACTACATTAAACTAAAAAACTTCTGTACAGCAAAGGACACCATCAACGGAGCAAAAAGACATCCTACAGTGTGGGAGAATATATTTGTAAATGACTTATCCAATAAGGGATTAAAATCCAAAATATATAAAGAACTCATATGAATGAACACTAAAAAGCAAATAGGCCAATTAAAAATGAACAGAGGACCTGAAATGACATTTTTCCAAAGAAATACAGGTGACCAACAAGCAAATGAAAAGATGCTCCACATCAATAATCATCAGGGAGATGCAAATCAAAACTACAGTGAGATATCACCTCACAGCAGTAAGGATGGCCACTATCCAAAAGAGAAGAAATAATAAGTTGGTGAGGATGTGCAAAAAAGGGAACCCTCCTACAGCGTTGGTACAACAACACGGATGGAGCTAGAGGGTATTATACTGAGTAAAATAAGCCAGGTGGAGACAGAAAAATACCATATGATTCCCCTTATATGTGGAATCTAAAAACAAAACAAAAAATGAACAAAACAACAGCAGACTCATAGACACCCAGAAGTGACTCATGGTTACAATGGGGAAGGGGTTGGAGTAGGTGGGTAGGGGGCACGGATAAAGGGCAAAAAATTTTTTCAATCATACTAAAAGTTGGCCCCAGGGATCGAAGTTCAGCATAGAGAATATACCCCCAATGGTTCTGTAATGTTGATACATATAACTGCGCTACTTGGGTCAGGATTTAATAATATAGGTAACTGTTAAACCACTGTGTTGTAAACTGAAACCAATATAGCATTGTATACCAACTATAATTCAATAAAAAAGGAAAGAAAGGAATTAAAAAAAAAGAAAAACCATGCCAAGCCGTGATTCAGAGTCACCAATAAACTGAACTCCTTCTACAGAACACTGTTTTAAAATTTTTTTTTCTTTTTCCTGGTTGAATTTTTTTAAACAATATATTTTGGTATCATTAATCTACAATTACATGTGCGATATTATGGTGATTAAACTACCCCCTTCATCAGCTCCCCCGCACCAACCCCATTACAGTCACTGTCTCAGCGTAGTGAGATGCTATAGAATCACTACGTGTCTTCTCTGAGTTGTATAGCCCTCCCCATGCCCCCCCAATATTACATCTGCTAATCATAATGCCCCTTTTTCCCTCTTATCCCTCCCTTCCCACCAATCTTACCCAGTCCCTTTCCCTTTGGTAACTATTAGTCCGTTCTTCCATTCTGTGAGTCTGCTGCTGTTTTGTTCCTTCGGTTTTTTTCTTTGTTCTTATACTCCACAGATGAGTGAAATCATTTGATACTTGTCTTTTTCCGCCTGGCTTATTTCACTGAGCATAATACCCTCCAGCTCCATCCATGTTGCAAATGGTAGGATTTGTTTTCTTCTTATGGCTGAATAATATTCCATTGTGTATATGTACCACCTCTTCTTTATCCATTCATCTACTGATGGACACTTAGGTTGCTTCCATTTCTTGGCTATTGTAAATAGTGCTGCAATAAACATAGGGGTGCATATGTCTTTTTCAAACTGGGCTGCTGCATTCTTAGGGTAAATTCCTAGGAGTGGAATTCCTGGGTCAAATGGTATTTCTATTTTGAGTTTTTTGAGGAACCTCCATACTGCTTTCCACAATGATTGAACTAATTTGCAGTCCCATCAGCGGTATAGGAGGGTTCCCTTTTCTCCACATCCTCGCCAACATTTGTTGTTGTTTGTGTTTTGGATGTTGGCCATCCTCACTGGTGTGAGGTGATATCTCATTGTGGTTTTAATCTGCATTTCTCTGATGACCACCGATGTGGAACATCTTTTCATGTGCCTGTTGGCCATCGGAATTTCTTCTTTACAGAAGTGTCTATTCATGTCCTCTGCCCATTTCTTAATTGGATTGTTTGCTTTTTGTTTGCTAAGGTGCGTGAGTTCTTTATATATTTTGGATGTCAACCCCTTATCAGATACATCATTTATGAATATATTTTCCCATACTTTAGGGTGTCTTTTTGTTCTACTGATGGTGTCCTTTGCTGTACAGAAGCTTTTCAGCTTGATATAGTCCCACTTGTTCATTTTTTCTTTGGTTACCCTTGCCCAGGGAGATAAGTTCATGAAGAAGTCATTCATATTTATGTCCAAGAGATTTTTGCCTATGTTTTTTTCTAAGAGTTTTATGGTTTCATGACTTACATTCAGGTCTTTGATTCACCTTGAGTTTACCTTTGTGTATGGGGCTAGACAGTAGTCCAGTTTCATCCTCTTACATGTAGCTGTCCAGTTTTTCCAACACCAGCTGCTGAAGAGGCTGTCATCTCCCCATTGTATATCCAAGGCTCCTTTATCAAACATTAATTGGCTGTAAATGTTTGGGTTAATGTTTGGATTTTCTATTCTGTTCCACTGGTCTGTGGGTCTGTTTTTGTGCCAGTACCAAATTGTCTTGATTACTGTGGCTTTGTAGTAGAGCTTGAAGTCAGGGAGTGTAATTCCCCTTGTTTGATTCCTCCTTCTCAGGATTGCTTTGGCTATTCGGGGTCTTTTCTGGTTCCATATGAATTTTAGAATTATTTGTTTCAGTTCATTGAAGAAAGCTGTTGGTAGTTTGATAGGGATTGCATTGAATCTGTAGATTGCTTTAGGTAGTATTGCCATTTTGACAAAATTTATTCTTCCTAGCCAAGAGCATGGGATGAATTTCCATTTCTTAGTGTCCTCTTTAATTTCTCTTAGGAGTGTCTTGTAGTTTTCAGAGTATAGGTCTTTTACTTACTTCGTTAGTTTTATTCCTAGGTATTTTATTCTTTTTGATGCAATTGTGAATGGAATTTTTTTTCTGATTTCTCTTTCTGTTAGTTCATCGTTAGTGTATAGGAAAGCAACAGATTTCTGTGTGTTAATTTTGTATCCTGCAACTTTGCTGAATTCAGATATTAGTTCTAGTAGTTTTGAAGTGGAGTCTTTAGGGTTTTTATGTACAGTATCATGTCATCTGCAAATAGTGACAATTTGACTTCTTCTTTATCAATCTGGATGCCTTGTATGTCTTTGTTTTGTCTGATTGCCGTGGCTAGGACCTCCAGTACTATGTTGAATAACAGTGGAGAGAGTGGGCATCCCTGTCTTGTTCCCAATCTTAGATGAAAAGCTTTCAGCTTCTCGCTGTTAAGTATGATGTTAGCTGTGGGTTTGTCATATATGGCCTTTATGATGTTGAGGTACTTGCCGTGTATACCCATTTTGTTGTGAGTTTTAGTCAGGAATGGATGCTGAATTTTGTCAAATGTCTTTTCAGCATCTATGGAGATGATCATGTGGGGTTTTTTTTCTTCTTTTTGTTGATGTGGTGGATGATGTTGATGGATTTTCTAATGTTGTACCATCCTTGCATCCCTGGGATGAATCCCACTTGATCATGGTGTATGATCCTCTTGATGTATTATTGAATTCGGTTTGCTAATATTTTGTTGAGTATTTTTGCATCTATGTTCATCAGGGATATTGGTCTGTAATAATCTTTTTTGGTGAGGTCTTTGCCAGGTTTTGGTATTAGAGTGATGCTGGCTTCATAGAAAGAGTTTGGAGGCATTCCCTCCTCTTCTATTTTTTGGAAAACTTTAAGGAGAATGGGTGTTATTTCTTCTCTATATATGTCTGGTAGAATTCAGAGGTGAATCCATCAGGTCCGGGGGTTTTGTTCTTGGGTAGTTTTTTGATTACTGCTTCAATTTCGTTGCTGGTGATTGATCTGTTTAGTTTTTCGGTTTCTTGTTTGGTCAGTCTTGGAAGGTTGTATTTTTCTAAGAAGTTGTCCATTTCTTCTATGTTTTCCAGCTTGTTAGCATATAGATTCTCATAATATTCTCTTATAATTCTTTGTATTTCTGTGGGGTTCGTCGTTATTTTTCCTTTCTCATTTGTGATTCTGTTTATGTGTGTAGATTCTCTTTTTCTCTTAATGAGTCTGGCTAGGGGTTTATCTATTTTGCTTATTTTTTCAAAGAACCAGCTTTTGGTTTCATTGATTTTTTCTATTGTTTTATTCTTCTCAATTTTATTGATTTCTTCTCTGATCTTTATTATGTCCCTCCTTCTGGTGACTTTGGGCCTCCTTTGTTCTTCTTTTTCCAATTTCAGTAATTGTGTCTTTAGGCTATTCATTTGGGAATGTTCTTCCTTCTTTAAATAGGCCTGGATTGCAATATACTTTCCTCTTAGAACTGCCTTTGCTGCCTCCCACAGAAGTTGTGGCTTTGTGTTGTTTTTGTCATTAGTCTGCATATATTCTTTGATTTCTGTTTTGATTTGGTCATTAACCCATTGCTTAATTAGGAGAATGTTGTTAAGTCTCCATGTATTTGTGAGCCTTTTTGATTTCTTTCTAAAATTTATTTCTAGTTTTATACCTTTGCGATCTGAGAAGTTGGTTAGTAGGATTTCAATATTTTTTAATTTACTGAGGTTCTTTTTGTGGCCTAGTATGTGGTCTATTCTGGAAAATGTTCCATGTGCACTTGAGAAGAATGTGTATCCTGCTGCTTTTGGGTGCAGAGTTCTGTAGATGTCTGTTGGGTCCATCTATTCTAGTGTGTTGTTCAGTGCCTCTGTGTCTTTACTTATTCTCTGTCTGGTTGATCTGTCCTTTGGAGTGAGTGGTGTGTTGAAGTCTCCTAAAATGAATGCATTGCTTTCTATTTCCTCCTTTAATTCTGTTAGTATTTGTTTCACATATACTGGCGCTCCTGTGTTGTTGGGTGCATATATATTTATAATGGTTATATCTTCCTGTTGGACTGACCCCTTTATCATTATGTAATGTCCTTCTTTATCTCTTGCTACTTTTTTCATTTTGAAGTCTATTTTGTCTGATACAAGTACTGCAACACCTGCTTTTTCTCTTTGTTGTTTGCATGAAATATCTTTTTCCATCCCTTCACTTTTAGTCTGTGTATATCTTTGCGTTTGAGGTGAGTCTCTTGTAAGCAGCATGTAGATGGGTCTTGCTTTTTTATCCACTCTGTTACTCTGTGTATTTTGATTGGTCCATTCAGTCTATTTACATTTAGGGTAATTATTGATAGATATGTTCTTATTGCCATTGCTGGCTTTAGATTCGTGGTTACCAAAGGTTCAAGGGCTGCTTCTTTACTATCTAACAATCTAACTTAACTTTCTTGTTAAGTTATTGTGAACGCCGTCTGATGTTTCTTTATCTCTCCCTTCTTATTCTTCCTCCTCCATTCTTTATATATTAGGTGTTTTATTCTTTGCCTTTAGTTAGTATTTGGATGGTCTGCTTTCTTTGTTATGATTTTATTTTCTCTGGTGACATCTTTTTAGCCTTAGGGGTGCTTCCCTCTAGAGCAGTCCGTTTAAGATATCCTGTAGTGGTGGTTTATGAGAGACACTCTTTCAACTCTCATTTGTCTGGAAATTGTTTAATCCCTCCGTCATATTTAAATGATAATCATGCTGGATACAATATTCTTGGTTCGAGGCCCTTCTGTTTCATTACGTGAAATATATCATGCCATTCTCTTCTGGCCTGTAAAGTTCCTGTTGAGAAGTCTGATGATAGTCTGATGGGTTTTCCTTTGTAGGTGATCTTTTGTCTCTCTAGCTGCCTTTAATACTCTGTCTTTATCTTTGATCTTTGCCATTTTAATTATTATGTGTCTTGGTTTTGTCTTCCTTGGGTCCCTTGTGTTGGGAGATCTGTGGGCTTCTGTGGACTGCGAGACTATTTCCTTCCCCAGCGTGGGAAGGTTTTCAGCAATTATTTCTTCAAAGACACTTTCTATCCCTTTTTCTTTCTTTTCTTCCTCTGGTACTCCTATAATGCAAATATTGTTCCTTTTGGATTGGTCACACAGTTCTCTTAATATTCTTTCATTCCTAGAGATCCTTTTATCTCTCTCTGCCTCAGCTGCTCTGTATTCCTGTTCTCTGATTTCTATTCCATTAACAGTCTCTTGCATCTCATCCAGTCTGCTGTTAAGCCCGTCGAAAGCTTGTCTGATTTTTGCATTGTCTTTCCTCACTTCCCTCACTTCCTCCCTCAGCTCTTGCACGTTTCTCTGTAGATCCATCAGCATGGTTATGACTTTCATTATGAATTCTTTTTCAGGAAGAGTGTGCATTTACATCCCTTCAAGCTCCTTCTCTGGGGTTGTCTGGTTGATCTTAGTCTGGATCATATTCCTCTGTCTTTTCATGGCTATAGAAGTGGTCACTGGTAGTTGCCACGTATGGATGGCAGGTAGGAATGTGGGAGACAGTAACGGTCAGCTGGGCTCTTTAAGACTTTAAAAAGAAAAAAAAAGAAAGAAAGAAAGAAAAAAAGAAAAAAGAAATGAAAAAAGAAAGAGAAGAAGAAAAAAAAATGCCCACCGGGAATAGATTCTGTGGGGATGCTGTAGGTGGCGCTGTTGTTCCACTATTCTGCAGCTGTGGCCTTGCCGCTCTGCAGGGCCCTTTATAGCTCCACCTCGCCAGGTGCCGAGTCCTCTCATGTGTAGCTGCACGCTGTGCGCTCTCCTGTGTATTCTCGTCTCTCTTTTAGGAATAGTTGTATTTGCTGTATTTTCATAGATAAATATAGTGTTGGGAGGATATTTCTGCCGCCCTGCTTATGCCGCCATCTTCCCGGAAGTGCTTAAAATATTTTTGAGGGCAGGTATATTTTCCTTTGAAAGAGGGATATTGATATGATGTGGAATACTAAGAAACTGAAAGCAGAGTCCCCTGTCTCTCCACATTAGCAATCCTGTGGGAACTCATTCCTGATAGTCAGTGTCCTTGAAATGTGATGCCCAGATTTGAACACAGCATTGGCCAAGGCAAGCCCCAGACAACACTATCACATCCCTCCCACCATGATCAGGCCCAGACCTCTTGGCTTACAAGAAGCTGCTAAGCAGTGATGGCCCCTGCCTGAGCTTTGAACCCAGCACAGGAGTATCTGCAGATCTGCAGCTGTCAGCTGCTTCCTTACCCCAGAGGAATAATACCTGGCTCCCTGCCACACGTCGGTAAGACAACCCCGGTGGGTAGAAGAAGGTGACTGCGGTTCCATAGGAGTCCTCACCATCATTACGCACTGTCACATTCATGTTCAGCTCCAGGTTACTCCCCACCACTAGGGTCTTCAAGCTAGGAGTTGGGTTAGAGGATAGGAGATGATTTTGTGACCAGGGCTAGCAATGGTCTGGGAATGAAGCACAGAGGTGGGTGGTGGAGGAGAGATGGGGGACAGGGTGTCTGGCTTCTGAGAACAGGGTGGAAATGTTAGGGAGAGCCAGAGCAGGACCCCCAGGTTCCAGGAGGAGGCTGGGAGAGCAGAGCAGGTCTAAGGGGGTGGTAGCTCACCCTGAGACACCAAAGGAGATGGCGAGGTCGTCCTGGCAGACATGGTCAGCCCCACAGTTCTTCTCAAAGGGAAGCTGAAAGGAAAGGCAAAACAGGGTTTTCCCCAAGATAGGGAGTCCACACCCTCCATCCCTTCTGGAAGACACCGACTCCAGGACTCACAGAGGCCGTGAAGTATCTCTGAGAATCCACAGCCAGCATAGGCTGGAGGTTTCTGGAGGAAGGGATAGGCTTGCCCACCAGAGAGAAGTTGAGACGCAAGATAATGGGGGTCACTGAGTCCTCCACACAGGCCTAGAGGACAGACATTGAAGAGAGCAGGTGACTAAGGAATTGTACCCCCATAGTCACTAGCTGTGTCCCCTCTCCTCAACTGTAAAATGGGGTAATAACAATGCCTAGCTGTGCTGGATACATGCTCATTGCTACGATTCTGCTACACAGAGCCTCTGCTTTGTCTGTCTTCTGCCTTGAACTCCCTCCCCCCAGACTCCCACACTGCTCGCTCACCCTATTCAGGGCCCGTCTCTGAGGAGAGGCTCCTAAAAGGAGCCCTCTCGCTCCCTAGCTCTGAAACAGCTGTACTCTCCTTCCTGAAATCCAGCTGTGCAGTCTCTGGCGATTGTAGCCAATCCACCCATTCATTTATTCATTCACTCACTCATCTGGCTAACAAGTGTAAAGCACCACCTGTATGCTAAGTGCTGTGCTGAGGCAAACACCAGAGGACACCCCGCTTCTTCCCTGCCCAGCCTCAGAATGGCTCCATCCCTAGGACTCTGAGGCCCCCTTACCGGGAAGAGCAACTTCACGGTCTCACAGTACCGTCTCAGCCCAAGGACTCGGACACGAGTCAGATTCCAGGTTTTTGTCTCCTCAAAGATGGCACGGGGACTCAGGCGGCCAGGGTCAAGGGTCAGGTCAAAGGTCACAGAGCTTTGGAGGTCACCTGTACGGGAATGTAGGGGATGGGGAGGGCTAAGAGAGTCAGGAACTCCTCAGGTGGGCAAGGGACAAGGCATGAGACAGAAGTCCTGGCCTGAGGGACTCTAGGGGTCAGGGTATCCTAGGTCAGAGAGGAAAGGACTCACCCAGCTTGTTCTTGGGAC
This sequence comes from Phataginus tricuspis, assembly GCA_029783875.1. NCBI lineage: Eukaryota > Metazoa > Chordata > Mammalia > Pholidota > Manidae > Phataginus > Phataginus tricuspis. The sequence continues at coordinate 8,480,390 of JAQQAC010010882.1, forward strand.
TTTCAAAAATGTGAAGGCAGACATTGGCATCACCCAGTGTCCGGACAGAGGGTTTCTGCTCTTGACACTCAAACACAGACCTGGCAATTTCTGCAGGTACGATGTGGATGTTCACCCACACCCTGAGCACAGGTCTTGTCCTGTGGGCAAAACACTGAGCTGAGGACAGGCCCTTGGTTCCAGGGGGACAACCTGGGATGAGGGAGGAAGGGAAGTGTCCCAGGTAGACTTAAGACCACCAGGAGAGTGTCTGAGGAAGACTGTTCTCACCTGAGTAGAAGCATGTGCCCCTGGGCCCCTACAGCCAGGTCCACCAGTCCATCCTTTGTGAGGTCCTGACCCCCGCTCAGTGACTGTCCAAAATACTGGAGCTTGGAAGAGAGCTGGGAGCCTGCAATCCTCTGGCCAGAGAGGTAAGGGCAGGTTAGTTTTGGGGTTAAGGGAAACAAGTTAGAAATCAGCAACAAGAAGATCAGAGAGGTAGGAATGTGGGAGACAGTAAGGGTCAGTAGTGAAAAACTCTTGCCAAAACGTGCCTAAAAAGAGGAGGTAGAGTGGAAATTCTGACTAGAGAAAGGAAAGATTCCTAAGATAAAAATGAAGTGGAGATTAAAGGACTGGCCTGGTGACCTGTCATTCATTCATTTAATTCGCCTCAGATTCCAGTTCTGGCTCCTCTGCCTATAAGTCATGAGGCCTTGGGCCAGGATTCACTCTTTCTGTACCTCTATTTCCTCATCTTTCGCATGGGCCCAGTGGATAGCTACCAGACATTCACTGATTCTGATGAGCAATAGGGCAGGTAGGGATTTTAGAGCACACGCAGCCCCACCTCCCACTGTGCCAGGACCACTTAACCTTGAAGGACTGAAATCAGATCCTCTGACCCCACACCCAAGGCCCTGTGTTTTTTCCCTGTGGCCACCCTGTCTCTTCAGAGAACAAGGAGAGACCACGTGGGGATGAGGAGTGGCTGTATCCACACCGATTCTATGCTCCAGCCCTTGCTTCCCTTCTCTTTTTTTTCCATTGCTCCTGTAATGACCAATCCCTTGGAGAACGTGCCCTTTAAATCTCTGGGCACTGCTAAGACTGGTAGACATTAAGAGATGGAATAATAAAATGAAAAAGTAATTTACCAATTACTAAGGAAGTCTAGGAAGGAACAGGTGGGTAGAGATAGTACAAGCACAGTCAAGGGGCCCCACCCTCAGGGAAACTGATGCCTCCATATCCTCAAGTTGGTGTGCGGGCCCTTGGGAAACAAGGCAAGCCCTTCCCAGGCAAGTATGTGGTTAGGACACATCATAGAGGGAAGAAGGAAAATCATGATGGGCCAGTGCATCTGGAAAGGCCCCCTCTTGGAGTCAAGCCTTAGACGTATTATCTCAAGTGATGCTTGCAGTTCAGGGTCTACATAGACAGGCCTCTAAGCTGCTGCAGCAAGGGAAGTTCGTGCACTGAATGCAGTTTCATGACAAGTGGGCTCTTGTTATTCTAAGCAAAGCTTTTCACACTCATCTTAAAGTTTTGAGTTCTTTAGAACCCCTTCAGTTGTTAAACTGTATTAACAATAATCGATTATGATAATATAACACCTGTTATGTGCCAGGCACAAATGTATATGTGTATTATGTACATACTCTGTATGGGCTAACTCATTTAATCCTCACAACAGCAGCCCAGTGAGGTTGACTCTATTATTATCACCATTTTACAGATGAAAAAAAAAAACAAGCACAGAGAAGTGAGTATCGACCAAGATCACATAGCTGAGAAGTGACAGAACTAAAGGGATCTTCTTTGACATCGTTTGCCTAACAACTTTTTGAGACATACTTCACATACTATACAATATATCCTTTTAAAGTGTACAACTCAATGATTTTTAGGCTGTTCATGGAATTATGCAACCATCATCAAATCAATTTTAGATCATTTCCATCACCCCATAAAGGAACTCCCTACCCCGTAGTAGTCACCTCATGTTCATTTTCCTGCACCCCCTATCCCCTAATAACCATTAATCTACTTTCTGTCTCTATGGATTTATTATTCTGGACATTTAATATAAATAGAATCATACAATATGTGGTCTTTCTTTACTGGTTTTCTTTCACCTGTTTTCATTGTTCATCCATGTTGTAGCTTGTGTTTGTACATCATTCTTTTCATGGCCAAATAATATCCCACTCTATGGGTATGCCAATTTTATTCCTCTGTTCATCAACTGGTGGACATTTGGATTGTTTCCACCTTTTGGCTATTATGAATGTCACTATGAACCACTCACTTATAACTTTCTGTGTGGACATATGTTTTCAATTCTCTTGGATAGAATTGCTGGATCCCACAGTAACTCAATGCTTAATTTCTTGAAGAACTGCCAGACTGCACCAAAGTAGCTTTACCATTTTTCCTTCCCACCACTAATGTTTAAAGGCACTCAATTCTCCATACCCTCATCAACACTTGTTATTATCTATTTTATTCTGGCCATCCTAGAGGTTGTGAAGTGGTGTCTCCTTGTGGTTTTGAATTGCTGATGACTAATGATGTTGAACACCTCTTCATGGGCATATTGGTCCTTTGTATATCATCTTTGGAGAAATGTCTATTTTTTAATTGGAGTGTTCCTTGACTTTGCCAGGGGAGGTAGCCCTCCATTCTCAAGGAGCCCTGTCCCACTGGGTGGAGAGCTCCTGCCTAGATGGGCATTTGGCAGGAGTACTGATGGCAGGAGGGAATAAAGTCATGTAGCAACCAGGAACACAAAGGGGTGTGTGGACAGGCAGACTGAGGCAGCCAGGCCTAAAGTGATTGGCAACAGGAGCCACCAAGAGGTGCTGAGCACTGGGTTGAGATTCAGGAGATGGAACCTCCCTCATCACCATTCCTGATTCCCTCTAAACCTTGGACAAGTCAAGTCTCTTACTTTCTCCATGCCCCTAATTTCATCTCTAAAATGGATTTGCTAGTGCCTGGCCTAACTACCTTGTAAAGCTGCTGGGGAGTTAAAGGCCCTGGGTGGGAAACCAACTCAAGTACAAAGCTCCCATACAAAGACGGGAACATATCAGTCAATGTTTCTGTTTCTCAAATTCCACAGATTTTGTTTGCTGCTTACAAAGTGCCCGGTGCTGGGCAAAGGAGGTAAGATAAGGTAAAGGAGAACTTTCCAGGTGGCAGTGTGGGAGACAGGGAGGAGCAAGGAGGAGATTGTGGTAATAACAAGATCTGTGACCTGGCCTCACCTGGCTGTGGGAGGGGCTGATGCCCAGTTCTGCAGTTCCATGAAATACGTAGACGGCACCCCTGTTCTCCTGCTCTCCTGGGGCCCCGATGGCCACGTCTGTCAGCTTGTCCCCATTTACATCCCCCAGCACTGTCAGGGCTGCCCCAAAGCGGCCCCAGGGGTGGCCCTGCACCCCATGGAGAACAGCCTCACACTGCCACCACCTAGCCCTCTGCAGAACAAAACCAGTGTCAGGCTCCAACCTGGCCAGTCCCCAGCCCACACCCAGCCCCCACCCAGCCCAGGCCCCATCAGCCACTCACCCCCTGGGGCAAGGGGCACACAGACACCTCACCCCCTTGGGTCGGCTGGTAGTAATGAGGAGCCCCAATGAGGACCAGGTCAGAGCTGCCATCAGTGTCCACGTCCACAGAGCAGAGGGAGGCCCCGAAGTAGGAGCCAACCTGAAGGCAGAGCCTGAAGTCATCCTGCCGGCCCCTTCTGAGCTGGGGCTGCCCCTCCCCACCACTCAGACCTCTCCACATGGGCCCCAAGCCCCCTCTTCTCCTCCCTGACCACCCCTGGAACCTCTGCCACCCTCACGCTGCACGCTGGCTTCCTCCACACCCAACCTGGGTTCCTGCGACTTCAGCCTTTGGCCTCCATTGCCCGGACACCTGGGTGAAGATGACAACCTTCCCGGTGTGCTGGTGGCGGGGGGCCCCCAGGACCAGGCTCTGCACACCCTTCCAAAGGACCAGCTCGGTGGAGTAACCTGAGGGGGCCGGGCCTCAGCACAAAGGCTCCCTTCCGAGTCCCAGGGTCCCTGCCCTTCCCAGGCAGCCCACCTCCCACCTGTCCTCCCAGCCACAGCCTTTTCTCACCCAGATAAGAGTCCCTCATGTCCACATTCTCCTGAGACATGTTGATGAAGGTAGGCCTCATGTTTCGGGGGTAAAAGAAGGCACCTCCAGACCAGCTGAAGCTCCCCACAGCCCCCAGAACTGGTCCATCCTAGGGGGAAAGGATTCCAGGGCTGAGCAGACGGGAGCAAGAAGGCAGCCTATTCCATAGCAGCACCACCAACTCCACTCACCCATCGGACACCCACCCTTACCTTCCCTCCTCCCACCTCTCCCTCATCCTACATCAGTGTCCTGAAAGGGGCTCCACTCACAGGCGTGATCAAAGCGCTAAAGCCCTCCTGGGACATCTCCAGTTCAAAGGAACTACTGCTTATTGTCTGTGTACCTGGGGAAAGGCAGAACATCTGGTTTCCAGGGGGAAAGACAGGCTTTTCCTGGTCCAAGAAGGACACCATAGCATTAAGAGGATCTAATATTGGAGACTAATACCCAAATGGAGGGTTTGGTGCCCATGATGTTGGGGACCAGGTTCAAGACAGAAAAACATTTATGGGTATGGGTTTCTGAAGCGAGTAGTTCCATCTCTGACTTACCCTCAATGGCAAAGATCTTCTCTTTCAATTGGTTTTGAATGTCTCTCAAAGCATCGAAATTCTCCACTTTAAATATATGTTCACGGGAGGGCTTCGATGCAATATCATTTAATTCTTTCCAGGAATGAGTATTTTGAAAAGCCAATCCCACCTGTCCCCAACAAAGACCAACTCAGTGAAAAGAATCATAAATCTAATACGCCTCCCATGTGTCGGACGCTGATAGCCTCCAAGATCAGTATTTTATAATAATTATAATATACTGTAATATACATATGCAATTATATTATGTATATAATATACCATATACAGTATAATAGTTATAATAATACTGACCCTACAAGTCAGTGTTATTGCACCCAGTGTACAGGTGAGGAAAATGAGGCTCAGACAACACCAAGGAGTTTAGTGAGAAGGATCGGTTCCCCCAGGCTGGAACAGAGTTTTCGTCCTGAATGCAGTAGAAGCTGACAGAGCTGTGGTTTCTGTCCTTGAAAGGGAAGTTTCCTTAAGAGGAAGCAAGGGGAGGACACGCCCACACCATACCCCGACTGCATAGCGGATGATCCCTGCTGCCTCGGCCTCAGGAATGACCTCCTCATACTTGAGGCGGTCACCTTGTTTCTGCCCGTCAGTGATGACGATGAGGATCTTGGAGACGTCCTTCCGGGCCCCGCTGGGGGCAGTGAACAGCTGGTTTCTGTCAGGGAAGAGGAGGGTCCAGAGGCCTGGGAACAGAACGGAGCTAGCCCCTGATGCTTTTGTAAAGGAGGAGATGCCCCTTCCTCTGAGAGGCCCCAGCCCCACCCAGAGACTGCAGGCTGCATTTCAGTCCCCACCTGTCCCATTGTCATGGGGACAGATGAAGTCCAAAGGAAAACTAGGTGCTTTGGGGAAGGGCCTGGGAGAAGTCAGGACTCACATGACCATTCGGATGGCTGTGGCCGTGTGAGTGTACCCTCTCAGCTGGAGTACAGAGCCCAGCAGGCCTAGAGGGTCTGAGCTGCGCGCGAAGTCTTTGAAAGTGAAGTGCACCCGGAATTTATCGGAGAACTGCATCAAGGAGAACTGGGAGAAGCGTGGGGCTGCGGCCAGGCTGCTTTGCTAGAAGCGCCCGCACGGCGCCCACAGCCTCCCCAGGGCCCTGCCCCGCACCCCCTCCCCACTCGCCTCCCGCCGCCGGAGGGCACACCTGCGTGCTGGGCCTCTGGAACTGGCTCATCACGGCCTTCACGAAAGTCACCATCTTCTCAAAATTAGTCTCGGTGATGCTGCCTGATCCGTCAATGAGGAACGCGATGTCCTGCTCCTGCTTCGGGCACTCTGGGAAAGGAGATGACGCAGTCCTCCAAGAGACATTCCCAGAGCCCAGCACCTCGGGCTTCTCGGCACAAGAACTCAGCCACCCCCCAGGGGCTTCCCTGCCGGGAGCAGGGCTTTTCAGTCTCCTAAGGTCTCTAACGAGGCTACATCTGTCATTCAGCTGCTCACACCTGCTCTGCCAGCCTGGTTGATGAAAAAGTGAAAGTCCCTCCAATCCAGATGGTGAGAAGCTGGGGCCCCTCGTTTTACCCTCCACTGTGCCCCTCCCCGTAACCTTTACCCCATCTCTTCTCCCAACATCCCTACAATCCAGCAAAGAAAGGATACTGCTCCAGCCCCTGGCCAGGGTGGGTTAGTGCCAAACTATAATTTTGTTAAGTATTTCACCACTGGTGACAGCCACCCAATAGGCCTTATTCTGTTGGCTTAAATGCAGTTCCCCAGTCCCTCCTGAGTGAATACAGAATCTGTCTTCAGGAGAGGAAGCTCTCCTAGCTCTCAGAGAGGAGACCCCATGCTATTCCTAGCTCTCAGCTTCCCCTTTCTGCCCCAGAGGACTGCCACCAGAGGGAGAGGGTATCCTAGGCATTCTGATAGAAACTGGGAGGTGCTGGAAGGGCACCTAATTCAGTGTCAGTCTCCTCAAGGGCTTGAGTATGAATGTGAAACCAAGGGGAAGCCTCAGTCTGCTGGGGGCTGGGTCTGAAAAGCTCACTGTTCTTCCTCATCTCCCATCCCCATCAGCACCAGGGAAGCAAGGCCCCGTGCTTCAAGGTGCACAC